>CM074280.1:8363650-8703650 GCA_037194245.1 Opsariichthys bidens | reverse complement strand
TTCTCTTCTTTTTAAAGAACCTCAAATGATGCACGTGAAGAGTTTTGAGTGGCACAAAAAATGACTAAAGATTGCTTGACACTGCAAGCACAGTACATTACAATAACAGGTCTGACTGGTCAATCGCTGTTATTTATATATTTAGAAAATTTTAATATTACATTTGTATAGTAAGTTTTCATTAATACACAACACCGTTAATCTAATGGGGATGGTAAGGTGGGATGGTGGTGCTACAGTGGGGATGCTTTTTTTGTCATTTTTTTCAAATTGAGCCCTGGATATATATATGCATAGATAGATTAAATAGATTATTTGATTAGTAAATCTTGAATGTCTTTCTTATTTTATGTTTCTTTGTTGTATTTTTTTGTTTTTGTTTTGTCACTCAACTAGTTGGGATTTTTCCAAAGGCAGAAAAGGCAAGAGGAGGCCGAGAATGAGGCTAATGGCAAGACGGTGGAGGAGCGATAACGCAGGCTTAAGGCTCAAGAGGGTTCAGACAGGCCTACATCTCAGGGACCAACCAACAGCAACATTAGACGTCTCTGAAACAGAGAGAAAGGGAGAGAGAGAGAGAAAAACAGGACTTGAGGCAATGAAAAAAGGAGAGGGATATGCTCTGTGCACTGGACGACCTGTTGTTCAACCATGAAAAACACTGCAATGACCCTCATCATGCCTGCACTGCTTACTGAGCCAACCCCATAGATGGGTCTCCATCTCTCTTCTCCCTCCAGATCAAAACCCTCAGATGACATGATGTTCACAACCTCTTAAAGGACGTTCTTCTTAGAGACACATTCAAAAGAGAGACTTTTGGAAGATGCATTCAAGTGAAAAGCTTTCGACATGAATTCAAAGGAAAGAACTTTTTTCACAGGGTCTTTGGAATCGCAGTCAATACATTTGATCCTGTCTGACGAGAGACAAGAAAATATACAAGAGAAACCTCAAAGGGCTGTAACTCCAAAAACAGCCACGTTTGGTTCTGGTGCTTCTTCTTTGACATCTGGAAAAAATGGGCCATCTTGAAGAAAAAAAAAGTGCAAACTTTGGCTCACTTTATTGTAATGGCCATTGTTATTATATGTAATATAATATTAGGCACTGGAGTTTGTAGCTCTGTTTTTTTTCAGTGGTCATAATTTATTGAATAGAAAATGAACTGTGTTGTGTACTTTATTACATTTTTATGAACTATCCTCCTCTAATATCCTAAATAATTATACATAAACATTTTTTTCCTGTATGTTCATTTTTCAATCTCAAATAACAATAGAGGTGGACATTTATTATTTGACTTTTTAAAAAACAACAACAACAACAACAACAAAAAACTTTGATGCACTTTTTTATATTGTAGTGATACAAACTTGAATTTTGTAAATATACAGTTTATCTTTGTAAAACCAATTTCATATGTGTGCTTTCATAAAGATTGTGGCATTGCAATGTATCTCTAGTGAGACGTCAGACCTAGTTTAGCTTCCATGATATGCTTCACACCTCAACAAGTAGCCTTTGAGAAAGGGTATGCTGCCTATACAGTACGTCAACCAAACTTATGATTTATTCATTTCAGAAATTAAGAATATTGATCAAATGTTCCCTAACGTTAAAAGATGTTGAGTGTTTACAGTGCAATGAAACATCCTTATTATTTGCAGATGTATTGTAGTCAGGGATCCCTATTCTTGAATGCTTCATTATATATGTCCAAGATAATAAAAATAAATATAAAAATGAAGAATTTGGAAAACATAATTTGTGTTTATAAATGTATGATGCAATGGATGTAAATAAATCCACTGGATTTATTTAAACTTTTGTTTGTTTTGAACAGATCACAGGGAGTGCAGAATTATTAGGCAAGTTGTATTTTTGAGGATTAATTTTATTATTGAACAACAACCATGTTCTCAATGAACACAAAAAACTCATTAATATCAAAGCTGAATATTTTTGGAAGTTTTTGTTTTTAGTTTTAGCTATTTTAGGGGGATATCTGTGTGTGCAGGTGACTATTACTGTGCATAATTATTAGGCACCTTAACAAAAAACAAATTTATACCCATTTCAATTATGTAATTTTACCAGTGAAACCAATATAACATCTCAACATTCACAAATATACATTTCTGACATTCAAAAACCAAACAAAAACAAATCAGTGACCAATATAGCCACCTTTCTTTGCAAGGACACTCAAAAGCCTGCCATCCATGGATTCTGTCAGTGTTTTGATCTGTTCACCATCAACATTGCGTGCAGCAGCAACCACAGCCTCCCAGACACTGTTCAGAGAGGTGTACTGTTTTCCCTCCTTGTAAATCGCACATTTGATGATGGACCACAGGTTCTCAATGGGGTTCAGATCAGGTGAACAAGGAGGCCATATCATTAGATTTTCTTCTTTTATACCCTTTCTTGCCAGCCACGCTGTGGAGTACTTGGACGCGTGTGATGGAGCATTGTCCTGCATGAAAATCATGTTTTTCTTGAAGGATGTAGACTTCTTCCTGTACCACTGCTTGAAGAAGGTGTCTTCCAGAAACTGGCAGTAGGACTGGGAGTTGAGCTTGACTCCATCCTCAACCCGAAAAGGCCCCACAAGCTCATCTTTGATGATACCAGCCCAAACCAGTACTCCACCTCCACCTTGCTGGCGTCTGAGTCGGACTGGAGCTCTCTGCCCTTTACCAATCCAGCCACGGGCCCATCCATCTGGCCCATCAAGACTCACTCTCATTTCATCAGTCCATAAAACCTTAGAAAAATCAGTCTTGAGATATTTCTTGGCCCAGTCTTGACGTTTCAGCTTGTGTGTCTTGTTCAGTGGTGGTCGACTTTCTGCCTTTCTTACCTTGGCCATGTCTCTGAGTATTGCACACCTTGTGCTTTTGGGCACTCCAGTGATGTTGCAGCTCTGAAATATGGCCAAACTGGTGGCAAGTGGCATCTTGGCAGCTGCACGCTTGACTTTTCTCAGTTCACGGGCAGTTATTTTGCGCCTTGGTTTTTCCACAGGCTTCTTGCGACCCTGTTGACTATTTTGAATGAAACGCTTGATTGTTCGATGATCACGCTTCAGAAGCTTGGCTATTTTAAGACTTCTGCATCCCTCTACAATATATCTCACTATTTTTGACTTTTCTGAGCCTGTCAAGTCCTTCTTTTGACCCATTTTGCCAAAGGAAAGGAAGTCGCCTAATAATTATGCACACCTGATTTAGGGTGTTGATGTCATTAGACCACACCCCTTCTCATTACAGAGATGCACATCACCTAATATGCTTAATTGGTAGTAGGCTTTCCAGCCTATACAGCTTGGAGTAAGACAACATGCATAACGAGGATGATGTGGTCAAAATACTCATTTGCCTAATAATTCTGCACTCCCTGTGTGTATATATATATATATATATATATATATATATGTATATATATATATATATATATATATATATATATATATATATATATATACATATATATATATATATATGGGGGAAAAATATGTAGTTTATATATTAATTGTATATACTATATATATAGTTTGTTATTACTAAATACTTCTCATATATTTCCGTGAATATTTAAAACTCAAATCTGTGTAGAGTTTATCTGACCTTGAATAAATTGAAAAGGTTTCCTCCATAGAGACTTAAGAAGCGATTTTCAGTGTGGTATCGCAGGATGGAGGCAGTGGTCCAGTGTTCCAAATCCATATTATTAGGAACGTGCCACACAGACACATCCTGTGCCGCAATTTCAAAGTATCCAGGATTCTATGACAGAAAGGAAACAGATTGTCAATTCACATTCTGGATAAACATATTTTAAAGTTGAATGTATAATAAAAAGTTCCTTATAATCATCACTTGCCCATGTCCCTTCACCATCAGGCCGGTTTGCATTGCTGCCCTGCTCACTTGACCAGCGATCACCAACAGTACACTTTCCGTACATGTTGTTTTCATGAATGCTGGCCACCAGCGTCCAGCCTCCGCCTGCAGTGGTCATATCACAGAACGTCTGGTAAAGGACCCCTCTTGATGAGATCAGATAATACAGGCCATTTGTGTGAACAGAAGAATTGCTGAGTTACCTAAATTGAGTTGTTGCTTAAGATAACAACAACAACAACAATAACAACAACAAAAGACATACCCTCATGAACATGATATTTGTCAAGAATTTCTTTGCAGCTTCGAGCAACATATTTAATTCTGTCCAGAAGTTTTTCAAGCTCATGGTTGCTGTTGGTATCACTGATATTAATACACGGCGCTTCTGTTTCTTGTATTACATACATAGCTCCCACTGTAGAAAGACCATAAAAAGAGTAAACACTGGTTTTGCTGTAATACGCGTCAGAAGTATTTATCTGCAATCTAGACTGGAATAATAATAATAAAAAAACTTACTTGATTTAGCATCACTGAACCCTAAACTCAGTGAGAGACTGAGGAGGATCCATAAAAACATTTTTGTAAGAAAGACAGTCTGCAAACAAATGGAGAAAAGTTCTTCATAAATAAAACAAAACAAAACAAAGAAAAGAAAAAACACTGAAAACATGTAAACTTGAAATTGTGATGTGTTTAGTTCCATGTTTTTGTGTGAAGAATGTTAACTAACAGCAAAAGACACACATTCAGTACATTTTTCAATTCATTTGCATTCCATAAATTATCAAACTACATACTGTATAATCTGTTTTCACTCTTCAATTATCTGAACAAGATAGCATATTAACTTACCATTTCAACGAGGCGGTAAGTGTTTTTTGTGTTCTTGACGTCTGAAGTGGCATAAGAAAATGGTGTGTATTTATATCATTTTCTTATCAATGGCTGAATTATCAGTAACTACATTTTACAGATATTGCTGTATTTTTAGTGCCTATATATCATAATCTAAATGGGTCATGACATAGATTTGATTTGTTTTTTTGTTTTTTTAACCATCCACTTGTTCTTGATGCTGGGGTCCTTCATGCAACTGAGCTGTTAAATCGGATGCAGAAAAACACATTTGTAATTGTATCAGTTTAAGTACTTGAGCACAGTATTTGATGACAAACTAACTTTTGAGGCAAACACTGATGGTATTAGAAAGAAAGCTCTAATGTACCACTTAATGAAGCAACATAGGTTATTGGCCACATGTACCTATTAGGTTTTGAGAAAAAAGTCCATTTGTAGTTATAAATGCCTGTCTGTGCTTAAGCCTGTTTGTTTGTTTTAATTAAATTCAATTATTCAATAATTCAATTAAAACCAGCATTTTTATTTCCATTTTTGCGATGCAACATGACAAAGGAACAGACCTAATAAATGGATTTAGCGGCAGTTCAGATCCTCCTCATCTCACAGAGGGTTCTGTCCCTCAAAGAGCACACAGAGAGGTTTTCGGATCTGCACGATCTCGTCCATTAAGATGACACCAGACTGTGTGTCTTTCCAGGCAGGTCTGAATCAACTGATCAAGGTGTGCTTGCTCTCAAGGGACATTCAAGGAATATGACTAGGTGGTACTGCAAAATGGATCGCCCTTTACCACTGGTGACAGTGAGGAGGATCTAACACCACCAGCGGCTGCAGCACACGCTGCACCATCAGCTTCGTCCCGGAGGCCTAGCCGAGCCAAGCAAGTGTCCATACTGTTCTTTCCAGTGTCTACACAGGAGTGGAAGCTAAGGGAGCTGATTGAGACAAGCCATGGCTCTTTAGGGGCTCTGTAGAATGCATTATTAATTGTCTGTTTCTGAATATGGAATCGGCACATCCCTACTAAATATGAACGGATTCCAATCGGATCATATTTGCACACAATGCACACAAATCAGATTTGGACTGACAGTCTGAAAACAAAGTATTGTCTATGGCACTTTTCGTCCCGTGTGCAACCATTTTACACTTTGTTTTGTCTATATGTGGGAGGCTTCTTGAGGGCATAATTTATGAATCCGCGCAATGCGGATGTTAATTACACACCCTGGAGGCAAACGTGTGTATTAGTTTACAAAGCTTTAGCTTAGCTTTTGTGCAAAGTCTTTTTTAATCAATAATCTGCTCCTTCATAATTTGTGAGAACAGAAATAAAAGTTGTTGGTATTTCACTAGAGCTCATTTTAGCTGGAAGCAGCAGCAAATTGCATGTATTCCTATATGTATGAATGTTTCAGGGGTTTTGCAAAAATGTGGGTGACACATTTTTCCAATGAGCACATTTCTCTTTGTTGCAACAGTGGCTTAAGGAAACAATCTTATCAATGACTAATTTGAACTGGCTGAATCATGTTTTTTAAATGGTTGTAAAATTGCATTGTACATTGTAAATTCAGATTAGACTGTATATATGTACTCTATATGTATGCATACAGTATCTAGTAATATATCTGGCCTAGTTTAGCGGCACGTCCTCACAGGCATGTGTACAGACAGGCACGTGAATGCAAACACTGCCCTTTTGTTCTCTAATAAGTGCTCTTTTGCACAGAATAATTTATTTTAATACATATAACAGTTCAATAAGCAATAAGTTAAGAAATTATGGTTCTATTCTATCTAAAGAAATACGAGCTAACTGTAAGAATACATATTTCTCCAAATGTGCACACTTTTGGACTAAAAGATTGTATGCTGAGTACTGAAGCATTGTGATGAAAAATAAATGGGAGCAAATGTGATTGAATGTGTACAGGTTTGTGTCTCTTTATTGTCATGATCACCTTTGATAACCACCAGTGGGCACTCCACCCCAGACTGTCACATCTTCACGAACTCCATTCCCCATAATCCTTTGTCCAGGATTATCAGCCATGATTACATACAGCTGTTTCTCATTTTCCTCATTTCATCTGCCTATATCTAGCCTGTTCACCCTGTCAAACAAGGTGAGGTTTTCTATGTGTTACTCTGCATCTCTGAGCATTTTCCTGATTCAGGTCTCTTGGTTTTTGGAGTCACTGCCTGCCCTTGGATTACCGTTTGCCTTTGTTCCCAACCTTTTGTTAGTGGTGGGCAGAGCGAGGCTTCATGAAACACTGAAAAAGTTGAAGCAAATGTGCCATATTGTGTCGAGGCTTCGAAACTATACTGACACCCGTCTCCACAGTGACACATAGTGGTGAATTTCACACGTTATCTGAAACAACTTTGACAATAAGCCGTTTAAAAAAAATAAAAATGTTGTGCTTTTGTTAATGTGGTGAGTTTTTAACATCCTCACTATAATATAACTATAATATAATAATAAAAATAATAATAACTATGTTATTTTGGTCATGAAAAATTAAAATTAATAAAAATTTTGCTTTTTTATTTTGCTCATTTTGATTTTTATTCAAAAATATTAATTGCTCTGCTGTGGAAAGGCTTAGCCTACTTCTTTTTTTACAGATAATTTCTCCAGCAATTTCTCCAGCCTTTGAAAAAATCCTCTCACAAGGGACACTTGTTGCTGGCATGCACAGATACACTATCACAATACATACATCTCACTTTATTTGGGGTTTCCAAATTGAAATGCTCCCACACCACAGATTTAAGGCATCTCTTAATGTGGAGCCTCCATTTCTATCTATTCTATTGTCTATCTATATGTATTTATTCAGTGAGAAAAAAAAGGATTTGAACACCCTGCTATTTTGCAAGTTCTCCCACTTAGAAATCATGGAGGGGTCTGAAATTGTCTTCGTAGGTGCATGTCCAATGTGAGAGACATAATCTAAAAAAAAAATCCAGAAATCACAATGTATGTTTTTTAACTATTTATTTGTATGATACAGCTGCAAATAAGTATTTGAACACCTGAGTTATATTAATATTTGGTACAGTAGCCTTTACAGAGGTCAAACGTTTCCTGTAGTTTTTCACCAGGTTTGCACACACTGCACTCCACACAGATCTTCTCCAGATCGGTCAGATTTCTGGCCTGTAGCTGAGAAACACAGAGTTTGAGCTCCCTCCAAAGATTCTCTATTGGGTTTAACTAGCAGTTATTCTATTCAAAATATCAGTAAATACTGATTGATTTTGCATTCCTATCATAAAATAAGAATGATCTGACATTGTAAATAGTGGTCAAATGCAAGCCTACCTAATCTATCTAATACTTCAAAGCTCAGGGTTAAATCAGAATATTCATTGTAAAAATGTTTCTATAGCAGCTGCCAAAAATAGTCTATATATAACATATAGCTCCACTGTGGTTTGCGATTTATTTTCATCGGCGAAAAAAAGTCCTTGGACTTGCAATGTCCTATAACCTCCTCTTGGCCTTGGTTTAGTATATTATCTGTTACTTACATCTCGCCATCCACCTTCACCAGGTTTTATAGCATAGAAATCCCTGCCCTTCAGGCACAGATCCTTTCTGCCTAAACAGCCACCCCCAGGGGTTTCTCTGAGCTCAACATTTTGCGGTACATTCCCCATAAGCTTCAGGAATAACTCTTGACACAATGCGAGTTCACTATATCAAAAGGGAACGTTCCTGTTATTAATGTAACCTTGGTTCCCTGAGATAACAGGCACGAGCATTGCATAATTTGCCATGCTACTGTACAAATGCTAGCTTTATTGCAGAGTGGTCCGACGGAAGCCTCTCCTCAGTGCAAGACACATGAAATCCCGAATGGAGTTTGCTAAAAAAAAAAAAAAAAAACACCTGAAGGACTCCAAGATGGTGAGAAATAAGATTCTCTGGTCTGTTGAGACCAAGATAGAACTTTTTGGCCTTAATTCTAAGCGGTATGTGTGGAGAAAACCAGGTACTGCTCATCACTTGTCCAATACAGTCCCAACAGTGAAGCATGGTGGTGGCAGCATCATGCTGTGGGGGTGTTTTTCAGCTGCAGGGACAGGACGACTGGTTGCAATCGCGGGAAAGATGAATGCGGCCAAGTACAGGGATATCCTGGATGAAAACCTTCTCCAAAGTGCTCAGGACCTCAGACTGGGCCGAAGGTTTACCTTCCAACAAGACAATGACCCCAAGCACACAGCTAAAATAACGAAGGAGTGGCTTCACAACAACTCTGACTGTTCCTGAATGGCCCAGCCAGAGCCCCGACTTAAACCCATTTGAGCATCTCTCGAGAGACCTAAAAATGGCTGTCCACCAACGTTTACCATCCAATCTGACAGACCTGGAGAGGATCTGCAAGGTGGAAAGGCAGAGGATCCCCAAATTCAGGTGTGAAAAACTTTCCCCATCTTTCCCAAAAAGACTCATGGCTGTATTAGATCAAAAGGGTGCTTCTACTAAATACTGAGCAATGGGTCTGAATTATTAGGACCATGTGATATTTCAGTTTCTCTTTTTTAATAAATCTACATTCTGAATACTTTCCGTACCCACTTTATGTCCCTCAGTCTAAACTCAACCCCATTCTCCGCCCATAATAATTTAGACTTTACCCATATGTGACATCATTTACCAGAAATGACATAATTCAGCTCTCTTTAACAGCGGTGCACACGATGGTAAGTAGAATCACACTTTTTATTCATATTTTATAGGCATATTATAGTCAGGAAGGGTATTGTAAAGCTAAACAAATCAACCCATCACATAAAATTATGATGGAAAATGTTATTTATCAATTTTATTTTAATCCATAAGTATATACAATGAATTTATTTCATTGCTGCCATGTATGGTCTACTCTACACTACAAGAGGAGCAGTGGCCATTTTGTGCAAAAAACCTCAACCTTGTTACAATTTTTCAACTCCGAAACAATGAGAAACATACAGATTTGTGACAGCATCCTTGACAAGCATCCTATGTCAGAAATGGCAGCCATATCAGCAGCAGAAAGACAAGGTTGTGCATGCAGATGTGTTGACCCAGAAAGAAGGACACAAATGAGATAGAGAGAGAGACTAAATTAAAAATATAAAATTCAAGGCAATGTTTCTCTTCAAATTGGTCAGTCTTCAACCCCATCACACTATTTTCAACCTTGTCACGTTTAATATTTTTGGTCAAAATAGGGAAGACAATTAAAAATGTCAGCATTCCTTGCTGATTACCATCTGACATGTCAAGGACTAAAACAATAAAATTGTGGTTAGTCAAACATCTAAATTAAAACTTTTTTTTTCTTTTTACAAAAAATAAGAGACCACAGACAAACAATTTGTTTATTTTTTTAACTTCAGTCCCATAAAAATGTGATTTTTTTTTTTTTTATAAATGATACATTTGAAGTTATTAAATTGTTATGAGGACACATGAGCAATAGGTAGATGTTTGTTATATAGCAAGTTTTGTGTAAAATCATTTTTAAACCAATTCCCTTTTGTCCGTTACGGTGTTGAGAATAAAAGATGCTTAAATCTGAAAAAAAAAAAAAAAAATGAAAATAATAAAAGGGTCTGAAGGTGAGAAAATGTGATTTGATGAAGGTTTGATATGTGCCAAATGATGTTCGTTTATATATCCTCATGTTTTAAAATAATTCTGTATTTGCCTTTGATATCTAGAGCAGTGGAGAAGAGACAGAGAAAGTGCAGCCAAGAGAGGAGAAACAGTGCTCGCCGCTTCATTGTTATGGACTAAGTTGATATAACGCTTCAGCAGAAACATATTGCCTATCATAGAATTCTCTTCTGACAAAATAAAGGGAATCTTTACTTCCGGAACCTGTTGCGCTTCATTGGCTCTGCAAGAGTTGCGCCGCCCAATAAAATTCGTCTTTATTCCCAGGTCTGAAAGCCCGGCGTTTCTAGGACAACGACACATAAACAAATGAGCGTGGTGTTTCCCACTTTTTGGGGGGTAGAAACATAAGCATTTATATCGCAAAGCCGACGGAGCTGTCGAGCACACCCGAGGAATGGTAAATATATATTACGCAGATTTTAATAGTTAAAAAGCCATGAACAGTCTGTTGTAACAAACTAATCGATGTATACAAATGCTACAGACGATAAAGATGTTATGTTAGACCCGGGTTAAGTCATGAATTAGCGAGGTTGCGTTGTAGAACTGATCAGTGACCGTGTCGTTGCAGTCTTACCAGCGGCGCAACATCTCTCACAACCACCATCAGAAGATGATCCTGGATTACCGCAAACAGGAGGAAATGCGTGAAGATCAGACCAAACGCATCGCCAAAGAGCGACAGCTGCAAGCCAACCTCCAGTGCGAAGAGAGAGTCGAGAGGAAGCGCTTCCTACGCAACATACAAGATGAGGAGTATGGCAAACAAATCGAGGAATCACTTCTCAAGGTTGGCTTCATAAAGTACGCTAGCTGTACCTTACAAAAAGAAGTATACATCAAGTTCATTTGATCAAGTATACTTAAGTAGTTCAAGTTATATTTTAAGTATACTTTATCTAGTAAGAATACTAATATTATTGTAGCCTACTGTAGCTACAAGTAGTGCACTTTGGACTAAATTGGCCCACTTTTTAGTGTATAAAAGTATACTTTAAATGTAGTAAACTTTGAGTACACAACTAGTTTACAACGTTTTTAGTTTGTATTGCAACTATACTACAAGTGAATTCATGTAGCACATTTTTTTAGTTTATGAAAAATGCACTTTGAAATATACTCTTGGTAAGATACTAATTTGGTAATTTTATACTGCAAGTGTACTTGTTTTCTTTAAGTGAACTTAACATCATACTTATACCCCCAGTTTCACAGATGAGGCTTAAGGCTTGTCCCAGACTAAAATACATGTTTGTTAACTGCAAGTAACTTGACATATCTTAAAATATGCCACTGCCATAGTTTTGTTTCAAGATGATTAAGGAATTATTATTATTATTATTATTATATTGTTTTTGAAAGCCAGCACCAGCATTTTTGATCATTTTCACAAAACTTTCATGGCCCCTGTAATATTTTGTTGTTTGAATTGCTGAAAAAAAGAATAGGCTGTATCAAAAGAAAGAACAGACACTATTCTTTTACAAAAAGAGAAAAAAAAGCATACTGTATTCTTTTTTAACTAACACTTGAATCTGGGTGTTTTTTTGGAAAAAAACATCAATTTGAACAAAACGTTGAGAGAATGATGTTTACATCCAGATCAGGTCCTATCTTTAATAAACTTGGGGGAATAAACTGTGACAGCCGCCGTTGATGAGTGGCAGTAACGTTTGTACTGGACTTCTTTGAAGGTTATATTAAATTCTCTGCAAACAAAACGGGGTATACAAACCTTCTAAATATGTCCACCACGGTCCATTTCTGGATATAATAAAGGCTGTCCCAATTTGAGGGCTTCTTTAAATGCGACCTCCAAAATTTGTTTCCCGTGAAATGAAGGGTACAACAGATGGATCCTTCGTGGCCTTGCCAGCCCCAGAATTGTCGACCGGTGACGACAGGATTTTTTTGGGACAGCATTTGTCAGACTCCTGTGATGCAATCGGCCTTCAAAGGATGCAGCCTCTGAAATAGAACACAGCCTATGTATGCTACCAGTGGACTAAACAAAAATTCACATACTCAGAATTTATAATTAATTATAAATCAGTATTTTCAAAAAATTTAGCTTGTATGTAAAACTATGTGAAAATAGTTTTTATTAGGCTACTCATTCAAAAGAATGAACACAACTACAAGCTAAGTATAGTTAGAATACTTAATTATACTTTGAAGAATATCTTGATCAAAAGATCGAGTACAAGTATAGGCCAAATATACTTGGATATAAGAAGTACATAAAGTATGTTTCTGAGAAGTACATAAAAGGTAAACTGAAAGTATACTTTCTTAGTTTTAGTTTATAAAAAGTATACTAATAGTACACTTGAATAAACCTTTTTGTAAGGTATGCTCAAAAAAAGATGCGTGGTCTCATTTTTGTTTGGATCCACATTAGCTGCGCTCTATGTCACTGCCAGTCTTCCTGGGGTCCAGACATGAAATATTACTTATACATTTTAATACATCAAACATCACAATCTATTCTGAATCAACACATTTAACATGCATTTATTATTACAGTTAAATGTGAATATATAGAATACATCAAAAACTACAGTAACACTTACAGTTGAGTTCAAACGTTTACAAGCTTCTTGCAGAATATGCAAAAATGTTAATCATTTTAACAAAATAAGAAGGATCATGAAAATGGCATGTTATTTTTTATTTAGTACTGTCCTGAATAAACTATTTGACATAACAGCAGATGTTTACATCAAGTCCACAAGACAAAATAATTGCTGAATTTATAAAAATGACACAGTTCAAAAGTTTACATACCCTTGAGTATCTTTACCTGGACGATCCACAGCTAGTTTTTTGTTTTGTGATGGTTGTTCATAAGTCCCTTGTTTGTTGTGAGCGGTTACAATGAGCTCTGTTCTTCAGAAAAATCCTTAAGGTCCTGCAGATTCTTTGATTTTCCAGCATCTTCTGCGTATTTGAACACTTTCCAACAATGACTGTATGATTTTGAGGTCCATCTTTTCACACTGAGGACAACTGAGGCACTCGAACACAAAAAAGCTGCAAAACAACCATTGCAAAAGCTGCAAACATTCACTGATGGTCCAGAAGGAAACGCGATGCATTAAGAGTCCTGCAAAATGTATGTTTTTAGGCCGAAGAGGACAGGAAGTTCAAAGAGAGGCAGCTTGAACAAGAAGAGAGGATGGCCAAGGAGCTGGCTAGAATTAATAATGAGAAACTCAGAGATGAGAAGATGAGGCAGTACATTAAAGAGAACAGGTAACAGACCAGAGTTTAATGCCACTCTGTAGCACCAGATAATGTTTTTATAGGTTTGCCATTTATTAAACTCTGTTTTCCTGGCAGCGTTGAGCTTCGAGAACTAGAGTTGAAGCTCAGGTCTGCTTATCTGAACAGAGAACGGGCAGCACAGATGGCAGAAAAGGAGGCCATGCGATATGAGACCATAGTGAGTGTGAACTCCAAAGGTTTGTCTCACATTTGGCCGTGTATTTTGTGGTTTTGCTCATTGTGAATTTACACATTACCAGCGACAAGAGGCTGCTGTTGCACGTAAGATGAAGGACGAGCATGAGCGTTCAGAAATGGAGAAGGAGAAGCAGGAGCAGAAGAAGTATGAGGAGGTGGTGCGTTACCAGCAAGAACTTGAGCGGCAGCTTGAGGAGAAGGAGCGCAAGAGGCAGGAAGCCTATGACGAGTTTCTTAAAGAGAAACTCATGGTGGACGAAATTGTGCGAAAGATCTATGAGGAGGATCAGATGTAAGTCTTTTATTTTTATTAAATGTATTATTTTCTACTTCTTCTTTTTTAAATTCTGCCGCAAACAGACTGTAACATCATCCATTTTAGATGAGTTGGTAAGAATGTTCTAGGATGGTCTGAAACTGGCAAGCTTCATTTATAGGGAGCTTCAGTTACGACTCGAGAAGGTGACTGCCACTCAGAGATACATTGAAGATTTTAAAAAGCAGCAAGCAGAGTGGAGACGTATGGAGCGAGAAAAGGTGGAAGCCGAGAACAGGCGCATCATTGAGTTTGCCCAATACCAGCAAAGGAAGGAGGAGGACAGGATGGCCAAAGTTAGAGAGCGAGAGCAGGCGAAAGAAACCCTGCACAAAATGGTACGCGACAGTTTACCCTCTGGGTCATCGAGTACAGGCGAGTAATGAAGATTCAAATATTAATATGTTCTTTCTTTCCTTCTGGTTTAGCTCTCTGAGCAGATTGAGATGGAAAAAAGACAGCATGAGAAGATGGAGCGTGTCCGTGAGGAACTCTACTTGGAAGAACAGGCAGAGGCTGCAAGACAACAAGAAATTGTGAGAACTGTCTTATTACCTCATACTTTACTACATGCACTTTGAATATTTTCCAAAGAAGACAAAGGTCAATCTCATGATTCCTGTCATGAAACTTTCCCAGTCATATATATCCCAAAAATAGGGATCTCTTAGATTTCCTATTCTGTGACTTTTTATGATCAATCAATAATGATTCTTATTTTTTTCATTGTATTAAAATACTGGGTTATACATTATTTTAATCTGTCCGTGTAATAGTGTAATTAAATAATGTACACCAAATGGGGTTAGGGTAAGGATTAGGGTGCGTTGCATGTAATTATGCACAATTTATAGTAGTACTACATATAATATGTATAAAGGACACAGTAAAATAAAGTGTTACCGAATACTGTTTTATCTTTTATATTTATAATAATTTGTAATAATAATTGTTTGTAATAATTTGTATTATTTATCAAAGCTTTGTGAGATTCACTCGCACCATGTAAAATATTTACCGTCACTTTACCATCATGTCACTCACAGGAAGAGATGGAGAAGAGGATCCGGCAGCGCTTGGAGCTGCAGCAGACGCGTCGGGAGATGATGGCTTTCAAGCAGTTGCGCATACAAGCCGAGAAGGAGGAAGAGGAGGCCTTCAGACAGATGATGATGGCCAAGTTTGCAGAGGATGACCGAATTGAGCAGATGAATGCCCAGAAGCGTCGTATGAAACAGCTGGAACACAAACGGGCTGTGGAGAAGCTGCTGGAAGACAGGAGACAGCAGTATCTGGCTGAACAAGTAAGAATAAAAGCCACAAATCAACCTCAAAACATCCAGATATGCAGCTCAGTCATTTTTTCCTTCTGATTCACACTGTACCAGCTACTGCTGATGTGTAATGAATGAATCTAAATATTCAACAGGAGAGGGAGGAAGAGGAGAGAGCAATGGAGCAGGAGAGAGAGGCTCAGCGTCGCAAGATCATCGAAGAGGAGAGACAGAGGCTCCTAAAACAGCATGCCACAAAACTCCTGGGATACCTACCAAAGGTGAGAACACCACAACATAGTACACAGATACTCGTTGTTTGTTTGCCACCTAGCATGCTCAGAGTGATTATTTAGAGGATGTATTTGTCGTCACACCACTGTTTTTCTTATTTTCCTTTTTTACTAGGGTATTTTCAAAGAAGACGATCTGGAGCACTTTGATGAGGATTTCAAAAACAATTTCAAACAACGACAGGCTGATGTTTTCTCAGATGAGGGTTGGGGAGATGATTAGCAGGAGGGTAATTACTGTCATGAAAACCACAATTCAAATCTGTTGGTGCAGGTATACTTCGCTGTGCATCAGGAAATGTTAAGTGCATCTGCCACTTCCACCAACTATTGGAACAAATTTCATACATAATTGAACTTTGTCTTGAATAAATGTATACCGTATATTCAATCTATATTGTATAGTGTTACTCTAACATCAAACTCATTTAGGCTTGTGATTTTGGTTTATGAAAAAACATTGGCCTCAAAAGATTCTACCTATTAAACAGATGTGAAAATTTATCTCATTCTCTGTATGTATTTAATGTTCATACTAGGCAATACATTGTACATTATCTGAACTTTTAAAAGTAAATGTCACTTGGACAAAATTTTGTTTGTAGACTTGGTTAGCCTTTTAAAATGGTTAAAAATAAAACAAGCATATCCTTTCCTCTGAGTGAGTTCTTTGCTTGCTAAGATACTGGATATGGTTGATGGTTGGCCGGCAGTATATCACACAAGCAAGAATTTAATCAGATGTGACTGCTCATGTATAGTCCAGTCTGTCAGTGTCTCAACAGCTGTCAGTCATTCTGTTCAGTTATCCATTACGTTGGTCTGGCTGCTGTCATGGCCGTAAAATTCTTCCATCTGTGCGTTTACTGTTATCCATACCTTCGCTGTGAAAATGTCAAGCCTCTCTTGATTCTGTTCTTATGAAATTCCCTCTAAAAACGGCGTCACTGTAAGAAACATGGTAAAATGCAACATATTTCAAACTAATCACAAATTAATTTCATTGGAAATGTCGATAAATTGCTCCCACATACTTTAACACAGCATCAGGAAGTTCATTATCAATTCTAAGCCTTGCAAATTCAGATTATTAGATCACCACATGCTCTTTACACACAACACTGATAATAAAAGCTCCTGACCTCTCTGCATAAAACATCCCATTCTCTTAATGATATTCTAGAAATGACCTCAGAGTAGTTAAGCGGTATAATGGTAAAAAATGATTGGGATGAGAATATTTTTTATGTGTATTGCAGCTAATTTCCTGAGTCATATATCTTCAGCGTTTAATGTCAATATCGTGTTAACACTGATGAGTCAATAAATCCGTATGATTGTTTCTTAGAAAAGCGGTGTTGTTGATTTGAATGAGCATAAAAAGGCTATTGTCAAAAAAACTTACACCGATGTTCAAAAGAGCTTACACTAACATTCAATATTTGTAAATGTTTTCGAACGAAGTCTTCAGTGTTGCATGTTCCTTCAGAAATCATTCATATATGCAGATTTAGTGCTCAAGAAACATTTATTATTATCAATGTTGAAAACGTGCTGTTTAATATTTTTGTAGAAACCATTATACTATACAGAAACCAGTATAGTATACATGCATATATATATATATACATACACTACCGGTCAAAAGTTTTAGAATACCCCAATTTTTCCAGTTTTTATTGAAATTTAAGCAGTTCAAGTCCAGTGAATAACCTGAAATGGTACAAAGGTAAGCGGTAAACTGCTAGAGGTTAAAAAAAAACCTTTTAGGTTCCCAAAAACTGAAAAATAATGTACATTTCAGAGTTATACAAAAAGGCCTTTTTCAGGGAACAAGTAATGGGTTAACAACTTCTAGCTGTCCTGCAGAAATGGAAGTAAATTAAGCCTTGAAAGTTGATGCTAACAATTCCTACAGGTGTCCCAACTTTTGTTGATTACTTACAAACCCTGTCTGTATAAAAGCAGTGTTGGAACAGACTGTGTTACTACACCCTCATATATAATATATATATATTAGTGTATATTTATTGACTGGTAGTGTATATATACAATGGAAAGTGTACTTTAGAGTGGTATCAATGTTGAAACAGGAATGTTCTCATTTTCTCGATCTCATTTTCGGATCTTTTCTGTCACATAACCCTGTTTTGCACTCTCCATCATCCATACAGGATGATGAAGAGATCACAGGTTGTTGAACATGCCAGATGCACATTCAGCATGCTGACGCACGTGTTCATGCCTGGTCACAGAATTAGCTCTCAGAGCTATTGAACCCAGGTCTATACACATTCATTTCTTCCTTCCTTTGTATATCAATGAAAGGAGACCTTTGCCTTTAAGTAAAAGATATAAAAGGTCAGCAAGAAAATCTAAAGTCTCATAAAATTTGTAGACCATGCCAAAACTTGACTCAGGTGCCTTGCAGCTCAGTTAAACCACTAATGAGGGTTGCCTAGTTATTTTCCCTGCATTGGAGCAAATCTTATTTGGTCCACCTATACTGTAACAGATTTTATAGACTGGCCAAATATTTCTTACGATTGTCATCTTTCAACTGAAGCTCAGTGATCATGACCAGACGTAATCTTTCCTGACATCGTTCTGCATCACATACCATGTCGTGCTCACATGGGAGGACAGGAAGCGCTAATGCCTTGAAGGAACTTCATGTTGTTTGACAGACCAATGAACTCTTACAGTGTGTATCATCGCTTATTCTGTAATGGCCTTTTTCTCGTGACATAGATTGAAGGGAACTTCCTGTTGCTGAGACTGACTGTAGATTGAATTGTCTCAGAATGAAGTCTCTGATTGCTGAAGCTGTGTGTCTCCAGTGAAGCTTGCTGTATGCTAATAGACCAGACTCCAGTGCTGCATTGGATTAGTCTGAACATGATTTGACTGGGCTCAATCACACTGTACGTCACCGGTTCTGCACAAACATCATTACTATATATGGCCAAAAGGAAATGGATGTAAATTTCATACATAAATATAAGGTACACACATGCTATAACTATATTAAGGTGTATGCATATCTTTTTTCCTGGTTCCACTCGACCCCCTGATGCCTATTACCACAAAAATGCATATCCTGTGCCTGTTGTGGTTATATGAATGAGATTTTCTTTGAGTCATAAAGTTCAAAGTGTTTCGACTTTAGTAATGTGGGAAATTTGTTTGCAAAGCTAAAGATATTCTACATTTGCCCTAAATAGTGCAAAAAATATCACCCTGCTGTTGGAACTGGTATAAACCGGCTGTGTTTCAACAGAGGATGAATCTCTCACTTCATGAAGCCTAATGAGATGTGTACTTATGGGCTGCCACACAAAAGACTGTCTGTCTGTCCCCATGAGGAGGAGTATGGAGGTCTTTCAGATCAATGATCAAACAGTGGGAGCCACAGACAATGGACCAATAAAGCACAGAAGTAGCGTGAGAACGTCTGAATAAAAGATTAGTCATGTTGTTTGGAAATGGACGTACAACAGTACCTAATTATATTGCGTTTTGAGCTAATTAATGCTGGTGTGAGCTTGTAAACAGCCATTGCTCATAACTACCACGTCATTATTAATCCGAGCCGCGCTCATTGACGTGCTTTTATTGTTTTCCATGTTTCTCCCTTTGGAACAAATCACCCCCGGACTGGAACTATAGTGTGGATTGGGGCCTTTGGTTTGGAGACAACAGAAACCAGTGACAAGCACATTCCGAATCAGTCATCACCAGTTAATTATCCACATCACTTTCATCACTGATTTTTCCACAGAGGCGTGGAAATAAAGCTCACTGATCCCAGACCAACCTTGGAAAGAGGAAATAAATCAACAATATGAACCAAATGAAAGATTGGGCGTGTTTAAATGCCAAGGTCTACGACTCGATTTTTAAGAATCTTTTAATGCATTGTCAGAGCTGTTCGTTTTCAACACTCAATTTTCAATTTTATTTATATTTCCTTTCCTTTTTGTTCTAAGGGCTTTTTTCTTCTCTTTCCTTGTGACCTACTGAAGGCTGGTGTTTAATGTGGCATGTTGTGAACAGGGTTGGGGAGTAACGAACTACAAGTAACTTAGTATTTAAAATGCAAAATTTGAGTAACTGTATTTCATTACAGTTACATTTTAAATGGGTGGAAATCAGATTACAGTTACATGTGAAAAGTATTTTACATTACCAAAGTGATTCCTTTGAATTTGAATGTCATTTAAACAGCAATTGGTGATTCTCTGACTCTAACAGTCTGAAAAAGCGGAGTTAAGTTTCATCAACATATTAATACTTTTAAGAGAGATCATAAAACTTTTGTTATATTTATTTAGTACTGTCCTGAACAAGACAAAATGACTGAATTTATCATTTAAAAAAAATGCCCAACTGTCAACTTAACTATCCTGTCATGATCTGGATTATCCTCGACTGTTTTCATGTTTTGTGATAGTTGTTTGTGAGTCATTTTGTAACTGTAAAAAAGGTCACTGCAACTTTTTCTCACAATTTGTTTTTTTCCCCTCACAATTGTGAAACAATTCTGACTTCTTTTTCTCAGAATTGCGAGATTTAAACTCACAATTGCAAGTTATAAAGTCAGAATTGGAAATTCTTGCAATACTAACTTTTTTTCTTGCAATTGTGAATTTAGTATGTGAGTTCATATCTCATAATTCTGACTTTATAACTCACAACTGCAACTTTATATCACGCAATTCTGAGTGAAAAAGTCAGAATTGTGAGATAAAAACTTGCAATTGCCTTTTTTGTGTTTGTTCCACACTTATTAGTATTCCAAAGTATTCTAAAATATTTAGATTAAGTTACTAAACTTGAGTAAAGTAACGAAATACGTTACAAATTACTTTTTAAAGCATGTATTTTGTAATCTGTAGTGAAATACATTTGAAAAGTAACCTACTCACCCTGGTTGTGAATCAATATTAAATATCAATATATAAATTAATGAACTTTGAATAGCAAGTACATGCCATTATGTTCTGACTCTCTCACTTTCAGGGTGATAACCAATATGATTTTGATAAATATCAATATGTGAGCAACATAAGATGTATACAGGAGAGACAGTGGCTCGTTGCCAATGGGATATAAGGTTTTGAGACAGTCGTTTTAGGTGTTTTTCGAACATTGTATCAGTTTTTGTAAATTAATAAACGCATGTCCACATTATAGGCCAATTTGAAATAAATGTTGGGAAAATAATTGAACGCAATAAAAGCAAACTTGCATTCAGACAGGTAACTTTAAAGTACAGTTCGTGACTGTCGAAAGTAGGCTGGACTAAACATGAACAGACAGCGGAGTAAACAAACAATGAGACAAACCGATCTCCCATTCTGTTGCTTCTGTTATTAACATGATTAATTTTTAATTGTTTCATAATGACCCAACGGTCAAATAGTTTTCACTTGCTGAACCTTTTTTCAGTAGCTGAAATCTTCTGCTCCTCCCCCTCCTCCGTTGGATCTCTTTATAAATCCAAAGGGAAACCATCATGATCAGACTGATAGCAGCGTCTGTTTGATCCACGCACCTCTCCATATTCTGCCATAAAACCAAGAGCACACATCCATGCTCGCCAAGAAGCTTGACGGACCTCGTCGTGGACGGTCTTTTGACTCCATCAATAAGAGTTACGAAGAGAAGCAACTCAACAATGAGGTAAGAACAACTTTTTACCTGTAGGCCTTTTCAATATGCTTAAACATGTTTGAATATGGAGAGACGGATGCTCCAACAGACTTGAATGTAACCATGAATTCTGAGGTTCAAAGAAAGGAATAAAATAGCTAATATATATTTTATTTTTACAATAACTGTCACTGAATGATATATTATTACGTTCATTTGTGCTTAACATATCATTAATGTGCATTTAAAAATACCTACAATTTTCATATACTCCATTTTTGAATGAGCATGAACTTCTGATCTATTATGTATTGTATATTGTGAATATAAGAGAAAAAAAGGTGATTTGTTGATGCCATTGCCGTTCCTTTGACATTAAAGTCACTGTCCACCACATAGTGCTGGTCTAGTCATAACTACTTGTTAGCACTATGGATCCAACCGGTTGACAACAATGCTCTTTACATGTTATTTGCATTTGAATAACAAATTCCTATTTGAAAAGCAGGTCAAAAGCAAACATAAGTTCACTCACGCATGATATTATTTGCTCTGGAGTAGAGAGATTGTCATGGTAATGGGAAGAAACACCTGGGTACTGAATATAATAGGCATCTCTCTCTCTCTTTTTTTATTAAGCTGAAGAAAACTACTTTTCATAAGACAGACGAAAACAAAGACAAGATACTTTCCTCCAAGCGGGAACATGCCGCAATTGTCTTCTCTCTGAAGAATGAAGTCGGAGGGCTTGTGAAGGCTTTAAAACTATTCCAGGTTCGTAGATGTTTTCTATTCTGTCTATCTTTATTATTTGGTTATTCTTATCTTTAGTAGAATCATGCTGGCACTTAAAAAGTTGAGTAGTTCAATAACTATTTGTTTAGTATTTCCAGCTAAAACAAATACAATAAATAGAAGTTAATTTATCAATGAAATCATGAGAGAGTGGAAAGTATGGACTATGTCCGTGAATGAAAAAATGCTGGAGATATGTTTCAATTTAAGTATTCCAAATATATGTATTCTTTGTGTAATTATTATTTGAAATTTAAAGTGAGCTAAATAAACATATTTTCATTTCTTATGAACAGGACAACCAGGTAAACCTTTTGCATATTGAGTCACGAAAGTCCCGACGGCGTAACTCGGAATTGGAAGTACTAGTGGATTGTGACAGTGATCGAGAAACTCTGAAAGATATTGTTCAGTTGCTGCGCAAACAAACAAGCATTATAGCCATGGACTCGCCTGATAAATTCTGGACTCCTGTAAATGGTACAGTGTTTTACTCCTTCATTCGATAGACTGAAGTACTGTATAGAAAGTTTTAAAAATTCATGTGTAAACCTGTGTAATACATTTTTCAGATCTTGCCGAGGTGCCTTGGTTCCCTAAGAAGATCTCAGATTTGGATAAGAGTGCCTGTCGTGTTCTGATGTATGGTTCAGATTTGGATGCGGATCATCCGGTTGGTATTGTCTACCACAGAGATTTGGAAATTCACTGGTTATTAATAATCAGTAGTATTTGCGTCATGTAATGTGTATATTCTTAAGTGTTTGAGTTGTGACTCTGTGTTCTTATATGATTTCAGGGATTCAAAGACAACGTTTATCGTAAGAGAAGGAAATATTTTGCTGATCTTGCCATGAGTTACAAACAGTATGTTTAATGATAAGGTTTTAACAATAACTGGATTAATTATTTTACGATACATTACTGTGCAAAAGTCTTAGATGAGATTTTTGTATGCAGTGTGTCAGTAAGAAATAGTTTATATTTCCAAACATTTATTTTGCCATTAATTGTAATAATCCAGTTTGATTTGTGTATGCACAAGTAGCCTGACAACAGCCGGTATGATTCACACAGAGATCTAATCTCACCATCATCGAATCCATCTGGGATTATATGAAGAAACAGAAAAAACTGAGACAGACTAAATCCAGAAGAACTGTGGCAACGTCTCCAAGACTCTTGAATAAACCTGCCTGTAAAGCCACAATACTGAAAAGTTTTTTGGCACTTGTTATTTAGTCATTTAGCAGACGCTTTTTTCCAAAGCGACTTACGAATGAGAACAGCAGAAGCAATCAAATCAACATGAGTGCAACATGCATGTGCATACATGCCGTGTCAGGTCCCAGTTATTCCAGCAAAGTGCTTGTTTTTTTTTTTTGTTTTTTTTTTTAGTAAATAGATGGAGAGAGAATAGAAATAGAAAAAGTAAGTGCTAATATTACTGGGTCAAGTGTTGACGAAAAAGTGTTTTTTGAAAATGGCTAAAGACTCAACTGCCCTGATAGATCAGGGAACACATTGAGAAGGTCCGTGAGAGTGATTTTGTGCCCCTTTGGGATGGCACGACCAGGCGCCGTTCACTTGCAGAATGCATGTTTCTGGAGGGAGCAATTTTTTTTTTTTAAAAATGCTGTAAAGTTAGGATTCTTTCAAAAGTAATGTCATAAAAAGATTTTATTGATCAAATAACCTCTGTTAACTAAATCAGATCAATATTTGGTGTGCGTTTAAAACAGCTTTTGTCCTAGGCACATAGTTTTTCAGGTAGCTTTGCTGGAAGGTTTGTTCAAGCTTCTTGGGGACGTTTGGATCTCCGTGTGGATCATACGGCTGTTGTCAGACTCCTTGTGCATACACCAATCAAACTGGATTATTACAATTAATGGCAAAAGAAATGTTTGGAAATGTAAACTGATATTTCCTACTGACACACTACAGCACAAGATATAAACGATTCACTTAAAATCTTTTTTTTGTGACAATACTAACATGCTCAAGACTTTTGCACAGTACTGTATGTATATATATGTATATTATAATATATAATATTCACATGGTTCTATCTCACTCTGCAGTGGAGATCCCATACCACGTGTAGAGTTTACCAAGGAAGAGGTGAAGACATGGGGTGTAGTGTTTCGGGAGCTGAATAAGCTGTACCCCACACATGCCTGTAGAGAGTACCTGCACAACCTGCCTCTGCTCACCCAGTACTGCGGCTACAGAGAAGACAACATACCACAGCTGGAGGACGTGTCCAACTTCCTGAGAGGTGAGACTGAGCGCACATGATCAGAACACAAATGTTTTTTTAGGAATAAGAGGAACTGAAGAGAAATATTAGTGGCGTCACCAGCAGAGGGCAGTAGATGTGTGACTATGTGTGTTTCAGAGCGAACTGGCTTCACCATTCGACCTGTTGCTGGGTACTTGTCACCGAGAGACTTTCTGGCTGGTTTGGCCTTCAGAGTGTTTCACTGTACACAATATGTGCGTCACAGCTCAGATCCTCTGTACACACCTGAACCGTGAGTACTAAGCACATATCCCTTTATCTCTTCAGGACAATTTATCAACACAATCTTTTGAAATAGCCTTTTATGAAGCAGCACCATTGTTGAAGCAACACCCACTGTCTGTCACACTTGATGCATGAAGTTACACAGGCAGGACACAAACACAGCACCTTTTAGTCAATAAGTCAAATGAAATCCAGATTATTTAAGAAGTCGGTAACAACTTTACAATAAGGTTCATTAGTTAAGCATTAGTTAATGTATTAACTAACATGAACTAACCATGAGCAATACATTTGTTACTGTATTTACTAATCTTAGTTAATGTTAGTTAATAAAAAGACAATTTATTGTTTGTTCATGTTAGTTCACAGTGCATTAACTAATGTTAACAAGATTTTATTAATGTATTAGTAAATGCTGAAATTAACATTAATGAACCTTATTGTAAAGTGTTACCAAGAAGATTATATTTTGTACTATGGGGTTAGGGCTCCATTTCAATATTTCAATCAGCGTTATTTTAACAGTTAAATCATTGTTGAATTTTGTTTTGATTTTGAATATTGAATCAATGTTGATATATCGCAGCATTGTTTTGTCTTTTCATACGGATCTTGTTCAAATTTCAACAGTGATTTTGAACTTTATTTTTTACAAGCATTGAAATTACAACTCAACCACAATGAATGTTGAAGCTCAGGTGTATTTCAGAATGATGTTTCAAGTTTGTAATAATTCTCAATGGCCAACTCACAATAATCTTATTTTATTTATGGCAGTTAAATAAAGTACCCATATTAAGCTCATTTACAAGTTCATAATTTTATTTTTGGGGGTCTGCTAGATAGAATACATGTACACAATGTAAAGTTAAAAAAAAAACACCTCACACTATCGCACCTCTTTTCAGCCTCTGCCTGAAATGCTCAGTGTCAGTACGTCCACTCACTCCGTCCGCACTTCAAAACAAAAGTCCATTGGCAGCTTGCATGCGACAAATACGTTTTTCCACCATTATAGTCAAGGAGCATACTTTGAAAGGCTCGCACATTCATCTGTGCACGAGATATATATGTGTATATATACAAGTATACACAGGGCTTTATTGTCTCTGTAAACCCCACCGTTCCAGTCTGCTCTGATTGGTCAGCTGGCTCCGTCTGTTGTGTGTCGCAAATGTAACACCCCTTAACATAATCGGGTTTAAGCTCCCAAGGCTTCATCAGCAGCTGTAAACAGTATTTTATCTGTGGTAATTACGGCGTCAGGATTGAAAAAAAAATTTTGAAAAAAATTTTTTTTTTTTTGCTGCGGCAAAAAACAGCGTCTACTTCACATAGTGAAATCACTTAACCAACTGTTCTTTGAGGGCAGGCCAATACAGCCAGTACAGTTATGCAAATGTATAACATGGAGTCGTAACTAAGTCACAAACAAAGTGTTTAAGGCAAATATTTTCTGTTAGAGAGATTAACTCCCTTTGGTGACGACAATCGTACATGCACAAACGGCTATATTGCACATTGAGGGAAAGGTAAAATAAAAATAAAAACAATAGATGTCAAAAGTAATACACAATGTAGCAACTCAAATATAACATTCAATGAAACACTGTTTGTATGTGTCATGTGACATAGGCACATACACATAAATGAATAAATTAGAGAGATCCTCATGTCTCTTTCAGGGACACATGTCATGAGCTGTTGGGTCATGTTCCTCTGTTGGCTGAACCAAGTTTTGCGCAGTTCTCTCAGGAATTAGGACTGGCTTCTCTCGGGGCATCTGATGATGCTGTGCAGAAATTAGCAACAGTAAGTCTCTCAGTACATTTTGCTGTCCTGGTGTCCTTATGGAAGCATAAAGCATTGATATTTTTTGCAGTAGTTTTGATAGTTGTGTTGGTGTGTGCGCCATTGCAGTGCTATTTCTTCACGGTAGAGTTTGGCCTGTGCAAGCAGGAGGGTTCACTCCGAGCATACGGTGCTGGACTCCTCTCATCCATCAGTGAGCTTAAGGTACACCACATACACATGATCAGTTTCAGAATAAAATATTTGAACAATAATGTTTTCGTGTGTATTCTAACCACTAACTATTTATTTTTGTTTAATATTTTCATGAAAAAAGTCTCTTATGTTCACCAAGGCATTTATTCATAATTTATTTGATCGAAATACCGTGAAAACAGTAATATTTTGATATATTATTACAATTTAAAATATCTGTTTTCTATTTTAATATTTTTCGGTGTCACACGATCATTTAAAAATCATCCTAAATGCTGATTTGGAGCTCGAGAAACATTTATTATTATTATTATCACAGTTTAAAAAAAAATTGATTTGATGAATAGAAAGTTCAAAAGAAAAGCATTATATACTGTTACTTTTGTTTAATTTAATGTTGAATAAAAAGTATTCATTTCTTTCAAAAAAATCCTACTAAGCCCAAACTTTGCAACGGTAGTGTAACGACCGTGACTCTGAAACACGTTTTGTTTTAAAGCACTCTCTCTCAGGTGCTGCTAAAATCCTGCCCTTTGAGCCCAAGGTCACCTGTAAGCAGGAGTGTCTCATCACCACATTTCAAGATGTTTACTTTGTCTCCGAGAGCTTTGAGGAAGCTAAATTTAGAATGCGGTAAATCTATTTGATTTTTATATGTGACCTGTTATATTTGTACGTCAATATTAATATTAATCCAAAACCGTATGTTTTATCCTTCACAGTGAGTTTGCAAAGACAATCCAGCGTCCGTTCTCCTTGCGTTATAACCCGTACACACAGAGCGTATGTGTGCTGAAGGACATGCCCAGCATCAACGATGTGGTCGAGGAGCTCAGACACGAGCTGGACATCGTAGGAGACGCTCTCTGTCGACTCAGCACACACCTTGGTGTCTGAAACCATTATGACTCTCACTCATATTAATAGGCTTTTATTCCTGTATCTCTTATATCAGAGCACGTTACTCAACATTCAGCACTGCCATAATATTATCTCATTATCTGCCTTCTCTGACTGCAGAGGTGAATCACTCTTAATGTCTCTGTGAGCACCTTTCCTCTGCTACTGAAAATCTGCCAAACACCACAAAGCAGTTAAATATCCAAGCACGGCTTTCAGGAGAGTCTTTAAGTGCTAAGCTCGAAGTCCTTCACTGCTATTCAAACAGCACCAACGCAAAACCTACAGCCGTCACATTATCTCATGATCACTATATATACCACTCTGACTTCAGTCTCTGTAAATACAAGAAGAAACATGTCTGATCTTCAAAGACAAAGCTCAGGTTTGAAAAACATTGTATCTTGAGACTTTCTCGTGTGTGTTATAGGCATAAAAGGATCAAACTCCATAAACTAAAACTTAGATTACTCTAAATTCGTAATTTCTTGTGTATTCTGAACCAGTTAAAGGTTCTTCCCAACATCAAACCTACTGTATAATCAAGTACATGTACCTATTTCGTACCATGAGCTGAATAATTTATTTTTTTGCCGTTTGTGATATAAAAATAAGCCTTATAACCAAAATGTTTCACCTTTTTCTAATTATCCTGATGTGAATCTGAAGCTGTGGTGTGTGTGTGTATATTGTGTTTGACTGTAATAGCCTATTTGCTACTTGTCTGTGGCCATTTATGTTTTACTGAATCATAGTGTACAAGTAGAGATCAAAATGTAATAAATAATGTAAAAATGAAATAATTTATTAGCAAACTTAATCTAAATCACACAAATGATTCATGTGGAATTACTGAAATAAAGTAGCTCATAAAATCCACAATTTTGATATGTTTGTTGGCCTTTAATCATCTTCATGAATACCTCTCATCAAAGATTAGTAGTTTTTAGACAATTACCGCTAAAAAAAATCACATTTACCAGCAGAGGGCATTCTTGTTCTGTTACAATGATTACTCAAATGACTAAAACTGACACTTTACGCAATCAATATACCCTGAAATTCAAGTAGCACAATGTTTGCAACAAATCCAGGAATATTTTTAATTGTTTGCGAACATTTTCATAATTGAGGTCATTAGACTATGTGATGCATGGTTCTGTCATTGTGCAAAAATATTATTTTTGTAGCAAAGCCTATACCTAGTGTTGATTGTATTTATTTTAGGTTTGATGCGTTATTATTTGTAGCTATGTGTTTACAGCTGTGAGAAAATCACATCTATTGCTGAAATAGGTAAACAAACTAAGAACATGTAGCCTAATGCTGATAATATGTTGCATTTTTAATGACCGCTAAACATTTTGGCCAGGTTTCACAGATAGGGCTTAGCCTAATCCAGGATTAGATCTTAGTTCAATTAGGGCATTTAAGTAGCTTTTATAAACATTCACAGACATTGGCTCTGATGTATTTTAAGATATATCAGGGCAAGTTGATTTCATTTAAAACATGCATTTTAGTCTGGGACTAGCTTAAGCCTTGTCTGTGAAACCGGGCGATTGTAACTGTCATTGCCCTGGTTTCAGTTAGAGAAATTGAGCTATATAAACATTATTTTAATCCAAGTAGCTTCCGGTAACGTTTGTAAAGTTTTAATTATGGATATTTTTCTTACAAAAAACGTTGCTTTGCTCCAGAAGGCCTTTATTAACCCCCGGAAGCCGTATGGATAACTTTTATGATGGATTGATGTTACAAAAAAAAAGCTCCATTCACTCCCGTTATAAGGCTTGGAAGAGCCAGGATATTTGTTAATGTACCTCCAATTGTGTTTGGCTGAAAGAAGAACATCGTATACACTTACGATGGCTTGAGGGTGGGTAAATAATGGGATAATTTTCATTTTTGGGTGAACTTCTATAACCATACTTACTTAATCTGATCTTAAAATGCCAGTGCCATTGTTTTATCTCAAGATCCACTACAGTAATGTTTTTTTTTTTCTAAGGCACTTTATAAAAAGCTACTTCTACTACTTAAATGCCCTTGCTGAACGAAGTCCTGATCCTGGAGTAATCTAAGCCCTGTCTGTGAAACCAGGCCTTCATTTAACTGAGCAAGATTCTTTTCATAATTAGGGAGTGTTTCAGATTAATGGGTCATGCACATATGAAGGTGTCTGTTCTAGAACCAAAGGCCTGTTGCAAAAAGCTAAAGTGAAAGTATGTGAAGGCCAAGTATGACAACCCATACTTATAATCTGTCTTCTGCATTTAATCCATCCAGTTAGTGCACACACATTAGGAGTAGTGAGTAGTAGTATTGTAGTACTCAAGACCGGTCTTAAGACCATTTTTTGAAGTCTTGGTCTTGTCTTGGTCTGTCAGTTACCAGAGTGACTCTCTAACTGGCTTTTTGCAACAGGCCACAGGTGTTAGCCTATAGTTCTGACTTACACTGCTCTGGTTGCTAGTGAGGTCTAAAAAGAGAAAAGTAGATGCTTGGGATATTTCCAAAATCCCTTTTCATTACAAATATGAACATATACAGTATAATTAGATAAACAGCTGAAGTAGCATACACTTCAAGATTTGATTTCATGCACATTATATATTGTGGTCATTGAAAGAGATGCTTGGTCTGTTTAATGGAGGAGCACTAACATCAACGTTCTCCAACGGTTTCCAAAACCGCTTCCAACAAAAGAACATTCAAAGCCCTCTGGAGATTTCTGGTAGACAGCCACATTAAAAATCAATGATCTTCAATCAATTCAATTCTTATGCAACATAATAAAAAAATATCATGCTTAATAGACATTCAGATCATAGACTTTGTAGTATGCCCTCAGTTTGTAGTGAATTGCCCACAGACTGGGTATGTAATTGTAAGTATTTGTTGTTGGATCCAATTCAATTCCTTTATGATGCCAGAGTCTCTGTCAGCAATAGGCTACAAATCACTGGTTTCACTGGTTGTTTGGCCACTCTGGGTTTTTATATCTGCTTATTCTATCTGTGCATAAAGTGAGTGTGCATTTTAAGCTTATTCCATTGGGGCAGTTGTATACACACTCTTCACTGCAGCCATAGAATGAGAATAAGAGAGAGAGAGAGAGAGAGAGAGAGAGAGAGAGAGAGAGAGAGAGAGTTAAAGGGGGCTTGGCTGCTTTACAGGGTTCCCACCAAAAAGTTATGAAAGGGCAGATAGCAAAGAGCTGTAGATGAAATGCATGTTTGTTGATGTTTCATGTGGGCATGCAGTCTGAGCTGCTCTGAACTCAGTATTGATGTAAAGATCACAGAATGACATGATAATAGAAAAGATAAATATTAAAGGGCACACTGGAGTATCACATGCAACATTAATGAATTTATTAAATATTATGACACTCATATTAACATAAGTTTAATTTAATCATAACCTCAAGAGCAGATAATCAGAATTCACTAATTAAAATAAATATTACAATAGTTTAAAGTTTTATTCATAACCTTTTATAATCAACTTCTTTTTGTTTTCTCCACCATTCCATCTCTTCTCTATATCCACTGCCAGCAGTCCCAACTACTTAAGCGATTGTGAAGGCTTAATTGGTGTTCATTAAACTTTCAGGGCTGGCTGCTCGATGGCAGGCTGTCCTGTGACAGCACAGGAAGATGAAGCAACTGCATGAGCAGCAGAAGGCCCTGAGCAGACTTACTGCACATGCTCAGTGGCCTTCAGCCTCATCATCAGCTCAGTTACAGAGAGTTTAGCTCATTACTCACCTCCAGTAAGCAGCAGATGAGGTTATGTCCTACAGGAAGAGGTCCCGTCATCAAACATGTAACTGTCATTGCCCTGGTTTCACTTAGAGCAATTGAGCTATATAAACAGCAATTACTTGAAAACTCTTATGTCCTTTAGGCCTTTTGGAATCTCTATCTCTCACACACTCTGATTCCCTCTGTGAAATATGACAGTTCTAAGTAAAAGTAAGACCCTCCTGGGCTTTCCTGATTTCAGTTCCAATTGAAGTTCAACCTGCTAGTGAAACCCTGCCCTATTCTAATACACAGTATTGACCGTTCTATCATTGAAAAGGTTTCTCTTACTTGTAATGTATTATTTAAAGAAACAACCTCACTGACAACCTGCTTCAGCACAACTGAATTTTACACCAATGGGTGCTTTTCAAATGGGAGGCTGCATCCTAGTAAAGCTGCCACGTCATCATCCTTGGAAGGCAGTTTTACATCCTTAAATCAGCTCAAGTATATACGTCAGTTACCAACACTCCTTTGCACACATTCCAATTGTCAAAAAAGAACTGATGGAAAAAAGAGCTGGAACTGTGCTTGTCTGAGTTCATTTTGAAAAGACAAAATTTTTCATAATATGGGCAAGAACTGGCATGACTCATTCTAGTGCTTAATGCTGAGAAGGACTCCAGCCTACAAGCCTACAAAGGACTGGACTAGAAAAGTCACAGCCTCACTACAGCCTTCCATTTGAGAAGCACCCTATATGACTTTCAAGTCATCCTTTGAAAATATTTTTTTAGGATTCTTCAATGAATTTCTATGTTACAAAGAACACACACACACACACACACACACACACACACACACACATATATATATATATATATATATACTGCCTGACTAAAAATGGATCATGAACCTTTTGATGGAAATAAATGTGATGTCAATTTTGACATCAATTTTGGTCTAGATCTTGTATTGACAATTTAAAAGTCGAGCACTTTGTAAAGTCTACTCCAGCACATCCCAAAGACTTTCAATGAATTTAAGGTCTGGACTCAGAGGTGCTAGATGAGAATGATTCTTCATGCTCCTCCCAACCATTCTTTCACAGTTTGAGCCTGATGAATCTTGGCTGGAATATAGCCATCATACATCTTCCTACATGGTTGTTTAAGAAGTGAAAAGCTACACACTCCATTAATTAGGGTTAAAAGATTCTTTGCCAAACATATAACATAATAGAAGCAAAAGAACTAATGATCCGGTCATAGACTCTTAAGTATTTGCCTATTTAAATCCAAACATTTCACATGAAATCCAAATCCAAACTTTTTCTTTTAGCCAGGCAGTGTACAAACAATTTACTACCACCATGCTACTTCATTAAACATTTTATTAATCTCTACAGCAGGGGTGTCCAATCTTGCTCCTGCCGGGCCACTATTCTGAAGAATTCATCTCCAACCCCAGTTAAACACACCTAAACTAAATCAAGGTCTTACTAGGCATACTAGAAACTTCCAGGCAGGTGTTTTGAGGCAAGTTAGCTCTGCAAAACAGTGCTTGTGTCTTAATCAGCTCCCTAGTTCATTAGTCAGAGCAGTGATCATGGAGTCAGTCATTTTAAGGGCTGTCTCAATCGCAAAATCCTTCCATTGCACTGAAACGCTCACTCCCTACAATGCACTGTGAAAACCAGGGAGCATCGATGCTCACTATATTCCCTCAACTGAAATTCTGAAGCGCGAAACATAAATTCCGTGAGCCAATTCACTACACATAATGACCTATTATTTTATTATATTTCAGCATAAACATATATCACTAGACAGGTAAAGATAATAATCTAGCTAACATTTAGCAATTATTTATGGCTGAAATGTTGCACATATATGTAACAAGTAAAGTATTTATAATGTATGTTAAATAACATAAAAAAAATAACGTCAGAACGATATCAGTTCTGCTGCTGTTCTTAAATTCTAGTCTAGATGTTGTACAATGAGGATGTTGTCATGTCGGCAGAAATAGAGTCATCAATGTCCCAATAGAGAGCCACACTGTAATGAATTACTGTAAAAATTACAGCATTATTTTACAGCCGCTGGCTGTTTTTTAATAATACAGCATATTGCTGTAAACTGCAATGTATTCTGGGGTCACGTGGTGGTTTGACTCAAATTTACAGAATATGGCTGTAAATTGACCCTTCGTAATTAAAAAAAAATACAGTTATTTACTGTAATCAGAGAATACAGTAAATTCTGTAAATTAAATTACAGTAACACTACTGTAAATTTTACTGGCTGGCAACACTACTGTAAATTTTAACTGGCTGGCAACCCTGCTGCCAGTATTATACTGTAAAATTTACAGTAATTTTTTAACAGTGCATACACTGTAATGAATTACTGTAAAAATTACAGCATTAATTTACAGCCACTGGCTGTTTTTTAATAATACAGCATATTGCTGTAAACTGCAATGCATTCTGGGGTCACGTGTTGGTTTGACTCAAATTTACAGAATATTGCTGTAAATTGACCCTTCGTAATTTAATAAAATACAGTTATTTACTGTAATCAGAGAATACAGGGAAATTCTGTAAATTAAATTACAGTAACACTACTGTAAATTTTACAGTAACTGGCTGGCAACCCTGCTTCCAGTATTATACTGTAAAAATTACAGTAATTTTTTTACAGTGCATAGTCCTTACTGTCCTTACCAGTGCCCAAATTCGTCCACGATATACTGATTCTCCACCTCGGAAGCTAGGGAGCTGATTGAGACGCTCCCTCTGTCTCCTTACCTCGACTCGGACCACCCTCAGAACTTTACAGGTGTTCTGCCTCTTGTATGTGAGGGTATGTATAGTAATTTCTTATGACTGCAGAAGGGGGAGATGAATGGGTTTTGATTTCATGCATACACATAAACACAGGTGTGTAATTACTGGTGAGGTAATTATCACTGTAAATATCCCAATTGTCACAGGGCCTAGTTTTGTTTATGTACCTCATGAACAGCTTCGGATCTATGTAGGCAGATTGTAATGATACCGTTACTGACAGAATAGCACCAGTGATAATTATGTGAAGAACTCTGTGTTCTGATGTGTAAACGTGTCTGATGAATTGTGGACCCAAATAGCACGTACAAATGTAACCAGGCAGCAGGGAGGCATGGGAGAAATGGGCCGCCCTTAAAAGCAGATCACATACTCGTGTTGCTATGGTTACGGTCCCTATTAGGTAACTAGGTTGCCATAGATTCTGAAAAGATCAAAGCTCAGCAGCAGAGCAAAGAACTGGGGGTACATGCACTCAAACAGAGAAAACACACACCCTTGCACCCGTACACACACTCGCACAAGGCCACACATGCACTTAATTTCTTATCAGTAAATATGTGTATAAAAAAATATGAAAACAAACTTTGGGGATATTTCTTAGGAAGTTGCATTTTTGGTAAAAATTCAAATATGCTGTATGGCAGACATGAAAAGTTTAGCAGTATAAAAAATAAAAGGACAAAAATACAACAGGTTATTCAAATGTTTCATTTATTTTTTTTCTTCTTATACTTAATTTGTCTTGACTGAAATGATTAGAAGTTCCCCTAATTTTTTTTGTTGGTTTACTAAATAGCAGGTTATCATAAGGAAGCTTTTCTGACGGTTAATAACGGTTAATTGCAGTTTGTTAACAAAACAAATCGTAATCTGTTAGAAGCAATAAAACATCCTTTAAAGCATCAACGAACAGAATTCGGTTATATTTAGTTAATTGTGTAAAAGGAATCATGCCGATATTGTTTTTGTTCCACAAAATGTTTTTTGGGGGTTTTTTCGGAACCGAGGTATATTTATTATTTACCATCAACATCATGCAGTTTACGTTCGTTAATAACTCTTAATTCACCTAACAAATGCAGAAGCTAGCTATGGATCTGAGGAAAATTTACCTAAGAATAACTTTGCAGTTTAGCTACATATTATAATATATAATATATTACTGTAATATTTACAAACATATAAATGCTTGGTGGCAGATTTAGGTTCAACCTTGGTTCTTAAAATATTAATACATTAATCTGTGAGCTTCTGTAAAGAGAACCACTCAATGTAGAGAAGAGTAGTTATAATGTACAAGAAAAAAATATAAAACGATGCTACGTATTTATGAAAATTTAAGATTGTGTTCAATTAAAAATCTTAGTAGTGTCTATCTTGGTATCACTATTGAAGATAACATTTGCAACAAAGCTTCCGAGGAAGTATTTCTATTTGTCAATCTAGTTTCTCCACCTGTAGACTGTAAAAACTCCATTAAAAACTTATTGGCAGTGAGTTCACTTCAAACTAATTGGAAATAGATACACTTATTGGTTGGTTAAAATGTCTTGTACATTTGATCACATCAGTTTCTGCAGCATGATTCTAAAAGAACTCTTTCTGTTTGACAAGATAGAATCTCACTTCATTTAAATAAGCTCTCATTTTCACTGGAGTGCACTGATGTCCTTGCTGGGAAAAGAAAGCAATTAAGAACATTATAAATACCATCTTGTGATACAGTTTGTCCACTAATATCTATACCCTAAGCGAACACAGGACTTAACAATAAGGAATGCATGATGGCCCAGGGCCAAAGTGAAAGACTTTCGGGTCAGTTGTCGGATGCCACAGATGTTCATTGATAATTTTTTATGCCTTCCAAACTTGTTCTATGCATTTCTGTGAAGTAGCTACTAAACATTGTAGTTGCAAATTCTGCTGAAAATGCCCCTAAGATCAAGGTTATGTGGCTTATTGACATACTGTGAAGTTTCTTTGAATGCTGTAAATGAACCCAGACATAAAAATTGTCATAATTTACTCACCTTCATGTAATTCTAAACATGTATGCCTTTCTTTCTTCTGCAGAACATAGAAGAAGATATTTTTGAACAATATTGGCAATCCATTTGGTTCCCATTATGTGAACAAAAAATGCAAGTCAATGGGAAACGAAAAGGTTTGGATACCAGCATTCTTTAAAATACATTCTTTCACGTTCCACTGAAAAAAAAAAAAAGACACGCAGGTGTAGATTTCATTTTTGGGCGAAATATTACTTTAACCTAAGTAGTAATAAAAAAACCCAATCAATTATTTAAACGTAAACTGAAACGTTAATGTTTAAATGCTTATTATCTGCGATGGGGCCAGAAGGAACAATTCTTATTGTTGAGTCCCGAAGTGCAAATAGCAAACAAAGGCAACGGATGAGTTACAGCAGCAGCACAACAGAGAACAACATCATTCGTTTGAGCCCATTCTAATTTAAAGGCAGCTTTGTGAATATTTGTAGTGATTCACAAAAACAACAAAAAGTTAATGGATAGGTTTGACCTTACAACCCTGTAAACATTTTCTAGATACTCTAAATATTCATTCGCAAGCGTGGGCAACACGAAAAGCATATTTACAGTACAGACACATGTACAAAACACACATATTAAACACGCATGCATTCAAATACACATTTTACACACCACTTCAAGTTGACAAAACTGTCAGCCACCAACAAAAATGTCCCTCTGAAATACATTTAAATGTGTCAAAGCGGGTCTTCCACCTATTTGTGTACAACAGACAGACTTATAGAGCTTTATCAGGAAGTGGAAGGGGTGTTCTGGGCCATGCACACAGTGGTTGGAACACCACGATTCATGACACACACAGAGTCTGCAGGCGGTTTGTGCCGGCCCAGCCGGGAAGCCTCTACAGACATGAAAAAGAAGAGAGACAACAGACGAGTTATTACCCAGACACCTTGAGAACAGAGACGGGTGAAGAGCGTGCGGGATGACGTGCGAGCCAGCGCAGAGAAGGGATGGAAAGGGTCAGGAAGAGTAGGAGGAAGGGATGAAAGGAGAGCAGAGGGTGACGTTAATGCGGTCTGCTAGCAGGCACATTTAGCAGGCGTAAGGCAGGCTTTAGCATCATACCTCATTGAGCAGAGTGTATGTTGACACCGCTTGTTCAAAACTTCAGCTTGTTCACAGCATGCAGGTGTTTCACTGTTTCCTTCAATGTTAATGGTTAAATTCATCACCATGCTCATCAGTGCAGTCTGCCATGCTGCTCCACCTGGAGACACTTTTATTTGTTTATTTTGTTCCTTTTCACTTGCGTTTTCACCTTCCAATCCAGCTCTTTGTGCCTGTCAACTTCAGGTCAAAGAGAGTATTGGTACAACAACCAAGGAGAGAAACATTCCACTGCAATCAATGGGGAAAAAACCAAAAACCAAAAAAACAAGCACGCTAACAAGTTTCATACAAAATTTATTTCATGCTATGATTGTAGTCATGTTTTCCGGTGTTTCTATGCAGTTATTGTTGCATAACATAGTGCATGCATTTGTTTTCCCCCCAAAGTTCTAAATTGCATACAATTCTCTTATAATGTAAATATACATCTGTCTTTTTTGCTTTTCTTTGTTTTAGTACCTAAAAGTAATGAAGAAAATGTAAAACATCTCGACAGGATGCCATTTTTCTTAGTTTTGATGTTTTTCTCCAAAAATAACACTGTCAAAAGTCTGCACTTGATATGTGAAATAAACAGATGCTCACGACAGTTTCCACGGGATCTATTCACTGATAATTATAACATAAAACAGAAAAATAACTCATTTTGCTCAGTTTTTTTTTCTCTATGAGATCCAGAATCACAAGCATGCCAGACAGAAACAAAGTCGAAAAGTGGAATTTACAATCTATCTCATGACAGTAACCACTAGTGTCTCATTCAGAATTTGAGGTCAATGTGACCAGATCTGAGTCATGTGGTTAACAACAAAGACAGAATGAAACGAAGGAAATCTGTTGCTGAGATAAAGAACATGGTCTCTGAACACCTCATTATCCATGGCTACATGTCAATTCTGCAAAAGTCAAGAACTCTTGAAAGAAAATATTTGTTTTATACAGATATTCATTACAGATATAGAATATTTTCCTCTTTTTTAATGTAACACCATGCAGCTCATGCTAAAATGAACAGGTAAGAGTCCACTACATCTGTCACTGCAGGTACCATCATTAGTATTATGATAAGAAAACTCATTTTGCTGGCTTTAAAGCCATCCATTCGTGTCACTCTGTAGTCGACGGTCCTTAAGGTCTTCCTTTAAAAAAGTCCTGGTCCATGAGATTCCTCACACAGTTGGAATCTGAACAAAAACGTTTCCCACTGTGTCGACTGGCAACATCCTCAATTGTGCTCTTTTTCTCTCTACATATGCGTCCCTCCTCTGAACTCCAGCCTGAAATCCCTCTGGCCATTGTAGAGTCCAGCAAGGCTGGAGAAGGGAACCCACGGTTTTGAGATGCTGCTGCCTTCTCAGGTCACTTTGAGCACCTCTGACTGCATATACTTAACTAGGGCAGTTTCCTCTTTGCAGGGATCTGCAGTAGAAAATACAGGGGAGGATGGGATTGCTCAGGGTCATCCAGCCATTGGGCCTTGTTTTCATTCAGCTCACAGAACGAGGAAGAAATGGGCTGAGAAAATAAGACTTCCTTTTTTTCTGTATGGTAAAAAAGTTCATTTGGGTTGCTTTCGCAATCCAGGGCTAAAAGGTTTGGAGAAAGAGAGATGGACAGAAATACACAGGGAGAATGAAAGATTTGCAGAGGAAGGAGAGACATTTGCCAGAGACAGCGGAGGAGAGGAAAAGGGTGTCCGGATCTCCTACCTAGGGGTCTCATTAAACAAGTGATGAAGAAAGAAGGGAGCGAGACTCCACTAGAGCAAAGGAAGAACACTGAAAATTAAATGGAGAAACGAAACAAAAAAGAAACTGATAGAGGATCGAGATGGCTATTGTCTTCTAGATGTCAGAGAGCTTTTTTTTGTTGTTGCAAGAATATACTCAGACGGGAGAGGATTTATAAGTAATTATTCATAGCAAATCTTTAAAAATGTCATGATTAATTTCATTTGGAGGGAGGTTTTCCCTCATTAGATGGCAGTCGTTCAATCAGAAGTTTCCAGTTCTGAAGTGCTCCCTGGAAAAATAATGTGCTCTTAAAGAAAGGTTTACCTTCCTCATCCCAGTTCTTTTATTATGTCAGATAAACACTCGTAACTAGGGAATCCTTAAAAATTTCCCTGAGATCTTTTGGAGCTTTTCTTTCTCTGATGGCTTTGTATGAGTCAAGAGTCGGTATATGTAAAGACAAGAAACAAGCAAAAGCGGACGGAAGAGGAGAGGTGGAGACAAAAACACAGCTCCAGAAGACAAGGACCAGAGAACAAGACAAACCAGACCAAATCAAACACCGCAGAGAACAGAAGGCAGCAGAGCAGGAGGAAGACCCAGGGAGACAGCTCTAACTACACCACTGCTCCATTTCTTAGAGAATGGAGGGGATTGGAGAATGGGACCGCCGCAGGAGAACAGGTGGGCCGCAGGACCCGGTGGACATCGATACTACCTCGGCCAGTGTTCGGGCCTTGCTGGTTATGGTGCCCAGGCTTCGGGACTTTTGATAACCTTGGTTTATTGGAGAGAAATGTGCACATGGCAGTTGCTGAGACTCAGAGGTTTAGTCTTGACATCTGTCAGTTTGCTCCACACCATGTTTGCTGCTATGGGTCAGGTTTAAAGGGTTTAAGATTGCATGCAATCTCTGTGTGAGGGCATGCAGAAAGATCGGTTGGTTAATCTGGCATTGGAGCGAGCAAAGAAGGCTGTGGATTGCGAGGCAAAAGTTTCGAGTTGAATTTAGCAGTTCACAGATTTGTTGATCTAGAAAATCAAATTAACTCATAAATTTGAAATTAAGGCAACCGAGAATCCAATCTATTGATTTGTCAGGGTCAGACCCTCAGTTTCAGGCACTTTTCCATAGTCTATGATGGAAATGACTTACACTATCATTTTGAGTCATTTTGACCAAATACATTTTGATTATATGCACAATGAAAAAGAACCGTCTCTGCTTTCAAATAATACAATTATCATGTTTACAAACTGTTATCGAAATGTAATCATCCAAATTGTGCCTGTCATGAAAACATGTTTATTTTCAAACTTGTTTTTCTGGAATTAGGACATTTATTCAAACATACATTAAACAATTAAGACATCAGTAGCATAAAAAACATAATGCATTTTCAATATACTCCACATATTTAACAATATATGTACGATTTAAAAGCTATGTTACTTTTTCTAGCAAGCTGTGAACACTGAATGAATTTTCTGTGGAAATTGTATCATTAAATGTTAATTGGGTGATTACTTGAGATATGATGCCAACAAATTACTGTGAAATAATAGATAAATTGAACATACCTCTGATGTTCATTCCTTTTTGCTGATTTTTTGTGCTACAACTAGTAGTAAAATTAAAGAGATGATAGATTCATGTGCATTCCACAATTTTTATGAATTTTTAACCTATATAATTTGAAAGCAGAAGCATTGTTTTATTAAAAATCAAGAACATTTCTCCACTAATGGCTCATTGCGACATTTGACTCAAAATGAAAGATTGTGTCACACATGTTAGTGGTGTATACGGTACACCATCTCTAAAAAATTCTTTGCCTTTGTGCAAAACCAACTCTTCACTTTCTCATCCAATAACATACAGGCATCAGGACAGATTTTGCAGCAAGGATCGTAAGACCAACACATGCACAACATAATGCTACGGAAAGAAAACGGCACTCCGAAAAAGCACTACATGCGTGCACGCACTCACACACACACACACACACACACACACACACACGCACACACACACACAAACATCTCTAAAAACACTCATAAACTTACAAAAACATTTATAACACACAAAGACAAAAAAAAACATATTTGTTGGGAGCAGTGTGTGTAGTTTTGGTTGGTGATAATGTTGACCATCTTGTGGTGCTTTTGGCTGCGGGTAAGATCTGGAGTCAAACAGAGCATGCTCACACAGAGCAACATGTCATAAGACACAGACAGACAGCGTTACTGGTTAGAAAATGATCATGTGACAAATTGGTGGATGGTAGCAGGATATTCTTAAGAATGTAATCAGAAATAGCGGTTTACGTTGTCGCTGTAGGTGCAAAGTTCACTCTGTATGCACATCTATATATAAACTGAATGACATGAAAATGTGTTGATCTTAATATCACTACATTTGCTGATGTTAATTGACAGCTTGTGAAGCTACATAGCATGTAGGGGCTTTTATTTATCTAAGGCTGCTGTGAGCGGTCTGAACGCTATGATGTATGACAATGAAACAGGGATGGATATCAGGTGGTGACCCTGGCATGGCCGTCTTCTGGGCTGTGCGCCCAGCCTAGCTGCAGCAGTGGGTAACCCTGTGTGCCATGCGTTGGGCCGGCCGGCTCCGCCCCTGACCTCCCTGAGAACATTCCGGCTATGAGCCAATCGGGTACCATAAGGAAGACGGGAGAGATGGAAGGAGGTACAAACATAGAGACAGACCACAAGCATGTACAGTGGTGGAAGAAACAAGTAAAAAAAACAAACAAACGACAAAGAAAAACAGAAAAAAGGGAATATTAAGGTTGGCCCCAGAAGGCAGTTGTATGTGTGTTAATATGAGTTTGACGTAATGCAGCGTGGTGTGGAAAAAAATTATTTACAATATGTTAAAAGAGAAGAGGGTTGAAGAAATGTGGCTTGTGGAAGGATCTGAGCGTGCAGGGGAGGGTCTTTATTGGATACTCCCTGTCTAATCTTATTTACATATGAAAAAATTTGACTGTAGTGTTTGATATTATAAAGGAACTAATGGAAGTGAAACTTTAAAAAACAAAAAAAAAAGATGTAGTTTGTTGGCTGAGGAAATTTAAGTATAAATTTGGTCTTTTATTTCATTTGAGATAAAAATGGCAGCTTTGCATCATTGTTACTGTCTGTTGTGGGCGCGCTCTGCTTGTCTGTTTGCTTGGACTGTCTTTATTTACTGTGTAATGCACCTGATATTCATTTGTTTTTGTGTGTGTGTGTGTGTGTGTGTGTGTGTGTGTGTGTGTTAGACAATAGCCTCACGCAGAGGTAACATACCCTTCCTCACTCGGGTGCCCGTGTGTGTAGATCGTCTGCCGACGTTCAGCAGAAAACATGGAGTGTCTCCCCGTGACTCGCTTGGGTTAAAGAGCTGGCCGTCCTCAGGGGAAATGGCTTGGTCTATGTGGGGACAATCCTCATTGGCCAGCGCTGCTTTAGCTGCCTCACCATTCACTTTGGGATCTTCAAACACACAAGCACATGTAAGAAGAACATGTAGCCATGGCAATACACCAAGACTGATGCAAACGAGGATGAGAGAGGGAAATGGGAAGCCCAGCTTGTGACATGGATGTAAATCTATGTTATGTATGCATGCATGCATGTATTAATTTATGTTTTGAAGCATACTCATTCAACAACAAAAGTAATGTTAGCCTGTCCTCCTCATAGTGTTTCAGTAGGGGTTCTGGTCATATTTTAACGCTACTTAAATGTTGCTTTTTAATGTGCTTATTCAGTTGTTAGGCCACATAGGTCTTCACTTCACTCTATCTCTATACATGTTTAAGGTTAAAAGCTATTTTTAAGTAAAATCCAATTCAAAGTAAAATTAATGTGCAATTAAAATCCTAAAAGGTCCCAGGAATTTATTTTAATCATGTAAACTAACTGTTTTCATATTTAATATGCAGTTAATAATATGCAATACTAAAAATTATTATTGCATATTGGTAACTAGTCATATGCAATAGTAAAATAGTAAAAATTTGTTTTTAAGAATACTCATACTGTCATGTTCAATGGTTTTCATAATGTCCATCGACTAAATTCTGCATAATCTAAATTATCAAACAAAAAATTAAATCTAAATTTTGTACATTTTCGTGGAATCATTGGTTCAATTCCCAAGAAAAGTGAGATGAAGTAAATCATATTTTGTATTCCAGAAAAGTGGCTGCTAAATGCGTAAATGTAAATAGTATAATCTAATTGTATCCCACATTTTTACCCATATAATTATTAGTTAATTAGTTCAATTAAAAAAAAAGCCAGTACTGCAAAACCCCAAACCTCTCTTGTTTTCAGGACAACATTTGACTAGACAGCAGGGTGCAACTCTGGTTTTGGTCCAAAAAAAGGGAGGAGCATTGAATTAGAGCCCCTAGCCACGGAGTAATATATAGAAACAGCTCATGGCAACCTGCCTTTTCACCTGTGAGCTCTCTGGCAGCCAGAAGCTTCTGCTCAGTCGATTTACGCCTCATCGATCAGACCTGTAAGAGGGGGGAGCACTGCCAAAGCTCCTCAGAGGAAAGAGCACTGTGAACTATCATTTCTCCCACCTGGATTTTCCATTGTATCGCCATCACTGATTCAAGCAGGCTCTTGCTAACATATTACAGTCAACAAAAGAGTATCCATCAGCAAGTACGTCTGGCTTCATCTCTGCGGTTATTCAAATGGGACAGGAGTCCTGTTGGTTATAGGCTAGATCGGTTACATTTCATTATGGTCTATTGATAGATAGTACAACATAGATACATTCGTACCACAGTGACTCGACAGATTATTGATACCTGCTTGAAGGGTTATTTCAACCAAATATAAAATGAAAATTCTGTCATCATTTACTCACCGTCATGTCGTTCCAAACCTGTATGACTTTCTTTCTTCCGTGAAACACAACAGGATAAAACGAATGTACTGGTTTGTTCAGTTCCATGCACTTACAGTGATTGGGGACTGGAGCTTTTAGGCTTAGCAAAAGTATCATAAAGATATCATTAAAATAGTCCATAATGTGCACATTATATATTTCAAGTCTTCCAAAGCCATACAAAAGTTTTGTGATGAACAAACTAAAACTGAAAGATTTAAAAGAACAATTTGTTCAACAATTTGACTTCACTTCTCTTATAAACACTGATAATTGCACCAAGGAGTCTGTTCCTCAAGCAAAGCTATCATTAAGCTTCTGGCTAGGGTTTTAAATATATAAAGAGTCATATGAACGACTTTCATGATACTTTATGAAACAGTCCCAGGTCTTTTTCACTTTTATTACACAGAAAAGAGCAGTCAGGATATTCTTCAAAAATGACAAGTGGTTTGGAATGAGGGTGAGTAAATGATGGCTGAATAGTCATTTTAGTGAACTATCCCATTAATTGGTGTTTTAATTCCCTTTAGGTCATGTTCTTCCAGAAATAAAACATGAGGCTAAGCATGATTCAGGTCACATATTGTTATTTGTCCAGTCTAGCAAGTTTAACTGTGAACAGAGAATGGAGAATTCTAAGAAATCTCAAGGCAGCTGATATTTGTATTGGTATTTTCTGACTGTGTGATTAGTGACTGAGTTTATTCATAGTTCATGGTGTGTGTGCATTTATAGTATGAGCTAACTTAAAAACACACACACACACACACACACTCAGGAAAAGTTGTGAAGTGATACAAGCCTCTTAGATGGATGACTCATCTTTATGAATAATCTGAAGAACAGGCATTCCTCTCACTCTCTTTACGGTTGTTTCTCTCTCACTTTCACACTGCAGGCAAAAAACTGCTTCTCCATGATGGCCATTTAAAAACTGGTCAACAATTATTGTAAAACAAAACAAGAAAATCAAGCGAAAGCATGGCATTCACAGCTCAGATGATTGACTTTAAATACTTTCAAATTTACATACTTTTTATCTCATGTCAAATTTACATACTTTTTTTCTAATGTAAAATGCATTACTAGGAAGATCATATTATAGCATTAGTCAATATTTAGTTTCCACATAAATTGCCATGTCCCAGTGCTGGTCCCTGATTCTGTACGGTGTTTGGTGCTGCTATGCCTGGTTTTGCCACCTGTCGCAGTCACATTTTTGATGTATGTCAAGTTCCTAGTCACAACACATGAATAATTTGTAATTTGTTAAAACATTTATGAAATGTATATAACAATACCAAATGTAGTACCATTAAATATAACTAAAATCGCAAAGGCGTTTGAGGCATTTTGTTCAGCTGCTTAGTGTCTAGAAAAAAAATCATCCAAATGATCTAATAATGATCCTCAATTCAATATTGTCTCTTCTCAAAGTGTGTACAGTATGTGTGGTTAAACAAAGTGTAAGAATACATGATAGTGGCTATTTTGACTGTCTTTCTGCTGAAAGAAGAATCCTAGCTGCAGACAATACGTTATCTCCTCAAGCAGGAATATTCAGAACTAATTCTGTGAATGAGAACCTGCTCACACAGAGTACACACAGTCATTATTATTTACATATTTGAGGTAGAGCCCGGGTGGATGACAGATCTGCAGGGACCCTGCTGCACCTGCCCTACTTACTCACTGCTATTTCTGCTCCACGTGTTTAACACCATCAACTCCTTCTTTCTCTTCATGAGTCCCCTCACTTTCTGCACTCCCCTCATTTTATCCATTAATAAACCCCTATTATATTACAGACAAAGTTTAGGCATCAATTCAGATCATTGGCCGCATACATAGTATATAAAAATGGTTGTATGTTTTATGTTGTTCTGTACTCACAGTTCAGTTGTTTATGGATTACTGGGAACAACTATTCTACAACCAAATTCAGTAAAAATTAATGTAGTGACAAGCACATTTACAATAAATAAATGTGTAGAGTGTGCAGGATCATATATGAATAGCATCTTCTACACATTTGAATCTTTTCCAGCAGTGACTGTATAATTTTTAGATCTATCTTTTGGACATCCCTAGAGGAAAATTGAGGGTCTCATACAAATAAATAAAAGCAGCAAACATTCACTGAACATTCAAAGTCGGTGTGTGTATTTTTCTTATTTTGTTTCAAGGTGTCTTTCTTCTTTATTCAGTACTGCCCTTCAGAAGCTATAGAAGTTACTAACAGAAGATACTTTAGTCTTCCCACAACAAGCATATATATACATACATACATATGTATGTATGTATGTGTTTGTGTGTGTGTGTGTGTGTGTGTGTGCGTGAATTTCAAGCCACTTTGTTTATGAGGACACAGGAAGCGTTTATGTGGTAATTCCATTATACACATTTGTGTCCTCACAAGCCATATAAGAACACACACACACATATACAGAGAGAGAGAGAGAGACGGAGTCAGAGGAGGAATATTATTAAAATGATGGACTGAATGTGCCTGTCATGTTTTTTTCTCCCGTGTGTCTAATTCCAATTACAGTTTTTGCCTATTGCTTACACACTTTTTGCAAAATTTGGCTCATTATGTCAAAACTCTACACACAAGCCAATCACACATAGCACTTGGAGATTAACAACTCACATCTATGCCAAAATGAAACACTACAATCAAAACTTAACAAAACTTAATGAAATTCTTTCAACAAAACCATACACACAAGCACCATTTGAATTACTCTTCATATCAGCAGCAACACACTGATGGGCTTCATATAAAACACTGCAGTCTTTGTGTTTCTATTTTTATTGTCATTTTCTCAGACTCATTTTTGCTCATTTTTACTCATTATTGTCACGAATGAGGCTCCCTCTTCGCATCCTCCGGACCAGCAGAGGGAGCCTTCGCCCGAGTATTGACATTCATTTCAAACTACGTTTCCCATAAGCCCCATACCTGGGACTGATCACTCGACACCTGCTCTCTATCTTTGTTATTTATACCCTCTCCACTGACTGTTCCACGCAAAGTCTTGATCAGTTCCTTGCTATCAACTCTTGAGCGTTATTATTCTGGATTGTTTATTCTGTTACGACTTTGGACTGTTACCTCGTTTACGAACCTTAGCTGCCTGCCTGACCCACGCCTGTTATTGGACTCTGTTTGTTTGCCGCCTGCCTCGACTCTTGCCAGTTTATGTTTTTGGTTTGTCTCTGCTATTGCTGTTACCGTGTATTTACCCTTGCCTGTTTAACACTGATCTACTTCAATAAACTGCACATGGATCTTAACTCGGTAGACTCCGCATCACAATTATTATATCATATTATTATTACTCATTATTATTTCTCAGACTCATACTCAGTATTTCTGCAGTAATCAAACAAGAGTTTTTTTTTTTTTTAAAAAAACATTCTTACAGAAATAAAGAAAATTAGGATCACAAATCATCAAATTTAGCAACAAAACAAAAGTAAAAAAACAATTACTGGATAAATTCGTATTGGGGAGAAAAAAACATATACTTGCTTTGTGTTTGTGTGTTTGTGTGTTGCGGGGGCGGGGGTGGCTTATGGATCCTGCCTTCTATTCGCCTTCTGGACACAAGACCTCATGAGCATCATAGGCAATGTCTTCGCGGGCTAGGCACTGAGGAAAATATCACCTCGTGTGCTGAATCCACCCTTTGATTGTCTCCGCATGCCTCTTCCATTGCTTGCAGAAGAGTCATGCGGGCGTGTGGTTGCGATCATATACTTTCTATCACCACACAGAAAAGAATTTCTCGACTGCATTTAGAAAGGGGCTGTAAGGAGGCAGGTATGTGAAATGGTTATGGTTGTTGAACCAATCTCAGACCAGAGCAGCCCTGATGATCTAATACAGGGGTGGCCAACGTCGGTCCTGGAGAGCCACAATCCTGCAGAGTTTAGCTCCAACCCTGATAAAAACTCACCTTCCTGTAGCTTTCTAGTAACCCTTAAGACCTTGATTAGCTTGTTCAGGTGTGTTTGATTAGGGTTGGAGCAAAAATTTGCAGGATTGTGGCTCTCCAGGACCGACGTTGGCCACCCCTGATCTAATACATGTCTCCACACTGGTCCTCGTCTTTTTCCTCGTCCTCTTCAATGTCTGACACCTCTCTCTCTCTCTCTCTCTCTCTCTCTCTCTCTTTATCCTCCTCTTACTCTGACCATGCTTGTAAAGTTCTCAAAATGTCTGAGGCCTATTTGTAGTGCTGAGTGCTGTTTTTTGTGCAAGTGTTTTCAGGTGTGTATGGAAGTGCCTACAATTGCCAGATGAGTTTTGCATTTTGACCAGATTGTTTTCTGGATGATAACAATTGATTTAGTTTTTGAAGAGTCTAATGTAAGAAACCATGTATAGTGTTTCAAAATAAGTGTGCTATAGAATTGCAAACAAAGAGCAAAGTTGACAATGCTATGGTTACACTGTGTTTAAGGTGTGCTACAAGAAGTTGTAGGTATTGAGGCTTTGGTCTAAGCATTTGGTTTTAGTGTGTAAGCAATGGGCAAAAACTGCAATAACAACTTTTCCTTGAAATGTACATGGGTGCTGATTATATACAATATCTCAAACCCAAACTATATATTAATGATATATATGACAATATTTATATTCCATTTTATATTTAAATCTATGAATGACACAATTTACAGTGAAATCAAGAGCAGCTCTTAAAATACCATTATGCTGGATGTGTTAAGTGTGAGTGGACCATTTTGAATAAAAACAGGGCCAAAAGCATAATGATAATTACACAACTCATATTTCTCAAGAGAGCTCAGATTTAGAAATAACTATACGACAGGGATGGATATAAGTACTGTCTATAGAGGACAGAGTGTTGACTCATCTCAAACAGTGTGTGCGTGTGTGTGTGTGTGTGTGTCACAGAGCTACAATGAGAGTGTTTGCTGTGTTTCTCTGTCGCCGTGGCCAATTCAACAGATGCTTTCGCTCTATGTGCTGGAGATTCTTACGGTTCTCTGCCCAAAGTCAAATGGATGGAGCTGATAATCAAGGCCTTTGTGCCATCTGTAAACTCATTTACAAGAGAGATTTAGAAAAGCTGCTCAAAAGAGAGAGGGAGAGAGAGAGACAATAAAGCAAAGGAAGAATATCTATAGTTTGAGTAAAGAATGTTTGATATTTTCAACGGGCATGAAGACCAAAACTGAATTGGTTCCAATATGTTTTATGTGTCTCCCTCTCATGTAAAATTTAACATTAGAAATGGTGCAAATGAATCCCTAAAAGACAACCAGAGACATTTTATTCCTAAAAACCAGAGCAGCAGTTAACAGTAGGTCACGCATTGATTTATATCGCATTCATCCTCAGACCATCTAACTGTGTGTGCAAGGTACGTGTGATTTCGCAGTACCGTGTGAACAGCACAGGAGTCGTGCAAGGCGAGTGAATGACTGCAGCTTATTGCAGAGTGCGATTCCTATTGTGCGGTTGCTTGGACACTGTTCCCATAGCAACAGGCTCGAGTGCAGTGTAAAAATACAGAGATTGAAATAATAAAGAGATTGTGTGAAAACTCATCCTTTCACTTCATAACAAAGCTTTGTCTTAAACTAACAGGACATGTAAGTAAAGACTGGAGGAAGGACTCTCCTTTTCTGCCTTGTATAAATAACTGACATACTTAAACTCTGTCTAATAATAATAATAGCATCAATATTCACCGAGTGAGTTCCAAAGTTAAGTGTTTGTCATAAACTCTCACAACAATGGCATGATCCTGAGGCCAATGATCCACATTACATTCTAAAACTAGAAAGCACTGTTTGGCTATTTGTTGACACTGGACTGATCCAGGGGTTTCAAACAGTTCTCTCTTTTTGAGACTTGTTATTTGCACTTGTGCTGTATCTTTCAATGGAGAAACTCCTTTCTGCCTTTGTCTTTAGCTTTATATTTTAGGACATGGGTCCCTCACAAATGTATATTTGTATCTATATATTATATATCATAATATTTGGGAGTCCTTGGCATCAAAAAGCTTGAAACCCTATGGATTATTCCATATAATGCCTGTAACGCTGGTTCTCCAAGGATCTCTCAAAGTAACAGGTAGCATACACAACAGTGTGCAAAAGCACAGACAACAACCGACACAGATGAAGACACTAAACGGGGACAGCTGACAAGACTTAACTCATTTGAAACCATGGTGACTAACGAGAACTCATACAGACAAGACAGAACTGAACTAAACTGAACATGCATGTGACATTACGCTCCCACTCAGAAAGGCGTGTCCTTGCCCCGTGACAAAGTTTATGGAGAGGAATGAGGGCGGAGGCTTCGGTGGAGGGCGTGGAGCTGGTGACAGGCATCAGCCTGGGGTTGTTGACCATGGGCACCATGGTGGTGTTGACGGAGGGAGGAGCCAGGGTGGAGTCCTGGACTGCAGGGGCAGATGTCATCCTGGCACCGATCGACGGTGGCGGAACTATGGTGTGTGGTGAAGGAACCAGCGGAACATCCCGGCCGACGGACCTGGGTGACATCGCCGGCCTGGAAGCTTGGCACTAAGCTGTTGGCTCGTGGGACCAAGACATCGACAAGGATCTGGATCCAGGGCGATGCCGGAGCGAGAGAGGATGATGGGGAAGTCGTAGGGAGGGAGGAGCCTGATGAAGCTGGGCATTGACCCCCGGAGGCCGAGGGAGCCCAGCGGAGCTTCCGTGCAGATGGTCCGAGGAGACAATGAGGGCACCATGGGCCGAGGCGATGGTGACGGGCTGATAGGTTGAGGTGGAAATGTGGGCCTGGAAGCCCGGACTGGAGACGGGGACTCCGCCTCAAGCCGACCTGGTGGAGGTAAAGCCCAAGGTGATGAAGATGAGTCGCACGGAGTGAGCGGCGGGGGCAGAGCCGAGGAGCTGGGCAACAGCAGTGGTGGCAACTGATTGGGAACTGGCTATGACCAGCGATGGAGACGGGATCATGGAGACAGGCAGGCATACCGTCTGACCGGCGATGAAGACGAGGAATCGAGGGTGGGGACTTGGGTGGGGAAAGGATCCGTGGCCCGCAGGTCAATCAGGACCCGGTCAGCTCCTGGCTCTGAGATGGACTCACCCGTTAGCTTCGACTGCGGGGCTCTGATTTTCTCGCTGGGTGCCTCGGGCTCACTGGCTGCAGGAAGGTGGCTGCCATTCCGGAGCATCCAGGCCATATACCCCAAATATGGCCTGACCCACGAGCGGAGAAGGAGATGCATCACCTCGGTTTCCACCTTGGGCTTGCTGGCTGCGGGAAGGAGGCCGTCCCTCCAGAGCATCTCGACCAGGTACCCCACATAAGGCTTGTTCTTGGGCCGGAGAAGACACCGCGCTGGTGAGTCCATCTTGATTTTTTTCCTTTTCTCGTTTTGAGGGTCGGTTGTTCTGTATTGCTGGTTCTCCAAGGATGATTTAGACCGGAATGTATTGCAGACAGATTATTAAATAACTCAAAGTAACAGGTGCCATACGTAACAGTGTGCACAAGCAGAGACAACAACCGACAATGGACATTGCACAGGCAGGAACTTAAATACACAGCTGACAAGACTTAACTAATTTGAAACCATGGTGACTAACAAGAACTCATACAGACAAGACAGAACTGAACTAAACTGAACATAAATGTGAGAATGCCAGGATGTAATTATACCATTTAGAAATAGAGGAAACCCTCCAGTCAGAGTTATGAAGGAGTTACAATTACTCTCACAGATTAATGAGAGATTCTTTACCCAGTCTGATCAGACAAAGCCAACAAGCCCATCTCTTCACTTCTCTTTTACAGCTATCCATACAATCTCTGAATAAGTGCTCCAAATGAAGGCACTCACCACCACTTACTCGTGGTGAGAATGCTGAGTGGAGTGGTTTGGAATATCTTATTTATGCTGGTCAGGCCCTCTTACTGTGTCACTTCTGAGTGCATATGGTGGATATGCAACAATGAATGAACTTATCTTATCTGCCTTCCATATTCAACTTATAAGGAAAGCGTAAAAGTGGCATCACATCAGTAAAGCTTTTTCCGTAAGTTGAATATGGAAGGCGTAGGACGTAGCGTAAGCTTTTTAAACTGCAAGAGTTTTACACTTTCTTCGTAAGTTGAATACGGAAGGTGGTCTGGCGGATCAGTCCAATTCGTGAATGAATCAATTCAGCAGGTTGGAAAGAATGTAGTCATTCACAGATTCGACAGCACTCTTGTGTCTCAGAGGAGGAGATGATTTCTTTAGTTCATAAGGAATGATATATTTTTATGGAGTATGGTGGAGCAAAAAGTACAATATTATACTTTGGAAAGTAGTGAAGTAAAAATAAGCTACCCAAAATTAAAACATCCCAATGAAGTACAGATACTTGAAAAATTAAGTACCATAGCATTAAAATCAGTATCCGTCAGTGCTGAACATTAACAAGTATTTTTGATTATAATGCTATGGTTTATTTTCTGTATCTACTCCACATCCTGTCCTCCTCTAAAAGACTATGAAGTAGGCAACAAACACAAATATAAAGGTAAAAGTGGAAGCTAGGCTATACATTAAGTGCATAAAATATAAAAATTACATTATTTAAAAAACTGAGACTCACTGTCTGGACACAATTTTATGGTAATACAAATATATATCTAGTACAGATAAGAATATAGCACACAAATGCTCTACTAAAAAGTTATGCGCTCGGGAAAACACCTCTCAGGTGGATTAAACAGCACCTGACAGGGCAACCCACATGAAACTGCTTATGATCAGCTTTGAACCATTTAATAAAGTTCCTGCTTTGCACAGCTTAGGATGTACACTTTTCACGTAGAAGCTCTCTCTACCACCTTTCAAATGTGCGACAAAAACTAAACTAATCGATACGAAAATTTACTGTTGTATTTTTATTTAAGATTAGTTGTCGCAACCCTACTATATTGTTTTGTGGAATTTTCACTTCCTTAAAACCATTCAACTACTTAGTGAAAGCCATACAGTCAAACATGCTTAATGTCACAGAAGCAAACAAAATATATTGCGTAATGACATTTAAATAATATGTAATTAGGGCAAGCTGATGGACAAAAACAAAAGCAAGCTGTTGAATGAGTGTGCTCCTGTTTGTCTGGGTGGATATAATTGATCCTCACAGGAGTCTAATGGAAAAACATATAGATATGCAAAATGTTGCAAGGGGTATTGGTCGTTATGCAACCATGGTGAAGACTTGTGTTTGTTTCTATGTGCATCTTTGTAAAGAGGCTGAACAGAATGCAGTGCAATGAGATTTTATAATGGCTCCAGATGGTTGAGCTGTATTTGAACGATTCCCAAATGAGATTTTGAAAACGGGTTACATGTGTGATTTCAGGCAGGTCTAGAAACATGGTGGGGTGGAAGGGAAAAAAAGGTGAGTTAAATCTAATGTCTGTGTTTAAACATGTTCTATGATATTAATTCAGATGGATATTACTAAATCAAGTGTCCTACCTGCTCTGTTCATTTCTAAAATCTCCTCCTGGGCAGCGAGAGCGCAATGCTCACTTTGTGGACTGTGGTGGGGTGAGTTCATGGTGGACTTACAGTAATTAGGTGAGCCAAGCTGGGGAGCACGGGGAATATGCTTGTTCTTTTTCTTTGGTAGCTTCTGCTTAGCCATGGCTAGAGAGTAGTACATCCCAAAGTTATTGACGATGACAGGCACAGGCATGGCAATGGTTAATACACCCGCCAGAGCACACAATGCACCCACCAACATGCCTGACCAAGTCTGAGGATACATGTCTCCATAGCCCAACGTGGTCATAGTCACAACAGCCCACCAGAAGCCAATTGGGATGTTTTTGAAGTGGGTGTGCTCGCTGGCACGAGGGTCATTGGGATTGGCACCTATTCGCTCTGCGTAGTAGATCATGGTGGCGAAGATGAGCACTCCGAGCGCAAGAAAGATGATGAGCAGGAGGAACTCGTTGGTGCTGGCGCGGAGAGTGTGTCCCAGTACACGCAGACCCACGAAGTGTCGCGTCAGCTTGAAGATTCGGAGGATCCGAACAAATCGCACCACTCTGAGGAAACCCAAAACGTCCTTTGCTTCGGAACCAGACAGTCCGCTCAGGCCCACCTCCAGGTAAAATGGCAGGATGGCCACAAAGTCTATGATGTTGAGGGTGTTTTTGATGAATTTCTTTTTGTCTGGACAGAAGGTAACACGCATGAGGAACTCAAAGGTGAACCACACCACACACACTCCCTCGATGTAGGTAAGGTAGACCACTGTCTCTGTCTCCTGGTGAACCTTGGAGCTGTTGTCATGAGGGTTAATGGATGTGCGGTTAATGATGGGATTGAAGGCCTCGTGTGTCTCCAGGCAGAATGTGGTTATGGAAACCAGTATGAAGAACAGCGAGGCAAATGCCACCCACTGCAGCAGAGAGAGAGGGAGAGAGAGAGAAGGGAAAACAGAATGTTAATTTAAAAATCCTTTTGTTTGCATCCAAAAACAAATTCCCAAAGAGGCAGGAATGTACACACTACCTTCACTGGTTATGACCATTGTCAGTGCCACACAACACTAATTGATTTGAATAGGTGTTTTTATTCTTAAGCCCAGAGCTGACTTAGACATGTACTTGCCAAAAGGTGTCTGATGGGGGCTTTGGGGTCAGTAGGATTTTTAAAAATGTTTTTGAAAGAACTCTCTCAAGGCTGCATTTTATTTTATCAAAAATAGTCAAAAGAGTAATGTTGTGTAACATTATTACTATTTCAAATAACTAGAACTTTCTATTTGAATATACTTTAATATGTTATTTATTCCTTTGATGGCACAGCTGAATTTTCAGCAGTCTTAAGTGTCACATATCAGAAATCATTCTAATATGCTGATTTGGTGCATTGCTTATTATTATCACTATCAAAAACAATTGTGCTGCTTAATATTCTTGTGAAAACTTTTTTGTCAGGATTCATTCAAAAGATAAGATTTTTTTACTAAAAATACATATTTTGCAACTGTATAAATGTCATTCTGTCAGTTCTGATCAATTGAATGCATCCTTGCAGAAAAAAAAAAATATTTATTTACTTACTTACTGAACCTGTAATTCTGTTAATTGTCATAAAATCACTAAAAAGCTCATCCTGACATCTAGAAGAAAGCATTGTGTGTAGAGCACACAAAAAGTTACAAGCAAATAAACAGTATTGAAAAAACATACTCTGAAACACAAGCTAATGAATAGCAATTGACCCAACAGAGCAACACTTCTATTATGATTATGATAACACTTCTCTGATATGATTGTCGAATGTGTTCATGTAACAACACATATATTATATTAAAGGTGCATTTATTTAAAAAAAGAAAAATGATGTCTTGATGTTTAATAATACATATTCTATAGTCCGTGTTTGTCACGTTTGACGTTCGACTGCTCCAGTGCATTTCTTCCCAGAAGTGGAGGTCACAAAGTAGTGGAAGACACCTTTTTATGCCTCCGCTCTCACTTCCCTAAATGGTGGGGTGAACAAAGAGTACATGGATGTCCCTCAGGTGGAGCATGCAGTTGTGGCGCAGTTATGTCCGCAAAATGCTGCCACCTGGAGTGGCCATCCGCTTCTCCCATACAAGGCATGCAAGTTCTCGGCCACACTAGTGGCCAAGGCTTACAGTGCCGATGGACAGCCCGCCTCCACTCTGCATGACATGGCTTTCCCGCAAGTGAACCAAGCCAAGGCCCGCAAAAGGGTAATTCTAACTGAGGGTTGATGCAGGAGCACAGTGATGGACATCACCTTCTTGGTAACAAAAGTCACTGCCTGGTCCTTTGGGTAGATGATGGCATGTTAATGGTCCAGGAGCACCATCTCTGGCTGAACCTAGCTGAGGTGAAGCAGGTCGGCAAGGTTCACTTTCTGAATGCTCCCATCTCCCGGGCTGGCCTTTTAGGCGACGCTGTCAAGAACTTCACCCAGTAGTTCTTGGTAGTACAAAAGCAGACTGCCACCTGCTCAATGCCAAGTGCATCCCCTTGTGGCCTCTACCTCCGCTCCGTTGTGGCCTCAGCAGCAGCCTAGGCTACAATGTCGACCCCCATGCAGGAAGGTGACGCTACCCGCCTCAGCGCTTGGCAAGCCGTTCAAGTGGTCGCCGAACTGTCTCCGAGACGAGCAACCCAGAGATGATGGGAGCTGCTCTTCATGAGACGGGGAACGCACCGATCCTTCCCCCAGTGGAGGGCCATGTGGAGTATCTTTTTTTTTTTTTCAGATCTGCCAAAATCTCAGCAAAAGAGCAGTTTCCTCATTTTCTGGGTTACTAGATGGGTGGATTAAAAGTAAACAACTTAATGCCTCACCCATCTCACCACCCTCTTCTTTCGCCAACAGACAGGTCTCGCACAGGCACAGCTTGCGGTTCGAGCATGTAACACCTTCTCATGCGTCTCCAACCTTTACCTCACAGGAACCATAGGTTAGTGACTAACCACAGGTTAGTGTGCTACCATACCCAGAGCCCCCACATCAGGATGCTATGCCTTCCGAAGTGGGACCCTACGCTCCATAACACTGCCCCACTTTACCATATTGGACCAGTGCTCAGTCACCTCAGCCGTTTGGGACTTCAAGTCAACTGGGAAAAGAGATATCTGACGCCAGGTCTAGTACTTGTATTTTGTGCTAGGTTGATTAGCCCCTGTACAAGACTAGATGCCCATATACTGCGGATCCCCCCTCTGGATGACCCCAGTGTTATCCAATAGTCTCACTGTACTGTAATGTTCCAATCAATAATTGACATTCTCCATGCAACGCCCTGTCTCTTCTTCCACCCTAACGAGTGAGGGGGAACAGGCGGCTTACTCAGATTGCTGAAAGAGGCAGCAGTTGTGGTATTTTCCATAGCCAATTTGTCAGTCACTGATATTAACATCGAACATGACTGACTGAAAAGGAACATCTGGGTTACTATTGTAACCCCCTGTTTCCTAAGGGAGGGAATGGAGACATTAATACAACTCCTGTCCCTCCGCTGGCATGGTTTCATCTCGGCTCCAAAGCAGAGAACTTAATATGAGTATCTGCACACTGCCTTGTATACCCGGAAGCGGGGGAATGGCTGCAATGCAGATCCCACTCACCAATGTGCAGTGGCTTATTCTGTTACCACTAATTGGTGATTGTGGCTCTCTGTTCCCTCCTTCAGGGAACAGGGATTACAATAGTAGCCCAGTCATTTTCTAATATACAAGTTGGAAACAATGTAAATAACCATCTAAACAAAACCGATCTTTTTTCAAATCTTTGGACTCGATAATTCTTCCTTTTATTTGGGGCTTTAAAGCACACAGAATTTCAAAAACTCATTTACAAAAACCAGGGAAAATGGGTGGGTTAGGACTGCCGAATTTTCTACATTATTACTGGGCAGCGAATGCTAGAGCCCTGGTTTATTGGCAGGAAGGATATAATATGGAGATATCAGCCGAGACTCCCCCCTGGGTTGCCATTGAAATGAGTGATGTCAAAAATAGTTCTCTTCCGGCACTTCTTTTCTCAACACCCAGATCTCCTGCAATTGTTAAAATGGATAATATGATTATCTTTAATTGCTTAAAAATATGGCAGCAAATTAGAAAGGACTGCAGACTATCAGACACTTCTATCCATGCTCCAGTATATCGCAATCATGCATTCCCTCCATCCCTCTCGGACGGGTCTTTTAACAGTTGGAGGCTAAAAGGTGTGGTCACTTTGAAAGACCTGTATATTAATAAACAGTTTGCCACATTTGCACAGTTACAAAATAAGTTTTCTCTTCCCGCAGCACATTTTTTCCGGTATTTGCAGATTAGAAATTATGTTCGTCAATGTGTGCCTAACTTTGAGTCTCTTCCAGAAGATAAAATGATCCATAAGCTTTTGTTGGGCCCATCTGATTCTAGAAAATTGGTCTCTGGTTTTGTAAATATATTCTCTGAACGAACAGTTTATGCTACACACTCTTTGAAAAACTCCTGGGAGGAGGAGCTGGGAATGCAGATTGGAGATGATGTTTGGAGGGAGGGCCTTGGTAGGATCCGATCTTGTTCTATTAGCACCAGGCATCAGTTAATCCAATTCAAGGTGATGCACAGGCTTCACTACTCTAAGACCAAATTGCACAGAATCTTCCCCACCATTTCATCGCTTTGCGACCGATGTAAATCTGCAGAGGGCTCCCTGACTCACATCTTTTGGACATGTCCGAAACTGAATAATTTTTGGTGTAGCATATTTTGCTGGTTTTCTGACATGTACAGCTGTGTATTTGAACCTGACCCAATGATTGCATTGTTTGGGGTTTCTCCTTCTTTACTTAAACACAGAGTTTCGATGCAAAGCACAATTATGTATGGAATGGTAGTTGCAAAGAAAATGATTTTAAAACTCTGGAAGTCAGATATTGTCCCTCAGTTTGAGATCTGGTTAAGTGAGCTCATTGGTATATTGCATATGGAGAAGGTCCGCTATGCCATGATGGACAATCTTAATAAATTTTCAGATATTTGGCAGCCATTTTTGGCTCATCTTGACAAATACAACATTGATTTTAACCAGCAAGGGAGTTCATAGAGTGCTAACCACCTTTACCATCCCTGTTTAGTACTTGTGTTGAGATTCTAGTGTCAGTGATGCAGCAGTGTACTCCATTATTGTTGTTTTTAAATATGCCCTTTTTTTCTTTTTTTTTTTTTTTTTTGAGTGTGTGTTCTGTTTTGCTTGTGGTTTCTATTCTGTATCAAAATTCTAATAAAAATATTATTAAAAAAAAAAAAAAAAAAAAAAAAAAAACCATCTAAACAAAACAAGCAACGATAAAACTAAGCTAGAAAGATATTAGCTGGAAGATATTTAGTGATTTCAGGAGCTAAGGGCTCTCAAAGATGCTTTAGAAGAGTTGTGATGAGCGCAATGAAGGAACAATAAACAAACAACTCTGTCTGCAGATCATGGTATCTGAATCACTTTGTCTTTCTCTCACACCCTCTCGCTGGTTCACTCCCTGCTATACAGTATACTACAATGAAAACAGCAATATGACATCACATAATTCTCCGTTTCTTTGTTTTATTTTTATTATTTATGGACTGTTACTCCATTGCTCTTCTCTGAAGTTTGAGTTTAAAATGTAAGCTCACCAAGCTTACAAAATGTTTGCTACCATACACCATATTGTATATCCTAGATAAATTTTACTCTCAAAATAAATTCTCAGTCATTAAAGGAACAAACTGGCCATGTGCATTTGATTCCTACTGTTAAAAAATTATCTCAAGAATGTCTCCTCAAGCTGTCCTCTAAAACTATTTTTTTTTATTATTATTTTTCATAGCATATTAGACATATTTGAAGTAAATGAGTTCTCCACCAGTTACCGTGTCCTTACATTTCTTTACAGGTGAGCAGAATGGTCCGCATAACATGGCCTTGTGCAAACCTCCTACAGCAAGTCCCACGCATAAAGTCTTACATGAAGACCACATGCTTGAGCAACACTTCCAAACTCAGAGGTGAAACCCAATGCAGTAATACAACGGCTCAGCAGAATGATCTCAGTAATGAGTCAGGTGTGCAGTGCATAGCAGCAAACATCAACGTAAGGAGAAACTAGCCCTAATGATGACCTTTGCCACTGACTGACCTTAGCCCTGTGACATAAAGCTCAAGTCTTATGTTGAACATTGATTTAGTTTTTGGAATTCAAATTCGCTTGCATTATAAATGAGTCCATAATGTCACCTGTACCTCTTTTTCCCATCTGGCTGTAGTTTCCAGGAAATTTATTGTAATTTTTTTAATTTTTTTAAAGAAATTAATTTTTATTTTACAAGGATCTATTTCAAATAAATATTGTGAAAGAAATGCTTTTGATTATTGAGCAGCACAATTCTTTTCAACATAATATATATAAAAAAACAACTTTCACAGAATAAAATCACAGGCTAGAATTTCTGAATTTCTCATTAGCAGTTATGTTTCATCAACACAATGGCCATTAAACATCAGCAAATCCATTTCTGTGGTGTTGACAGGTTGCTGAATCTTAATGACCAGTTCATGCGATGCCCAATGGCTTTATTTTATTTTATTTTAGTCCCTGCTGGACTGTTTGGGTTGAGAATCATGTTACTCTGCCTACAGTCACCAAAAGATTTAAGACGAGTTACCCGAGACTCTCAGTCTGTTGCTCTACCTCAACAAAACACACAACGGATGAATTGTGTCTGATTAAAATGCTGAATGCTATATATGTTGAACACTCAGTGCACTTTATTTTTAATAAAATATGAACTTCTTCAGTTTGCTTCATTCAGGCAAATGGCAGAGTTACTGTTTTCTTTTTTTATGTACTCACACAGCCCACATGAAACAAGTTGTTGTTTTACTGCTATAGTAAATATGACAGTTAAAATCACTACAACAAACAAATTTGGTGAAATACAATAAAATACACACTCAGACAAAGGAGTCAGATCATCTTTGTTTTGCAGACAAAGATGATTTGAGTAAAAGATTAGATGATAAGTTCAACGTGATCCCTTTGCCAAAGTTTTTCTGCTGCACTGCATGGGCAAAATGAAGAGGGTGCAAGAGGGAGACACGGATCGAGAAGGAAAGAGGCTCATTCAAGTGTCTCAAAAATAGCACTAAATCCTGCCTCTTCTCCCTTACATCACCTACTCTCATTCTATGGTTGTACCTCTCTTCCTGGAGATGAAAGCTTGTCACGTTCTCTTATATAACCAAAAACTGCCTAACACAGTGCACCCACATTTGGGACTGCGTCTGTATTTGTGGATTCATGTGTTTTGCGTCTGTAGGGAGGGCCTAGCTATTGGGTTTTTCATACATGGCTGTGAGTGTTGCCGCTGTTGTGCTTTCATTTTTGAACAATAATGACCCACTGGGGCTTGATAGAAAAGAGTTGGGGACTTCTGGTTAATTCCCACCTTTTCATGACCATCTGAATTATTAATTATAAAGGAGCCTCGTGGGAGAGGGGCCACTGTGTACACACTTCAGAATCTCGCTGGAAGCATAAGGTCATCCTTGTCTTTTATAAGTACTATGAATTTGGACATTCTTATTTTGTCACATTCTGTTTTTTTTTTGTTTGTTTGTTTGTTTGTTTTTTAAATATAGGGAGGTATATGTGACTTGGGATGCAGTCATAGTCTTTATGAGTGAATCAGTAAATCATTCAATGAACTGATTGGTTTTGGATTCATTTAGGACCGAAACAAGTGACTGCCTTTATTAAAGAATCATTGAATCAATCATGCACTTATGCAATTGTTCAAAAACTCTAACAAAACTCCACTATGACAATGGTTTTGCTGCTCTGTTTGGAACTATTTCTGTTTTGTTGGAGCAAAAACCGACTGACATTAATTGAAATTGTGTATAAAATGTAAGTAACTCAATATTAACTTCTTTTTACATATGAAGAAACAAGTGAACTCATCCTGATTTACAATTAGACTAGCACTGCAAATTGTGTTTCCCCATGACTGACTCTTTCTGGGATTCCAGATGCAAATAACAGGGTCAGAAATCCAACCCTCAGAAATAACTATATCAATGTCAATGGTTGTTTTCTGGACAACTGTCAGATCAGCAGTCTTCCCCATGATTGTGTAGCCTAGTGAACCAAACTGAGAGATCATTTTGAAGGCTCAGGAAACCTTTGCAGGTGTTTTGAGTTGATTAGCTGATTGGCATGTCACCATATTCTAATTTGTTGAGATCATGAATTGGTGGGTTTTTGTTGTGAGCCAAAATCATCACAATTAAAAGAACCAAAGACTTAAAGTACTTCAGTCTGTGTGCGCTGAATTTATTTAATACACAAGTTTCACAATTTTAGTTGAATTACTGAAATAAATCAACTTTTCTACAACATTCTAATTTATTGAGATGAACCTGTACTCAAAGTATAAATATATATATATATATATATATATATATATATACATTAAACAAAAAGGTTCATATAAGAAAATGCATTTATATGCATAGTTAACATGTCCTTATCTTCACTTTTGTGTTCATGCCAAACCCAGTCTCTATCTTTTTCATAAGCACACGTCTATCAGTTAATATTTCATTAGCACATTTAACCAAGGACAGCCTTTTCAAACTATGCTGTGTGTGCAAACCACATTTCTCTAAATTATGTATAAAAATAAAAACACTAACAGGCAAGTGGCTGTGGGCCACATTAACACAAACTTCCTGTGTATGTGTGTTAGCATGCTTTACATTGAATCCACACAACAAAATTCCATTAGCTTGCAGTAATTCATAAATATATTCCACTCAAGCCTCAGATTGCTCAGTTTACCTGGTCAGTGAAGATGACAAGTACGGATAGGAGGAAGGCTGTTAAATGTACATTACACTGCAATGTCATTAATGTACAATGAACTTCCTCTGCTCACAGCAGAAATAAGTTGCCCTCACCACTGATGGGAGATTAATGGAAAAGATGGTGATGGCCATTCTTGAAGGAGTGAAAGGTAGCATTTCATCTCTTCAAACATTTATCAATTCATTCAAATATATAAGAATGGCTAACCTCTTTAGCCTTCTCCATTGCGCATTAAAAACAGCTGAGATGCAGTAAGACATTCCAGTAATTTAGTAACCACAATTACTTCATCAACTTCAAACTAACTAGTCAAAAAGTCCATTGTAGATACAAGAACTGACAGCAGTTCATTTAAATGCACTCCATCGCAAACCACAACAGTAATTTTTTCATAGCCTTAAAGACCGCAAATATAGCTCAGCCTTTTCCACACTCTTTTAGTCACAGGCAACACCCAAACCAACACTCTGCTCTCAATATATAAACACAGCCTCTCCCTTGGCTTCCTCTCAAGCAGTGGTCAACCTTAAGTGTTACTGACACACTTTAGTCTGGTTTGTTGGGTTTTCTGTGTTCACGGCTAGCAGCAGAGCGGCTCGAAAGATACTTTTCAATATGGAAGGAGCATTATTGTATATGTAAATGGTTAAAGGTGAAGTGTGAAATTTTTATCAATCAGAATTGCAATTTATTTGTTTGAGTGACCTGCTGGGCATGGTTCAACCAAATAGTGTGAATTTGGGGTTGTACAACATATTTGAATGGGGTGAAATTATCATTCGAATATGAAGTTAGTCAGATGCTTGCTTTGGTACACCTACAAATGCAGCATTGCGTCTTTTTCGACCTTATGCACCAGAGAAGAATTAGAATTTTGTCTTTCATTTTTTGTGGTAGCACTGTATAAATTGATGCCATCGCTGTCGGAGAGTTACTTACTGTTTATGAAAGTTATGTTATGTTATGTCATGTTTAAAGGCGGATATCATAACAAATGTCAGTAGACCGGGAAGATTTTAATACGAGAGGTTCATTCATTAGTCTGTAAATCTTAACTTCATGCAGCGGAAATACAAACCGGAAGACAGAACACAATGAGCGCAGCGCTGAAAAGGGGCGGGGCTCCCTAAGGTCAATACAGAATTTAATTTATAAATGTGTAAAGATGCCTGTTCTTGCTCATTGTGTGCAGTACACAGGGACACACCCTGTCTTTTTAAAAGCTCTATTGATCCAAGAGTGAAACCCATCGCTACTAAGTGCAAATGTGCTTTGTCGTTTAAAAAGCATGCAAACAGACGCAGGATACAAAATCACAAACTTATTTCCTGTCTCTGTTTCCTGTCTCAGTCTGTGAAAAAGTGATTTTGACGCAGTTTATTGTAATTCCTGATTAGCAGGCTGTATGTAATTTGTTATGTAAAACAAATAAATAAATAATGCAGTAGATATTGATTGATGCATTCAATTGCTTTCGGCCAGCAAGGGGCTTTTATGCATCTGGATTTTAAAAAAAAAATAATCAGTGGAAGGATTTGAAACTTGTTAACTGAATTTTTTTATTTTTTATTTAAAAAATAGATACTAGTGGCGCAGATACACTTCACTTGAGCTTACTGACATGGTTTTACTGAAGCAATAAAGGCTGTGTACTTTAGTATACACACTATTTAAAATGAACATAAACAGATTTATTACGTCAGTCAGTTAATTAACCAGGGTTAAATACTGTAGCTTCATTCATTAAGTTTGATTTTGTTCATCACCATTAGATCTCAAATGACAACAGCATTGTCCAAATGAATATTAATGGGGCAACTCGTATCAACACAACTGAGCACACATTTCTTTTTAAATGTCTATATTTATCCACGTCCAGAATCATCACCTGCATTAAACACAAGTCCATCTCAGCAAATAGCAAACATTTGAATCGATTCACAAATTTCAAAAATGTATTTTCTAAATGTGTGTTAATAATGTGATGCAGTCAAAACAAAAAAGGTGGAAGTCAACTTACAAGAGTCAGCACCCAGACAGTTTAGAGAACTCACGGGTTTGAACAGGGGAAGTTTTATGAAAAAAGCTTACTTGACAATAACAGTTCCTATATTTATATCTTATAACTTAAACAAGCAAATATGTTTATTAAGGAAACCTGAACAACATTTTACAACAAAATGTCTATAGCAGTGTTCATTTCGAATTTAGCCATTGAATTCATGGTAGATTTAAAATCCTGTTTTATCCTGTAGGGAGATCCCAGAACAGAGCAACACATTAAACGGAGCTTAAAACAAAGCACACAGTGAGAGCTTGGGGTATAAAATAATGCAGCAAGGGCTGGAAAAGTGGTTTCATTGCAAGAGACATGGCAGCTTGTCTGTGAAAACAGGAAGATACCGGATACCTTTCATTTTAATGCACTCTATTGTTCAGATCACTGTTTGTTGATCCGAGAGAGTTTCTACCTTTGTTTCTCTGACTACAGCAAACAATGGGTTAACATGATTCTCCACTGTCCAGCAGGGGTAATTCATCTGTTTGAATATGGAAAAAGAAAAGAATCAATATCACAGGTAAATATTTGTGCTGACAAAGCCATTCAACAGTGCATGAACTGGTCTTTCAGATTCAGCCATCTGTCAGCCTCACAGAAATTAATGTTCTAATGGCTATTGAGGAGTGGCTTATTATGCATATAGCCGAAAGCCATTTGGGTAAACAAGAGAAGATAACTGATACCTTTCTTTTTAATGGACTTTATGGTATGCTGACTGTTCTACTTCCTTTGCAGATTAGTCAGATCACTGTCGACCACAATGTTGTGTGCTTTATTAAGGCAGAGCCGGCTGTCATTTTTCCGCAGTCAATAAGCAACATTATGTTTTCTCTAGCAAAAACAGCAGCAATCACATTTTATCTGAATACAGAGAAGATATTAAAATAAATCTATGCCACAACAATGATGTTGACAAAGCCACTGAACATGGACAAAAAGTGCAACTTATTCTGATTAACTTGCATGGTACTCCAAGGAACCAAAAATTCATCTTACAGTATATGCCCGGATTCATAGACAAGACTTAAGCTTATAGCCCTAGACTAAAATGCATATTTGTGCTGTTTTAACTGAAAGCAACTTGCACTGATGTCTTAAAACATGCATCACTGCCAATGTTTTGTCTCAAGAAGCACACATGTATTGTTTTTTTTTCCTAAGGCATGTTTGTAAAAGCTACTTAAATGCCCTAATTGAACTAAAGCTTAATCCTGGTTTAATCAAAGCCCTGTCTGTGTTTTCATGCAGTGTTAGTGTACGATACTCAAGTCAAGTCAAGTCACCTTTATTTATATATCACTTTTTACAATGCACATTGTCTAAAAACTCCTAGATGAAAGATACAGACTCATTCAAGTTCACATGCAGGTTGTTTAAGTTGACTAGATCAATACTCACTTCATCCAGTGCTATTTTGTCTCATTATTATTTGAGAAACCACTCCAAACAATTCAGTGCATGAATAGACTGCCTTATTGATTCAGACTGAATCACAAACTAATTCAGACTGCTTCTACCTTATCACGTAAAGAACCGATTCTAAAGTGATTCGTTCACAAATCCGGCATCGATCTGATTGTAAACAGACGACTGAAAAATAGGAGACATGTGCCATGATTGCTTTAATGTTGTTCAGGAAAATTATTTATCCTGTCTGTACTTCTCCATTTTCAAACGAGAAGTTGTAGATTTATCAGTAAAAACTTTTTGCAGCCAGCACTGGAAGGCCCTGATTAAACCTGATATTAAGATGCATTTTGGTCGAATAGATCACAAGAAGAAAAGGGAGACACATTCCCAATACCAGGGGCCCATACCATGATGGCTGGAGAACAAAATCAGGATTACAGGATTAGTTTCGAGTTGATATAACCAAACCAATCCAATCAGGCTTTGTTGGTACCATCATCAAAAATCTTGCTTATATTAGAGCAAGTAAAAGTTGTGACGTTTCCTTATATTTAAATTATAGAGAGAATAGCTCACATGTAGTCATTTTTATAACTTTATCTATTGATTCTAAAGCTTATTTATATCACCTTCATATGTTTATATTCATTTAAACTAAGTGCTTAATAATAATTGATAAACTAAAATTGTACATGTGTAATGGATTAAGGATGTAATAATTACATAATATCTAAATCATACAAAATTTAATTGCTAAAAGCCAGATGATTTTGTCTTTAAAAAAATCACTTTATTTCCGTGAATTAAAGGGAAATAAAGTGAAACCACTAGGTTTCCGGGGCAACATGGCGATGGGGAATCACAATACATATTGGGCATGGGACAAATCTGCAGCAACTATGTGGTGCTATTGTGTCAGTATGGGCTATCTGACGAATGCTTCCAGCACCTTGTTGAATCTACGCCATTAAGAATTAAGGCTGTTCTGAAGGTAAAAGGGGATCTAATGAGTGTGTGTGTATGTTTAGTGTATATATATATATATATATATATATATATATATATATATATATATATATATATATATATATATATATATATACAGGGTTGGGGAGTAACGCAATACAAGTAACTTAGTTACATATTTAAAATACAAAATTTGAGTAACTGTATTTCATTAGTTACATTTTAAATGGGTGGTAATCAGATTACAGTTACATCTGAAAAGTATTTTAGATTACCAAAGTGATTACTTTGAATTTTAATGTCATTTAAACAGCAATTGGTGATTCTCTGAATCTAACAGTCTGAAAAAGCAGAGTTAAGTTTCACGTTTTCGACTGTTTTCATGTTTTGTGATAGTTGTTTGTGAGTCATTTTGTAACTGTAAAAAAGGTCACTGCATCTTTTTCTCAGAATTGCGAGATTTAAACTTGCAATACTGACTTTTTTTTGCAATTGTGAATTTAGTATGTGAGTTAAATGTCACAATTCTGAATATTCTCAATATTGCGATTTTATATCTCATAATTCAGACTTTTGATATGTGCCTCAATATTGTGAGTTTATCATAATTTTGAATTTTCTCAGTATTGCGAGTTTATATCTCATAATTCTGACTTTATAACTCACAATTGCAACTTTATATAACACAATTCTGAGGCAAAAAGTCATAATTGTGAGATAAAAACTTGCAATTACCTTTTTTGTGTTTGTTCCACACTTATTAGTATTCCCAAGTATTCTAAAGTATTTATATTAAGTTACTAAACTTGAGTAAAGTATCATTTTTGAAGCATGTATTTTGTAATCTGTAGTGAAATACATTTCAAAAGTAACTTACCCCGCCCTGTATATATATATATATATATATATATATATATATATATATATATATATATATATATATATATATATATATATATATATATATATAAATATATAAATATTCACAGATGAGCCAATACATTATTGACCACCCAGCCTAAAGCAATGAGCAAGGTGCCACAGGTGCAGTTCAAAGAGCAGTATATATATATTCTGTCAATAGAGTGAAATGGAAAAAGCTGTCAAGAGTTTGATAAAGGGAAAATTGTTATAGCACGGCACTTCGGAACTCCTTGTGGGTTGTTCACGTGAGGCACATATCAAAAATGGTGCATGGATGGCCAAACGATGAACAGTCGTCCAGCAGTGTGACATCTGCAGCTCATCAGACACTGTTGTGTATTGTTCACAGCGACCACAGGGCCACACTGCGACAAATCATCAGCAGCTACAACAGTGATGACCAGGGCAAGGTGTACACAGTACAGAGTTCATTGCAGCCTTCTGCGTATGGGCCTACATAGCCAATGACCCAGCCAAGCCCCCATGCTAACGGCACAACATCGCCAACAATGCATGAAATGGGCCCGAGATCATTGCGACTGTCGATGATTGGAAGAAAATGGCGTCAAAATCAAGATTCCTGGTGCATCATGACGAAGGCCAAGCGTGGCTATGCCAATTACCAACAGAGGCTATGGCACCTGGATGCATTGTTGGGTGGACACAGGCCAGAGCAGTTTTCTAGGGAAAATTTAGGGCTCATTATCCAATAGCACAATCCCCGACAGCTGTCAGGTATCTGAACATCGTTGTGGACCAAGTGCACCCATTCAAGGCAACTGACAGGATAATTAACAACATCCCGTTAACAACAGGATATTACGCCATGCCACACTACCAGAATCATCAAGGAGTGGTTCGAGGAACATGGTGGTGAATTTCTGTTAATCCCTTGGCCTGACATGAACCCAATTGAATATTTGTAGTTTGACTTGGAAAAAAAGGGGGCCACGCTACATCACCATCACCCCGTAAAGTACGGGAACCGGAGGACCTGCTGTTGACATTGTGGTACCAGATACCCCAGAGGACCTATCGTCACCTCATCAAATCAATCAGTGTAAATCTGACATTTCATCACAAGATGTTCTGACATTGATTCTCCAAGTCAGCAATGTGATATTTGCAGTTGCCTCAAAACATGCCATGATACAGTTTGATTAGATTCAGGGGCCTGATTAAAAAAAAAAAAAAAATCATTTTAGTATTTTAAATAAAATAGAAAAATAAATAATGGAGAAAAGAAATCGTACATGAGATCATCAACCGTAATTAGCTTGTACAATGAGATAAGCAATGGCATCTGCTAAATGTGCAAATCTATTAATCAAATTAGGATATACACACAATGAGGTGCTGTAGTTGTTGAAAAAACGATGCCTTTAAAACTGTTGTGAGTACAGGAGCAAAATCCCATAGAGCTTAAATGCAGCTCCACCTGCCTCGATAAAAATCCACCATAAAACCAGAACTTTTTGCATTTGGGTGCCCCAGTTTGAGCATCTATCACCTAATTCTCATGGCTCATGGTATCAAGTCTATTCACAGTTGCTGGGTCTCTAGAGCCACTGCCCTGCAGCTTTTTAAAAGGGTGCCCTGCTCTACTTACGCCTCATAGACAGAACTGGGAGAGATGGTGGGGGTAGTCAGAAAAAAAGGGTGCCCTAAAAATTTGTAAGAATGGGACAGCAGGGTCCGTATATTACAGTATATGTTGCCTTGCTTTTTTTGAGTGTTTTACAAGTTCACACTTACAAATAATCAGAATAAAAAGTATGCGTATTCGGCACGCTGTCCAAGGGGAAGGCTCTGAGCTCGGAATTTTGGCCCGAACCCAAAGTACTCCTCCTATATGTCTGGTTAGGATAGTAACCAGGTGATTACGAGGAGATGGGGTGGTAGAGTGATGCAGAAAACTGTCAAAGAATTTATGTAAATATATATATATATATATATATATATATATATATATATAGGCCTTATCCCTTACTGATTGGTTAGGCAATTTGAACCTCTTTTTGCCATAGATAAGGATACTTTATTCTGTCCCATTCTCAGCAGATCATGTTCAGTGGAACGAGCCAGAGGTTGCCATGCATGCTGTGTCAAGGTACTCCACTCTCTCCGGTAATTAAGGGGGTCTGGGCTCTGCTCTGCTACTGCAGTCTAATTAACGTTAATCACTGTAGGGTTCCTCTGGGGCTGACTTCTGTTCTACATTTATATAGCAAGAATCTGTGCACGTCTCACTCCAAGGATCAGCTGCCAGTTCAGATGAGAGAAGGGTAAGACGTCTCAAAACAGCTAGGTCGGTCTTATCACAAGCCTTGCCCTCTAATCATTCCATGGCTGCTGGTGCTAACGTCCGATGTCTTGGAATAACTGTCTCCGAGAGAAAAACTTGCATTGAACCATAATAATGAAAATGAGCATGTAAACAAATGACTCACTGAGAGAAACACAGAGAGGAATAATTACTAAGGAGAAAGAAAGAAATGTGCCTGTGGCCACAAGGCCAGTAGAAAAATGTTCTATTAAATAAAAATGAATTGAGGGATTGGGAAACCTCTTCCAGTCCTATTTCAATTTTTCATGCTGACTTATATTACATAAATCCACTTATGTGTATGTACCAAAATGCTCCATTACCATATGTCCCCAATTTCTTATTCTGTCTCGAAATATTCCAGCACTTATCCACCTTATTTTTCAAAGCAGAAGTAAGCTATTTCTTGTGAAAGTGTGAGACTTCTGATTCATTAGCAAAAATAAATATTATAAATAACCAGAATAATGTCTAAGTTCATTCAACTGTAAAACTAAATGTACAACCATGCAGCACTTTTACGATTATTATGTTTTTTTTATGTTGTTCAGTTTATTTAAAAAACTTATTTTGATTCAACACTATTGTATTAGGTTTCTGGGTCAAACATGATCGCTTCATGTTAAATTGACTTGAAACGATTCATTTGTGACTTAACTTGATGTTTTCATATTAAAATAACATGTTTCAATCAAGTAAACCCAACCAGGACTCAATCAAACAAGACTTTCACTTCCCATCATGCTTTGCAAAGCAGCTGAACCGTAAATGTAATGTTCAGTAAATGTAAATGTTGAAATAAAGTGTTATTTTAAGCAGTTTTTAGCAAGATGAGAAAATGGGGACCCTTTTTAATGTTTTATGTTGTATTATGTAGATATTTAAAAGTTTATGTTATGTTAATAGTTTTGGGGTTACCATTGTGCTGAAGTGTTGAGCTTGTGCTTGAGTTGAGGACATGCTAACAAAAATTCAAATTATAATAAAGAAATCACTATGATAGTGATCTGGATGAAGCCAGTGTGACTTAAAAACTGCCATCACAGAACATCCAATCGTAAAAGTTATATGAATCACAAAAGAAAACAAGTAGCATGCATTGTAGGATTATTAGTATAATTCAATTTAAATGTAAACTGGTTAATTTAAACTAAAACCAATTTACCTGAACACCATTCATTCTAGTTGGTTAAACATGGTTGATTCTAATGGTTTTTACTTTTTTTTTTTTTTTTTTTTACAGCTGTCCATGATTGAATTGAATTGGTTGGACATAACTATTTTACATAGATTGTTGTCACAACACAAGAATTTTGCATCGATTAAAAATAAAGCTTTAATGTTAATGCAAACTAAGTTGGTTGTGTGGAGCCACTGTCCATAATTGAATTGAGTTAGTTTAAAGTATATTTTTTTTTAGCGTAATAAATGAAAATAACCGGATAAAAAGTATCAGTTTGTAACATCATGCAGCATAACGGCCTGTTTTTGTACAACTAAAACACCTAGAAGTAGCTTACACCGGAAGCTTTGCATATAAGTTTAAAATGGCTTGTTCTTATGTAGAAAAATAAGTGGGCAGAAACACAGTAAACACAACAATCAGAGCAAATCCCAGCAATACATTTTTAAAGGGTTAGTTCAAACGGAAATAAAAATTACTCAGCCTCATGCAGTTCCAAAGTCGTAAGACCTTTGTTCATCTTCGGAACACAAATTAAGATATTTTTGATGAAATCTGAGAGGTTTTTTATCCTCTATAGAAAGCAACGTAATTACAATACTCAAGGTCCAGAAAGGTACTAAACACATCAATAAAATAATCAACAAGTATACAGAGGTTCAACCTTAATGTTATGAATACTTTTTGTGCGCAAAAACAAAAGAAAAATAACAATATAAACTTATATAACTTTATTCGGGAAATTCTTCTCTCTCCTGTCAGTCACCAATGCTGTTTACATTACAACGCTTCCATGTTCTGTGTCAGAATGCCAACTCAGTATTGGCCGGCTCCTGCGTCAGCAGCACATGGATGTGTCGTGTTGCTCACGTCACGCCAATACTAAGCCAGCATTCTAACGTAGAACCTGGAAGCGCTGCACTGTCTATGCAACATAAACAGCGTAGAAGACTGACAGGGGAGAGAAGAAATTGTTGAATAAGTTATTATTTTAGTTTCATTTTTGTGCACAAAAAGTATTCTGGTCGCTTCATTATAAAGTTGAACTACGGTAGTCATGTTGACTATTTTTAACGGTGCTTTTACTACTTTTCTGGACTTTGAATGTAATAATTATGTTGCTGGAGGATTAAATGGAGGATCAAAAAGAACCTCTTTGATTTCATCAAAAATATCTTAATTTGTGCTCTGAAGATGAATGAAGGTCTTACGGGTGTGGAGCGATATGAAGGTGTGTAATTAATGACAGAATTTACATTTTGGGGAAACTAACCCTTTAAAGAGTTTCGTGTCCTATGGAAGACAGAAATATTCAGTTTTAGCTGATGTGTTCAGTTTAAAAGCTGGACCAGGCATCAGTTAAGCCTCTTTCCAGTCATACTTAATGACTCAGCATAAAGGAACCACAAATAACACACAGAGGGACCTGTTATACACCTAACCACTCTCTGTCCAAGCTTCTGGAGCCCTGGTACACACAGCAAAGCACACACAGTGTGCAGGCTGGCCTGAACAAAAACACCCAATTTATTTTAACAGATGGTGTGTTTGACTTGTAACGTGACCAAACAGCACAATACATTATTGTGCACATTATTATGATTATGTAAAAGGTACAAAAAACTATTGTCATTTGATTTGACGTGTTTAACCTTTGGTGCGTGTATATTTTTCTGTCCATGGTTCGAGTATACAGAGATCTGATAAATGAGTACTATCCATTTCAATTATATTATTATCCTTTGTACCCATACAATTTTATTTATTTCCTGTGATAGCAAAGTCTTCAGTGTCATATGAGCCTTCAGAAATCATTCTAATTGTCTGATTTGGTGCTCAAAAAACATTTTGTATTGTTAATGTTGAAAAGAGTTGTGCTGCTTATACACCCTGATACATTTTTTCAGGATTCTCTGAGTAATGGAAAGTTCAAAAGAACAGAATTGATTTATATAGAAATCTTTTGAAACATTATATGTCTTTACTGTCAATTTAATGAGTCATTGTTTAAATTTTTAAAAACTCACACACTTTTAAACTAGTGTCCATTTGAACTTGTTTATCCTTTTTGCCTGTTTAACTTTTGCCTATATGTCCTATAAATTATTATTTCGTTTTCTTATATCCTTCAGTGGTTTTTAAAAAAAAAAAAAATAAATGTAAAAATTTTTTTAAAAAGGTGACCCCAGACCAAATCAGGACATAAATTGTTGAGTCATCAGAGAAGTCAAAGGTGAGTTTCATTCAGTTGTCATCAGTTAGTGGTCCTTTGTCCAGAACTGGACCCAGCCAAGCATGTTTAATACTTCTCTCCCAGATTTCAGCAACATTATTTTTAAACATGAACCAGCACCGTTTAGGCACTTTCAATTGTGTCATCTCCAAACGTGCAATATTTACAGGACAAAGAAAAACTAATTTTCCTCAGTGAATGGGAGGGTTATAGAGAAACAGCAAGAAAAGTCACACCCAAAATGTTTGATCCTCTTAAATTTTCATCTGTGGCCCACACAAGAACAAAACTGAACAGCACTGTCTCTTTGATAAATATTATAATTATTGAAAATCATGATAACACATTTGATCTGGTCACCTCTGTTGGTTCTGTGGTGGATTTCCTTTCCCAAAATATTTCTTAAACCCCCTTTTAATGTCTCGATGACAAACAAGATAAATCTGATGAGCATCTTTTAGATTTCATGCAACACAAGTTTAAAATGAAAGTTTGCCCCAACACTCTATGTCCATACCCCATCACCTTCTAAACTAATTTTTTTTTAAATAAATATGATTGTCCCTAAATTTCTTTTTAAACATTTCTCTGTTAAGAACTGTACACCATCAAAGCCTGTCATTGTCCATTCAAATGACACTCTATTAGCAAAAACTGGCATCTAAGTTGCTTTGCTCCTAATTGGGCTGTTTCTAGAGCTGCCAAGGGGCAGGTAGGACAGTCTTGTAGTAATTCAATGTGGAGAGGCAGGAAAGTGCTGTTTGCTCTGTGTTTGTGACAGTATCGGAACAGTGGGTGAGCGGCTCAGGGCTGGAGGGAGTCAAGGTGTTGAGGTGAAAGTGATAATGTGTGAATCCTCCCTCTCTGCAGGTAAAGAAACAAGAGTGGGAGGTGGGAGATCATGTGATCTTACTGTGACAAACTCAACACAGCCAGGCCAAAACAGAAAAAACTGAAGAGGACCTGCAGGACAGCATGGAGTTTATCGGGACAAAGATTAAACTGACAGACTTCTCTCTGGTGACATATGCAGGACTTCTCCAATCATTTAGTCCACTGAAACCACTTCCCCTCCAAAATTGACCGCAAACTTCCATTTCCATTCATTTTTGAGGGCAACACCCACATTTCAAAACCCGATCAACAAGCAACAGATAGAAACAAGGCCCCGCCCTTCATTTCCTTTTCGAAAATTAGTTACACTTCGACGTATGTCACAATACAGAAGAAAAGATCCGTCATCACTTCTGTTTTATTGCGACTTTAATGCCCACATGCAGTATGCACAAGACACAGTATCAGATTCCAGCTTTTTCTATGTATTTTTTTGTTCTGTACAATCAGAAATAAAATCTTACTCTTTATCCTAAACAGCTGTAGGTAGCGCTGATACTTTCATGTTCCATAAGCCTTTAACTGGATCTGTATTTTTACATCCCCAAAGACATGAAATTTTTATCGTTGTTTAAAAAAGTTGTTGCTAATCACAGTGGGGGAAAAGTGAGAATTGCTTTGTTTCTCACAAGACAAGTGTGACAAGATGACTAGATAAATCTCTAGCAACAACCTTTCTCTGTCCCACATTGGTGGGACTTCTATTGGGAGAGCTGGAAGGAAGAAGGAAGTCTGGGAGACATGCCAATTCCCTCATCCAGGAATCAGCCAGCAGGTGCATTCACATATCGACCAGTGCATTAATTACCAACACTTTTCCTGTTGTTGTACAAGGCAAGGCCCACTGGAGCATGTAATGGCCGAGATTTCCTCATGGGAGAATGGGACATTATGGGAATATCACATAGCACAACTGGGAAGACACCTGAGTATGGGCTGCTTTTGAAGCAAACTGCCTTTGTTGTTCGTATAATTCATCTGGTATATGAATAATGTGTGGTTTAAGTTGAGGTTTGCGTTTACCCAGGCAGCCTGGTTACCTCTTTTGTTCATTATTATTAGCCTCCAAACCTTTGGGAACTAATAACAACTCTCACTTTCTCTGGTGTGTTTGAAGATTTTTATTTTACTCGTGTTTTATTCATATATTAGCTTGTATTTTGTCACTGCATAAACAAAACTGCATACTAAATGATTGATTTTTATGAAATACAACACCGACACAGGGGGCAAACATGTACACAGACAAATCATCATCCGAAAGCCTCCAGAGAAGTTTGTCGCGTTTTCTTGACATCTCCCGAGGAAGACCAGCTTTCATCGGTCTCAGTAGAGCTCTGAAACCGTTGCCATGACAACTTATTCCCAAGACATACACTGTAAAAAGCAGCATCTTGGCTGCCAAGGACATGAAAATATCAGGTGCCTTTGGGAGCCAACGCATACATCTGCCAGATGACAACAGGATAACAACTCTGTCTCTCTTTCACTCTTTTGCTCTGTCTTTGTTTCACAATCCCATGCTCCCACACACGTGCAGGAACAATAAACATAAAGAATGTCTGAGGCATGTCTATTGTGTGTTGGGTAAAGCCTGCAGTTCATTCAGATGCATGACTCATTTTTTTTATTAATTCAGATGTGCTGAATAGCTGATTCACTGATTGTTGAAAATGCTAGAAGGCGGACTTGCTCAGATCTGATTCAGAGCACTTCACAAACACTTTGCCACAAATATTTTCAGGAAATTGTTAACATTTAAATTATTAACATCCCAAACAATTAAATAATGTCGGTGTGTGCTTTCATCATCCAGATGAAATAAAAAATGACAAAAACCTGTCAAATAAATGAATGATTTACCAATATTGTTTCCAATTAAAATACAAATAATCTACAAACAAGTGGTACCATACGGCGATACATATATTCCTTGTTGCGCAAAAAATGTATACTCCCTTGTTAGTAATAGCACACTTTTGAGCGCACTTGCCTCTGGCTTTGAGAAGTTCGATGTTGTCTAATCACAGAATAATTTCATCTGACTGATTGATTCCTGACATAAATCTACTCTACTTCTAACTGTACATCGACATTCCTTGACTCGTTTATCAGCGTCCTGTAGCCTAGAGTGCAATACCCAGATCTTGGCAGTGGTCCTGGTCCATTTCTCTCCTATTAACGAGCATGAAACAAACTGGGCAATCTCATAATTGTCCATACCAAACCGGCCTTGTAATTGGCATAAATAGTACGCATAAAAATCAACTGAACACATTTGGCTGACACTTTTATCCAAATCAACTTAAACTGCATTGAAGGTATTTGATCAGTTTTATTGCATTCCCTGGAATCCAAACCTGACCATGTCCTTGGCTTTTCTAGAGCCCTGCTGTTTGAGCTACAGCATACGGCAAAAACCTTACACATTACAACAGCTGATGCCCACTATAAAAGTCTGACAGGACCAAACTAATGCTCGACACGAAACACTAAATCATCTAGCGTCTCAAGTGCTGTCACTCAGACCTGCTGATCAGAATAATGTTATCGGCCTTGTGTGTCTTATCTCAAAGCAGCATGGGCACATAAATAAAGAAAAGCCTTTGCTTCGTGATGTATTCTCTTTAATGTTTTCCCGGAGTGATTAATTTGTGCACGAGCACGCCCGCGGCGGGGAAGGGATCTCACGGCGCGTGGAACAGCAGAATTGCAGTCAGAAGAGCTGTCGATCAATGCTACATGCAAGACGCCTGGAATGACTGCACATGTTTTCCCCAGGGTGACTGAATTTAGGCCTATAGCTAATCATGCTAAAGGAACAGGAAGAAATATAATTCAATCAAACACACTGCCAAATATATAGACAACCCATCTTGTTTGTGATCAGCTTTCAGCCTTCTAGTAGATTGGTCGTGAAAGTGACAACAAAATACATAGTGTTTCGCGGTTCAAATAAGGATATAGATTATAAAAAGAGAAATCCTTTAAAAATCAGTACAGTTTATAACATTCCTATTAAGACTTCAAGTAAAATGTATTAAAATTCTTTTTTTGCCCTTTCAATGCATGCACAAGCAACTTCATTATTTTCCAATAAATTAATCAATATTTTCAACATATTTTTCGAGTTTAAATATATTTGGATTTTGATGAACTGAGTTAAAATTATTTTTTGAGTCATGGAGTATGTTTTTTAACCTGAAAAAAGGTTCTAGAGAGATCTTTTCTGTTTTATGTTCTTCTTGTCACATGATAAAATGGCCACCTCAACTTTTACATCAAACTATTTATTCAAAAATACCCCAGTTGTTCAGTATAAAAGATTTTTTTTTAATTAAATACATTTTTATAAGGCCTAACTCATAACATAAACTCAACGAAACGTTCATATAGACAGGCTATTCTTATCCATTGCAACGTGCTCAGATCAGATATGTTACGAATAGTGTATTGCAGGGCTAAAGACAGGACTGTCACTTTAAAACGTGCTCATAACTCACCCTTGCATATTTCGAAGAATAGGGATCTTCAAACAGCGCCCAAACACGACGCTGCCAACGTTGCCACAGCCCTGCACCTTTGGTGTCAGGTGAGTCGCCGAGGGCCAGGCGTTTAGTCATCTCAAGTTCCTCATCTCCATCCCCTGGATCACCCAAAACTTCTGTGTCCATATCATCGTTGCCCATTTCAGCTGGCCCTCCACCGAAACTGTCCAGTGCCTCTTCGGCTTCCCGGTGCTGCCGGTACGTCATCCAGCAGCAGGGCTCCACATCTGTCTCATCGATGCCCCAGAAGGCCAACTCTTCCTCATAAAGAGGGCCACAAACATCAGCGGGGCAATGCAACTTGCCAGTCCTATAATAATTGAGAATGTGTGCAAAAACTCCGGGGTGGCGGTCAAAGAAAAACTCGTCGATCTGGGCGTCATAGTCAAAGTGACTGTGGGCATCGGGCTCGGCGAGCCAGGCTAAACGAGTGCCGGGGAGAGTGCGCAGGGTGCTGCGGTAGGTCTGGTGTCGAATCCCTCCCACGTTAATCACAACACGGTCTTTCTCGTCGCCCTGGCCCATCTCGTCGCTTAGGCATGTCTCGAGCCCGGGCCAGGCATTAAAATGCTAAAAGACCCGGAACATACATGTGCGCAATTGTTAGGCAACGGAAAAAGGACACTGAAATGAATAAACGCAGAAAAAACAGGTGCGCAAAGGCAACTGAGCTGCAGCAAATCGGTGCATGAGCGTTTGATGTTCTTGTCAGGTGAAAAAGAGATTGCCTCCAGATGCCGAGAAGAAATGAGCAAATAAAGGCGTTAAACAAAACAAATTCATGCAGAGAATGTCATAAATCTGCGCTCCACACCATCAGGTCCAGATGAGGTGCGAGGCTGATGGCTTGTGGTGCACCGCTGGTGGCAGAGTAATGCGTGTGTGTGTGTGTGTGCGTATGTGTGTGTGTGTGTGTGTGTGTGTGTGTATGTGTGTGTGTGTGGTTCAGAACGGACAGCTCCAGGGCGCACGCTTTTCCCCCTTTCTCCAAAACGAGAGACATGCACTGCACTGATTCCCAGAAGACGACTCCTCAAATCCGACAAAGTGGAGGGATCGAGGCGACACAGAAACGGTCACATTTTAAGCGTTTTTTCGATCTGACATCAGTCGTTTTCTTCAAAGCATGTCCAGATGCCCATGACCAGAATCCGCTTGTTGACAAACACGACAGACATCACATCTAAAAAAATGTTTTGCCACTGGATGTGTAGCTCTACTTTACATAGGAGACGTCAGCTTTGAAGTGAAAGAGGAGGGGTCCTTTAAAAATCTTCTTTTTTCTGTGTTTGGTCGTATCCTCTTTATTTCCACCATATGAATATGTTCAGTCTCCTTTTTCGCGCGTGCCTGTCGATGAGAGTGGAGCGAGACTCGTCATTCCTGCGGAGAGACAACATGAGCTTTCGCTAGAGCCCACCGACGCGCATGCGCAATTGCTGAGTGGCTCATTCGACGCGTGCACGAGATCAGATATTGGGATGGTTTCAGACTGTTGAAAGCTCTATTCAGAGCGACTTGCAGTATTGTAGAGAAGACAAAGCTTGCAAATGCGCTGCGCCATGCTGTGCTTTCCCCCATTATCCCGTTTCTGCAGGCTATCTTACACACTGCACTGTAGCTGATATACAAAACATATTTGCTGTATTGAAAGTTCAGGGTAAACAATAACATTAAGTGTGATTTAGGCTCAGAAATCAAATAGGGCTTGGCTGAAAAAAGGTGACAACCCCCAGATTTTAAATTTGCATAATATAGCACACTTTATTTGTTATCTAGCCGATATTTGACTATTTTAAGTTTAAAGGTACAATATGTATTTTTTTAAGCTGGGATTCGAGAAACTCTTCAAAACTATAACAACGGCGTAGATTGATGACGCAGTGAATGAGCGGAACCTGGAACTTGTCGATGGATCTAATAATATTTATGGGAAAATAATGTTTTGGATGAGTGAATGCATATTTTTAAAATGACAGTGGCGTGAAGTTGGACGTGACCGAGAATCGCAGGCGAGGTTGTTAATGAGAGACAGATATCAGTTGCACACGCAAAAACAAGGACATTTCATTCAACTGAACTACTCATAAGTGCTGAAAAACTACTCATACAGGTCTGTTTATTTGACGAATTAAAACTGTGAGGTAACGCAGCGCTGTTTCACTTGGTCTAACGTTACTCCATCATACTACACTGTGTATTAGTTTGTTGTCTGTATGAGACTTAACAGTAAGCTAGAGCAACATTACATTATCATACTGCTGATGTTCTAACACTTCGTCGTGTTGAGCTGTATAACATTGATCAGTCTTATGTAGTCTACATTTGCTCATCTTGTCTAATAATAACATGCAAGAGCGCCGTCTCTGTCAAGTCGAAGTTTGTCGCAAAGCTGTCATCATCTCGGAAACATATTGATCCTCGTTTTATTTCTCCTTTTGCCCCAAAGTTTGCTCGCTATGGTCTATAATTCTTTAACGAAACTGTCCACGTTAGTTGCCATGGTTACTATGCAGTAAAAGTGGAAACCAGGGATAACGCAGGAATTGCATCATTGACAGTTGACAAGGGAGGGATGAGGCATTATTTAAAATTGTGAATTTCTCTGAATTTACAAATTCTTGGAAACATTTAGGATAATGCAAGTATACAGCTGAAAGAAATGTATGACTGTGCAAGCGGTTTTTGGATATTTTAATATAAAAATCGTTACATATTGTGCCATTATGTGGTTGGTTTTGTAGTGCTTCTGAAGACATTGTAACCCGTAGCTGTCAGGCCTGAATTCACTGTTGTTGAATGTACAGTAGGCATTTAATATGAAGTGTTTTCATGAATAAACTAAACTAAAATCAGCTCTGAAAACACTGAAAGTGAAATAAACAACAATTAAGCCTATATAAATATGTACCATGTGTAATGTGACAGAAAATTTATTTTTTAAAAGTCTTTTTTTTATTATTATTTATTTGCAGATTGACTATATTTGATTTTTTTATGTAACAGCTTTAATTGTTCAAAATGTGTTTACAGGCTATTTGGCATACAATGCACAGGTATTTTCATACAACCCTAAAATAAAAATTAATTCTAGAGAGCGAGTATGGCATTTTAATAAAAAAAGTTAATTAACACTAATTTGAATGTATGTGTTTATTAATATATATCAGAATATAAGTCCATTAAATGTCAGATAACCAATCAGTCCTTGTAATCTTAGAAAAATAACTTAAAATCATGCACCATTATTTTTAACAAAGGGCATCAAACTTATTAAGAAATCACATTATTGGTGATATTGGTGGTCTGTTTTCAGATAATTTTCAGATGTTTTCAATAGATCTGTTTCTTTTTCTAATCATATTTCGTGACCATTTAAAGGCAGATTACGGTATACGCTTAGTCTCAGAAAACACATAATGGGATTTATCCCAAATTATCCTGTTTTGTTGAGGAGGAAAAGCAATTAGGCTTCAAAGGATGGATAACGTCCACTCAGAATAGTGGGCTCTTGGTACATGGTCCCATGGGCATCACCTCCACTGTCAGAAACCCATTAACCCTTATAGTGTAGGAATTATGATTGTCCGCCTAAATGTTTAAACAACCTCAGCATTCGTATAGTGCTTGTAATAGCAATTGATTTTATTCTTATATCACAAACCTTTATAATATATCTAACTTTTACTATATAATAAAAAAGGAATAGCTAAGGACTGATTTCAGAGTTGGATCTAGTAGGAATCAGACAAAAAAAAAAAAAAAGCTCTGAAATTATTTATGCATGTAAAAATAAAAATTTAATAAAACACAATAATACAAACTGCAGCCTATGCACAAACTTAAAATAGGCTGTACAGATTTACTAGTGACTATATATTGAAATATTGCTGATATCTAGCGGCAGAATGTAGAAAATACTCTCCAGTTTTTTACATCCATAAAACATTGTGCTACTAACAGCTGGAAATTTTCTCAATTATATCAATTCGTGCTTTAATAACTTTAGGGTATAAATAACATTATATTTATTTAAAGCACAATATTTTATTAAAAAAAATGAAGATAGGACATCAAATAAATGGATTAAAATGTATTAGACTTATAGTATTTTATCATTATGTCTATAATAATGGCCTTGTTATTTACGTAACGACTTATTTTTGTCTTGCTCCTTAAGAAAATGTAGGCTATCATACAGTTTCTAGGATGATGATTATTGCACTGCATCCGCATTACTTTTCAGTTCAAATACTCTGAAGCGTTTTCATTTCCAGCCTCTAGATGGAGACATACACTCATTCTAGATGAGTGAATAGCGAGTATTATGTAAACATGGCTGTATTTGACTGTGTAATTTATTATTTACATTTTCCATCTGTAACAAAGGGCATCGATATAGTTATTTTTAACATCCCAAATCGGCAGTGTGACTTAAGCGCATCAGAATCGAAATGTTCAGAAATAATTTGGATGCACCTTGAATTCAGAGGATTTATGAAATCCGTTATTCTGTTTTGAATGAATGAATCCTCTCCTCACTGTTTATTGATTTAACAATGCATATTTTTGCATGGTCTCCGTGATGTTATTCGGCCGTGTTTAGGGGGAGGAAACTGGGTGTTGCCCTTTCTTTTTACGTCGTCTGAAGCAGCAGCAGCAGCAGCAGAAGCAGCAACACTCGAGATTGGAGTTCAGTCTGCGCGAGCTCTGTGTAACGGCGGCTTCATCGAGACACTTCTTCCTTAACCGGCTTTAAACACATCCTCCAATAACCGACACCATGGGCGTTGAAGGCTGCACGAAATGTATCAAATACATGCTCTTCTTCTTCAATTTCATCTTCTGGGTAAGTGGTCATTCATTCTGTGCGATGGTCCTGTGTCTGGCCTGAGAAACCGCCATTGGTATTTTGTATTAAGAGGACTGTTTATCCTTCATGTTTTCCGTTAAGAACAGGAATTTAAATCGCAGACCTAATTTTGATTACGGAAATACAGATGAACCGAGAACTTCTGACTTATTCGCTGAACATGAAATTACTTTAAATACAGATGTTTTATGTAGAAGCTAGACCTCTAGAATGGCTCAGAAGAAATGATAAAGGCAGTAAAATGATTGTTTTTTTCGACCTCATAGCGAACATAACGGACAGGGCGGAGGAGTCCAGCAACAAGATTTCATCACAGCCCTCGTCTATTAAAACTCCTCACAAATACAAGTCTTATGTTTGTTGTGCCTGTCATACTTACTATTTTCTTGTTCATGCTAGGTTTTGAATGTCACAAAACTACTCTACTAACTAATAGTTTCCCATTTCACACTTGGCGACGTGTTGAAGTAATAAAATAGCGCAGTAATAAAATTGGCGTTGTCTGGTCCCTCCCACTCGCTGTAACGTTAGTTTGGAAAAGAACCTGGAAAAGTGAATGACAAAAAATATTCCACCATAGCTAGATTGTGTTGAGAGTTGTAGCTCATCATGCCAGTGTGTAATAGTCACATTGCCCGTGTCTTCTTGAATGTCAGTTTTTCTTTTTTTTCTTTTTTAAATTCATTTCCTCTTAGGAACTAACACTTACCCCAACAGCCTCTAGATAAAAATCATTCATGATTCATATTTTGACCTTTGAACTGTGTTCCTGTGTGTGTCTCATCTACAGCTCTTTCTAAGATGTTAGTCAAGCATCCACGGTGTCTCAAAATGGCTGGTCAATTAATCAGGTCTCAAATTTAGATTTCAAATTTGGTCTCTGGTTAGAAATAAGAATTAGGCTACATTGCGTAATAGCATTGATAATTGCGTAAGAAGGTCGATAAGTGCTAAAACTAAACTTTTCTTCTTTTTCTTCCCAGAATGTGGCATCACGAAACAATACAACTGGAATTCAGTACAGTTGCAGTGTTTAGGCCCATTCACACCAAGGACTATAACGTTAAAGTTTTAATGTGTTGTAATTCTGTGAGATTAGCAAAGTCCACACCACAGCTATAACGACAACAACACAGAGGAACAATATTGTTCAAATCGATGATTTTTTTCCTGTCAGACAATCAGAATCCATCTGACTTTTAAGAGCTTGTCCATTTAAAGTGGTCGACGACAAAACTGCAGTGTACGCTTAGGATAAAGAAAACGTTATTGTCCGTTGGTGTGGATGCAAATATAGTTATCAGTATAGTTATCTTTAAAGTTATAGCTCTTGGCATGAATGGAGAAGCACATTGAGAAGCTATAGCCACTGAGATGAAACAAGAAACCAACATCAACCATAAAACAGAAGCACATTTTCCTGCTGGCTAATGGGTTTAACACCCATGCTCATTTCTTTACAGGCCCAACAGGTGCTGAGACCACTCATGTGTGAATGAACATGGCAAAACAGCATGATGGCTTCTTACTTTGAGGAATTTTGCTTTGAGAACTGACACATAGAGATGGTGATGGAAAAATACCTATAAAGAAGGTGTTAGATCTAAGAGTCCATTGCCAAGCCCATAGCACGTGTTTGACAGTAAGTTGTGGTTAATGCAGAATGGGTGACAGAAGGTCTTTGACAGAAGGTCTGGGCCTTCTACTTCTGAGCCTCATGCTTTGACATGCCAAACATTCTACAACCACCTCACACTGGGTCATGGGTCAAAAATAGAACCCGCACCAGACAGCTGGCAACATAAGGGAGAGGTCTGAACGGGGGCTTTATTTCTAAGACCCTTACACAGGATGGTAACAGTGTGTGAGAGATGGGGGGGGGGGCATTACAGATGCTAATTTCGTCATGTTGTTGAAAATATTAAGCAACATGGTGGTGCAAAACAGTATTTTTGCATATTCAACCTAGGGCATTGGCTTCTATTTGGGTTCTCTTGACAACCCAGGTGAAATGGCTGACTTCCCGTGCTGAGTTAAATTGCTTTATGTATGCTTTTTTAAAGGCCCACGGAAGTACCTTGGAACGTGCATCTTTATGCTGCCTCCACATGCTCTCGGAATTATCGTAAATACGAGTTTTGCACATGAACGGCTCCCATTTCAAAAAATGCAATGAGCTCGTAATCACGACTTTGAATTATCAGATTTCAGATAGCACGTGAAGATAGCATTATTCACTGTGTTGACGTTATTTCCCATGAAACAGGTAGAGTGGGATATATCTAGAAGCTCTTGCCCTTTTTTCAAAATAACTAATAGCACTTCGTCCAGATCACAGCTCGGCCAGAGTCGTTGAGCTTGTAAAACCCAATTTTCCTCATAATCTTTTACCATTTCTCATCCATATTGCTTTAAAATATAGCATTGTTTGTAGAATTCCGTGATCCATTTTAGCGGAAGTGAGAGACTGCAAGTTTTGAATGCTTATATCTCCTAAATGCGAATTTCGTCATTGTTTGGGAACACACCAGCTTATTCATAACCTTAAGGCTAATATATTCATACTAAAAGCTTAAAAACCTACTTTTTTAGTTGTATCCCAGATTGATTGTGTTTATAAGTTAAAAATGTCAAACTTGCTCAAACTAATGATGTATGGTCTATTATTATAGTCTCTAGCTGTGTGTGGACATGCTGGTAATACAGACCAGGCAAATTGCATTGATCAGCCACATGCATTTGAGTGAGTGTGTGTTCTCTAATAATAGCCTAATCATTACACCTACGTAGCCTGAGACTTTTTATTCAAATTCAGAATTGTTATATTTGTGTATGTGTAACCCCTTCTGTTCGAAACGCCCACTCTAAGCGGGACTCTAACCCAAGTCTGCCGGCATGGGAGTCAGGCGCTCTAACAGAGAGCGCAGTCTCTTGCGACAGTCGCCAGAGCGCCTCTTGAGATCAGGCTTAGACGGCACAGCTCTTTCTGGCCTACGTCTGTTATACATGTGTTTACAAACCTTGTGACTGTCCTCCATTCTACTTTACCTCAGGGTCACACTTCCTTCCCTATCAGGAAGGTAATTCTCAAAACATTGATGCTGAATAAAATTGAAAACATTATTGACTAGGTATGCTGCAAATATTTAGAGCAAGAGAATTGGAGGGAAGACATTAATGTAAATAGTTAAGTCTTGGGTTCTGGTGTTCTCCCAAAAGACACAAGTTGGTACTCTTAAATGGTATTTTATGTAATTGAACTTAGACCAGCAAACCCCCATAAGCCTAGTAGGTCACCAGTAGGTTTTTTGTTCGTGTTTCTGGTGAATGGATGGGCAAAAAGGTTGTTCAGTGGTAAGACGTGTTTCAATCCATCTCCTCTAGCAACCCGCCATTCACATGAAACGATTTCCACAGTTGGCAAATGACAACAATCCAATGAACGAAATGAAGTCTACATATGTTACACTAGGAAAAGACGACCACAATTTCTGTTTCTTACCAACTTTGTATTGGTATTTGCCCTCCGCTGAATCATTTTTTTGGGCTTACTGTGCAAACAGATTAACCCTGTAGCATTTTGTGATTCACAATTCTGCAATATTGAGTAGGCACCGTCCATGCTTTTTCTGTGTAAATAGGCCATTTGATGTTTTGAAATTTACAATAAAATGACAAAACAAAGTTGTAATTCAATCAGTAAAAGTTTTTATGAGCTTACTTAGCTTTTATTTAAAAGCATTATAGCATGGATTGCAATATTATTACCTGTAATAGCTTTCAATAGGGCCAAATATCCTGTATGGCAAATAGATTATTATCAAATTAATCCTTGTGTTTGGCTCTAAAAATGAATGGCATTTCCTGCCTTTTTCTACATAAATTCAGTTAAAGTATGGAAACTGAGAAGGGAGGATGCCCCCAAATCGCCCCACAAGAATTATGGCTTATTCTGCTTATAACTCCCCCTCACACCTCTGGTCAACTGGAAACTTCTGTGTTCAGGGGAATCTCTGTTTACTCAGATATGTGGAATCCAGTGAGAAGGGGTTGCTTAAAGTGACAGACCTTCTCCATGAACCATCACTTTAGAACCTCTCCCTTTGGCTGGCCCTCTGTTTACTCAGTTGCTAAGCAGCGGGCTGCCTGAGCTCTGGAATGGGTCTATCTGGCCTTTAGAGAGAGTGAGAAAGACAGAAAGAGAAATGGAAAGAACTCTTTCTCTCACACTTTTACCCTCTCTGGAAACGATTTTGTTTAGCTGGAGAGAAAGTTCCTTATTCAGAAATTGTTTATTATTTTATGGCAAATAATTAAAATATCCAAAAATACCATTTGCATTAGATAAAACATGACATGTTTGAACAAATTACATTTTGAATTAGATTTTCATTTTAAAAATTTCATTTTTTTTTAGTTTAAATAGTAATCTTATGTGTTTTTGTCATTATTATTATTATTTTTACTATTTTTATGTAGATTTAATTTAGCTAAGTTTTAGTCATTTTAGTACTTCAGTTTCAACAAACTTATTTTATTTAAATTAGTTCCCAACAAAACCTTTATTTACACGTTTTAAGTTTTTTTAAATCTACTATTTATGTTTATTTCATTTCAGCTTTATTTCAGTTAACGAAAGCATTTTTGATAGTTTTAGTTCAGTCAACAATAACAACCATGGATGCTCAAAATTGATTTTATAGAGGAGAGGCTGCGGTTTCTTTTTACATCAACAGGTGTGATAGACCAGTAATGGTGGGAAAAACCATTTAAAGAGAAGAGAAAGTGCCCAGTGTTTCTCTCGTGATCCTTTATGGGGGGTGTGGTGTGTAAGAACTGCACCAACAAATCCTTTTTGGTTTGACTTGAAGCGAATGTCTGTGGCGATGCAGCTGTCCGCATATGCAGAACTGATGCGATTCTTGATTGGAACAGAGTAGCAGAACGAGATAAAGGAAAGGAAGGAAGTTTGAGTCCATTGTTTTCACAGCCAGAGCTGTGCGTTCTGCCCATCCCAGCATTCTCCTGGAGCATGCTTCGTCTCACATTCCCGTTACTCTCCCCTGTGCGGTGTAGCCGGATCTCTTCGCTTCTAACGGCACCCACCAGGTTCTTGGCGGTCTCCAGTGCTCTTTATCTGCACTCTGCATTCCTCCACAGAGCCTACGCATTCCTGACGAGATCCAGCTGCTCTCGCAGGAACCAGCTCTTGTCTGATTTGACAGCAATTTCGCTGTAAATAAAGCCATAAAAACAAAGCCAAATAAACCTCTGCTGCTTGTCAAGCAGCTGCCCCTCCCCCCTCGAACTTTCCCGCTTCTTATCCGCTTGCGCATACAATACCACACATTGTAGAGCTACTTTAAATGGTCTTCTCAACTGCCTACGCCCTCTTTCCTTTTCCCCCATTTTCTATCTTTCCCTCCCCCTAGTCTGTGAGCACCCTTTCTCGTGAATATGCCATGTGTTTATGGGCCTCACTCAACTGAATGCTCATCACTGTGAGCCATGTAAAGAGAAAAGCGGGCTGAACCATACTGCTGTGGCGTACAGAGATGTTTTGATATTCTTAACCCTCGGCACTGTGGGCCTCTAGATGGGGTCTGTAACAAGATCCCTCCCTCCTCCCTGCCTCACAGAATGTGTCTCTCTTTCTCTTTGTTGAAAGGAAAATAAGCAGACTACAAGAGATAGATCCAAGGAGATTGACAAAATGCATCCACGCACCACTTTAAGAGTCGAGATGAAAAAGAAATATGTAAAAGCTTAAAGATTTGAAAAATGATGTATGAAGTTCACAAAAAGTCTCGCTGGTTTCTTTTGTGGATTTTCAAAAGTGTTCAAGTTGCATAATTTCTCTTCCTTTCTCTTTGTTTTTTTTTTAGCTGGCTGGTTGTGTAATCTTGGGGGTTTCACTCTGGCTTCGTCATGACACTAAAACAAGCAGTCTTCTGGACCTGAGGTATCAGGGCGCAGAACCACCCAGCACATTCTACATCAGTAAGTGCATAACTTTCTCTTTCGCATTATTACTCTCTTTTTTCCATTTCTCATTCCTCAGTCCGTCAACCCATCCATAAATGTATCACACAAAGTCCTTTGACTAAGATACACACACACATGTAATATATATATATACAGGGAGTGCAGAATTATTAGGCAAGTTGTATTTTTGAGGATTAATTTTATTATTGAACAACAACCATGTTCTCAATGAACACAAAAAACTCATTAATATCAAAGCTGAATATTTTTGGAAGTTTTAGTTTTTAGTTTTTAGTTTTAGCTATTTTAGGGGGATATCTGTGTGTGCAGGTGACTATTACTGTGCATAATTATTAGGCACCTTAACAAAAAACAAATTTATACCCATTTCAATTATTTATTTTTACCAGTGAAACCAATATAACATCTCAACATTCACAAATATACATTTCTGACATTCAAAAACCAAACAAAAACAAATCAGTGACCAATATAGCCACCTTTCTTTGCAAGGACACTCAAAAGCCTGCCATCCATGGATTCTGTCAGTGTTTTGATCTGTTCACCATCAACATTGCGTGCAGCAGCAACCACAGCCTCCCAGACACTGTTCAGAGAGGTGTACTGTTTTCCCTCCTTGTAAATCGCACATTTGATGATGGACCACAGGTTCTCAATGGGGTTCAGATCAGGTGAACAAGGAGGCCATATCATTAGATTTTCTTCTTTTATACCCTTTCTTGCCAGCCACGCTGTGGAGTACTTGTGTGTGTACTTGTGTGTGTGATGGAGCATTGTCCTGCATGAAAATCATGTTTTTCTTGAAGGATGTAGACTTCTTCCTGTACCACTGCTTGAAGAAGGTGTCTTCCAGAAACTGGCAGTAGGACTGGGAGTTGAGCTTGACTCCATCCTCAACCCGAAAAGGCTCCACAAGCTCATCTTTGATGATACCAGCCCAAACCAGTACTCCACCTCCACCTTGCTGGCGTCTGAGTCGGACTGGAGCTCTCTGCCCTTTACCAATCCAGCCACGGGCCCATCCATCTGGCCCATCAAGACTCACTGTCATTTCATCAGTCCATAAAACCTTAGAAAAATCAGTCTTGAGATATTTCTTGGCCCAGTCTTGACGTTTCAGCTTGTGTGTCTTGTTCAGTGGTGGTCGACTTTCTGCCTTTCTTACCTTGGCCATGTCTCTGAGTATTGCACACCTTGTGCTTTTGGGCACTCCAGTGATGTTGCAGCTCTGAAATATGGCCAAACTGGTGGCAAGTGGCATCTTGGCAGCTGCACGCTTGACTTTTCTCAGTTCACGGGCAGTTATATTGCGCCTTGGTTTTTCCACACACTTCTTGCGACCCTGTTGACTATTTTGAATGAAACGCTTGATTGTTCGATGATCACGCTTCAGAAGCTTGGCTATTTTAAGAGTTCTGCATCCCTCTGCAATATATCTCACTATTTTTGACTTTTCTGAGCCTGTCAAGTCCTTCTTTTGACCCATTTTGCCAAAGGAAAGGAAGTTACCTAATAATTATGCACACCCGATTTAGGGTGTTGATGTCATTAGACCACACCCCTTCTCATTACAGAGATGCACATCACCTAATATGCTTAATTGGTAGTAGGCTTTCCAGCCTATACAGCTTGGAGTAAGACAACATGCATAACGAGGATGATGTGGTCAAAATACTCATTTGCCTAATAATTCTGCACTCCCTGTATATATATACAGTTGTGTTCAAAATTATTCAACCCCCACTGAAATTGATTGTTTTGGCCGGTTTGACATTGATTTTGATCATTCAGTCATCCTGCTTACAATTAAATCAAAGAGGCACGTGTAGGTCAGACAAATATAACATAACATTTATAATGAAATAACCACAAATGTCTTTTCTCTGCTCACATCATTATCAGTTTTATTCAACCCCCAAGTGACATTCAATCTTAATACTTAGTACAACATCCTTTTACAGTTATAACAGCTTTTAAACGTGAAGCATAGCTTGACACAAGTGTCTTGCAGCGAGCTACGGGTATCTTCGCCCATTCATCATGGGCAAAAGCCTCCAGTTCAGTCACATTCTTAGGCTTGCGCACTGCAACTGCTTTCTTTAAGTCCCACCAGAGGTTCTCAATCGGATTTAAGTCTGGTGACTGCGATGGCCATTTCAAAATGTTCCAGCCTTTAATCTGCAACCATGCTCTAGTGGACTTGGAGGTATGCTTGGGATCATTGTCCTGTTGAAAGGTCCAACGTCTCCCAAGCCTCAGGTTTGTGACGGACTGCATCACATTGTCCTCCAATAATTGTCCCCTGGTACTGAAGAGAATTCATGGTACCTTGCACACGCTGAAGCTTCCCAGTACCTGCAGAAGCAAAACAGCCCCAAAGCATGATTGACCCCCCGCCATGCTTCACAGTAGGCAAGGTGTTCTTTTCTTCATAGGCCTTGTTCTTCCTCCTCCAAACATAGCGTTGATCCATGGGCCCAAACAGTTCTAATTTTGTTTCATCAGTCCACAGAACACTATCCCAAAACTTCTGTGGTTTGTCCACATGACTTTTGGCATACTGCAGTCGACTCTTCTTATTCTTTGGAGACAGCAAGGGGGTGCGCCTGGGAGTTCTGGCATGGAGGCCTTCATTACGCCGGGTGCGCCGTATTGTCTGAGCAGAAACTTCAGTACCTACATCTGACAAATCTTTTCTCAGTTCCTCAGCAGTCACACGGGGACTTTTCTCCACTCTACGCTTCAGGTAGCGCACAGCAGTCGAAGTCAGCATCTTCTTTCTGCCACGACCAGGTAGCGTTTCAACAGTGCCCTTTGCCTTGAATTTGCGAATGATGCTTCCTATGGTGTCTCTTGGTATGTTTAACATCTTTGCAATCTTCTTATAGCCATTGCCCTTCCTGTGAAGAGTAATCACCTCTTCTCTTGTCTTCCTGGACCATTCTCTTGACTTCACCATGTTTGTAACCACACCAGTAAATGTCTAGAAGGAGCTGAGTATCACAGTCATTTTAAAGCTGCCTAATTGGTGCTTATTAGGCTTTATTGCTGCTCCCTGACATCCACAGGTGCTTTCAATACCTGATTGAAAACACTTCAATGGACCTCTGTTCTTCAGAGTGGTAGTCTTGAAGGGGTTGAATAATTGTGTCAATGAAGAATTCACAAAAGAAACATTTACTACTGTATTACAAAACCAATTGATGTCATTTTAGTTGCATATGCTTCTTTAAGAAGTCCTTGTAGGATTTCATTCTGAATTCAATTACAAATGTACTCTAAATTCTCTAAAACCATTTACAGCATTGGGGGGTTGAATAATTTTGAACACAACTGTATATGCGTGCAATTTCCCCCACAAGGGAAGTCAACTGAAACAGAAAAGAAATGCTACATTTAGGAAACAGAAAAGAATCATAATAACATAATCATAATCATAACATATGCATAAGAAATAAAAGTATCATGCCTGACTACCTGAATCACTAAATTTGGGGCTAATAACTTTAGTACTAGCTTTTTATCCTCTTTACACAGGATAGTCTTGGTGCAGTTAGTGTTGGGATCAGGGGCAGCTTCTGCCAAATCTCTCAGGATGGGGGAGCAATGTTTGCATGATTGATAAGGATAAGGTCACCCATTTGATGGATAAATTAACAGCTAGTCAAGGATGTAAAAGCCACTGAACTACTAGTATTTATGAAAATAAACTGACTAACAACGTGTGTGTTCTACATGTGTGTTAACAATTCAGCAGCAAGCCCAAATCCATTCAGATACTGAAGCCAGGATGTGGTTTTCCAAAAACTTTTTTACTCCAATTTCAGTTTAATAAGAAATCATTGAAATCACATAAATCACTTTTTGTGCTACTCACTCATATTGCATTGCTTACTGCTCATTTATGTTGACAATCCCGAAAGCCTTTTTTTGTTGTTCAAATTCAAAATAGTTTTCAAATATTGGATGTCCCTTCAGCTTAAAGATTAGCAATAGAGGTATGTTTGTTCCCAACAATCGCTGCACAAGTTAAGGTTACTTATGATGATGAAAACGGCTAGCACGTTAGTGCATGTTACTGCATTGCAGTCCAAGCAGTTTGAAAAAAAAAATTGTATGGAAGTCTATGAGAACCACCCAAAAAGTGGAGGTACTTGACAGAATGTGACTTGATGCTGATTAGACCATATAGCCAGAGGCAGAACAAACAGTCTAGAACAGTGACAGCTAGTGTAACACTGTGGTTGAGTGGGAAAAAAAAAATAGAAATAGAAATTGAATAGAAAAATCTCCCTTTATTTCGCACTTTGGTGGTGCATGATAATAATCGCTCTAATGAAGAAACCGCCTGTGGTTGGGATATACTGTGATGGTATTTAGAAGGTTTTAAGGTAACACTTTACAATAAGGTTCATTAGTTAAACATTAGTTAATGTATTAACTAACATGAACTAACCATGAGCAATACATTTGTTACTATATTTACTAATCTTCGTTAATGTTAGTTAATGTAAATATAGTTGTTCATTGTTTGTTCATGTTAGTTGACATTAACAAGAAATTAATATTAACAAAGATTAATAAATGCTGTATAAGTGCAATTCTTTAGTAGTTCATGGTAACTAATGTAGTACCTTATTGTAACCTTATTGTTACCTTTTTAATGTTTCCCGCTTTAGGTTCCACAACATTACACATTAGGGGTGTAATGAGACACTTAGCTCATGAGACAAGATAAGAGACACGAGATTGAGTTCACGAGAATGAGATGAGATGAGATTTTTGCAAAGTATTTTTAAGAAAATGGCAAAATTCATGTCTGGAAAAATAGTCTCCCGGTGCATTTTGAAATGTTTTAACTAATCATCTTGTAATGAATGTCATTTCAGTTCTGCTCTTTGAGTATGAATTAGCATATGCATTTCACGAGATCACACTTAAAAATAAACTTGAGTAACTAGTATGCATATTTGGCGTGCTGTCTGAAGAGAGGGCTCCGAGCTCGGTATTTGGCCCGAGCCCAGAGTACTCACCCCGTATTGGTTTAGGAAGTAACCAGGCAAGTGTGAGGAGACGGGGTGGTGGAGTGATCCTGCAAACTGTCCAAAAACATAGGTGAGTGGACTGCTGTCAATATATAGGTCCCCGTTCATGCTGATTGGGTAGACATGTTGATTGCTGATTGATGACTGCTGGTTGGAGTGATGTGATGATTAGTTAGTTCCTCCCGAACTTTGTTAATAAAACATCATTAAAAGACAACAATATGCAAGCACTGTAAAAGGTTTTGCCACAAACTCAACTGACTTGCTTCTCTCCTGTATGGTTACACGAGTCTTTTCCGTGTCACATTATTTTCATTACCAGGAGGGGCCGTGGACGTCCGCACACCCTGTCGGGTGCGAGTATAGCAGCACATGTCCGAGTGACTTGAGCTCTTGAAAACAATCGATAATGTGCATGTGGAAAACGCGTCTCACAGCCAAAGTATACTTGAAAGGCTATACTCTGAAAGGCCCTCACGCTCAACTGTGTGCGAAACGGAGCGGAACATGCAAAATGAAGTATACCCAGGCACTGTTGCTCAACAAATCCTCCGCCATGGTCTTGTAAGTCATTGATCAGTGAACTTTGATTCCTGCTGTGCTGTGTGCGACTCTACAGCTGGATGTGCAGAGCAGCCGCTTACAATTGAGACGACCGTTATCAAACTGAATTAAATGGTTTTTATTTATATATGACAAGGCAAAACCTTGACGATAAATCTCATCACAAGATCTCACGCCACGACATCTTGTCACATCATACTTGGTTCCATTTCTTCCCAGTGATTAATGACAAATAAACCAAACACAAGTTTTCCAAATACAAATCTACAGATCAGTTGGCTTCAGAGAGAACTGATTGGTTGGTTCACATGGACATTTGTGAGGTCAGAGGTTACTGTCAAGGACTCCTACAGATGCACATGTGGGATGTTTGTGATGGCGACTGTTAAAAGCCTTGTTTATTCAGGAAGGCCTTGTGCCAGATTAGGCACAGAGGTTAACAACTGGGTAAATAATTCTCCAGTTCATGTCAATGGTCTTAAAAGACCTAGTATCTATTGAGGAATGGATTTCAAGAGAAAATATCTTATTTATACCTTACGTGTGAACAAAAATTCTTTTTCATCATTTATTCGTCTTTTTCCACATTGTTATGGATGTCTTTTAATGTCTTGCAAATGTAAGCATTGCATTTTATTGTAATATTGTTATTGCATTGTGCTGATTTACTGTAAATGTGGAACCAAGGATGGCTTGACAAATTTGAAGTTTTGTGGAAATCGTAAGAATAGCTTGTGATAGTCTTGGACTGGGATAGAAATTGCAGTAAAACTTTACAATAAGGTTCATTGGTTAAACATTGGTTAATGAATTAACTAACATGAACTAACCATTACTAATACATTCGTTACTGTATTTACTAATCTTCGTTAACGTTAGTTAATGAAAATGTAGCTGTTCATTGTTTGTTCATGTTAGTTCAAAGTGCATAAATTAATATTAACAAGATTTTAATAATGTATAAGTAAATGTTGAAATTAACATTAACAAAGATTAATAAATGCTGTTTAAGTGCAGTTCATTATTAGTTCATGTTAACTAATGTTGACTAATTAACCTTTAATTGTAAAGTGTTACCGAAATTGAATAGGAGTTAGATATGTTTTAGATTATTGGTTTTCCAGCGGCAGAGTTTTTGAATATAGATTTCATAGACATTCATTATAGCTTATAGCTATTATTTACAATTAGTCAGTATTAATTATTATTTTTCTTATTTAAGGTTCAATGAAAAATATAAAGACTACAAATATATTCTAATATTTTAAAAATTAAAAATGTCATTTTCTGCCACATACAAAATACATGGCAAAAGATTAATTGGGTAAAATGTTGGCAAAACAAATAAAAAAATTTCCAGTTACGCATGTAACCATGGTTCCCTGAGAAGGGGAAAGTGTCCTACATCCCCTAGAGGACACTTTGGGGAATGCCTCCAGCGTGACCGGTGTCTGAAGCACGTGGTTAAAATGCACATTTAACCCCTTGTTGTTGAGCTCTGCAAATAAAGCAAACCACCTAAATTGAAACTTGGGACTGAAGAGCATATTAGAAAAGAGAAATGAGTGGTGTTTAGCCATTCTTAAGTTTTGTTACAATATACATGTATACCTCTTTAAAAACATCCTCGTGTCATTTTATTTTTAGCTCAGCATCATGTTTTATCTTGTGATACATGGAATCTGTAGCGTTTAAGTGCAGGTGTCTGCTTTCTCAGGCTTTGAAACAAGCTTCACTGTCACTTTTTGTGAAAACACTGTTCTCTTTCCCTTTTCCTCTCTCTCTTATCCATTGGTCTTGAAGGTATTTTTCAGCTTGATCACTTTGCCTGCAATATGGAAAACACGTGGCTCACACTCATCCAAAAGTGAAACCTAGTATTTTCAACATGTTTGTTAATGAGCTTATAACTAATGGAAACAGGAAAATCGCTTTAAAGAGCCACAGAGGGTTTGCACTTTATGTTCTCCTTTTCTGTGCCCCTTTCCCCATCGCCTACCCATAAATACACATAAACACACACTGACTAAACATACATTTCTTTCTTCTGGAATGCAGAATATTATCTATAAGGTTTAATTGGAGATATTTTTGCAACTCTGTGTGCTAAAGGGAGGAGTTTAATACGTGTGATCCTGCTTTGGGTTTGGAAAATGTGAAATTCCCAGTGAGTCATGTTAAGTATTTCCTGAACATTTAGGGCTGGCTACAGATGTGACTAACTGTGCGTGTATGTCTTGCATGTATATGCGGATATAGCTTAAATAGTACTACTAACAGCCCTGACTGGATTGCCTGAAACAAACTGTTTGTGTTTCATACCATTTGAAACTAATTTTGAACAGCTATTTGGCACAAGTTTCCAAAAGGAGTTTTAAACAAAAAGTTTGGAAGGAGCATGTTCACCTAATCCTGCCCATCACATTGCAAGAGTAAACGGCTGCTTGCCTCAAGGCACGGTCAAACTACATTTTTCACGGCTTGACTGCTACTTAGCTAAATTAAAAGACAACAAACTTGAAATCTGCAAGATTACAGCAGTCCAGTGAAGTGGAGTAGATTGCACATTTTGAATGTATTATATGATCATTTTATATGATAAATGTTTTTAAAAAGTCACCTCACAGTGTGTCATCATATTAGGACTGTTGAAATTTCCTTGCAAAAAAGTCACATGTAACTTCTGCTACATGGTGCAATTCTTCAGGCATCACTTCACCACCACATCAACAACTTTGTGTCAATTTTATAAACAATTCATTTATAAAGTCCAAAGCATTTTAATTCAAATATAGTTTTCTTTATGTCAATAAATGATTACGGTATATAAACATGGGAAAATGTGAAATAGTGGTTAAAGAAGGCCTTAAAGGGCCCCAATATAACTAAATCAGTATCTAAGAATGAACTGGTGGGATGTCATTTCGAACAAAAACAGGCCAAATCTTTGTTTCGGGTAGGGATGCACCAATCATGGTTTGACTTTAGCTTTGCGAAATTACATACCTGTACAAAACAAATATAGCACTCAGGCAGAATGAACATGCAAATTCACTCGCCGTCAGTAGGTGGCGCTTATGAAACAGTCGAGTTGGTCATTGGTTACCGCTGTAAACAAAGCAGCATGAGCTTGCTGTGCCTGGCACAGTATTTTCTCTGCTGGAGTATCTTTGTACTCCTTATATTGTTGTCACGGTTTACTGTTGACAATGTGAAACTCCATGATTTGAATATTTTGCGCGGGCACATATAATATATTTTAATAGACAAGCTGTGGGCCGTTTGAAATTCATCCCTGGGCCGCATTTAAAAGGATATTAAAAGGATGCTACGACACAGATAGCTTTTCTCTTTGGACATGGCAAACTTATTTTTGTCACAAATAAATGACTTGACCTGAAGAATCTTACATTTTCAGTCAATTTTTTTCTCACTCAATGTCTATTTAAAGGGATAGTTTACCCAAAAATAAAGATTTTGTCATCATTTACTCACCCTCGTGTTGTTCCAAACCTGTATGACTTTCTTTTGTTGAACTCAAAAGAAGATATTTTAAAGAATTCTGTTAACCAGACAGTGTACGCTAGCCGTTGAACTCTATAGTATTTTTTTTCCTACTATGGAAGTCAACCGTTACCAACATTCTTTAAAATATTTTCTTTTGTGTTCAACAGAAGACAGGAACTCATACAGGTTTGGAACAACATGAGGGTCAGTAAATGATGACAACATTTTTTAGGTGAACTATGCCTTTAAGGCTGGCCCGCACTCAAAGATATTTTTTAAATCTTATCATCTCAAAATGTGAGCGACCACAAACATAAAAAATCATAGATTTAACAGTTTTGTTCCAATAGTGTGTAGAGTGCCACTATGTGACCAAGAAAAAACACTTGACCACTCACTACCAGATTTCATTCACAAACAACACGGGAAATCTCACAGATTCTCTTGTGGTCAAACGTGACTTTAGAGTAAACAAAAATGGCATACAACGGGCAAAAAGAAATAATAATTGTGTTTTGACTGCTTTTTACAGAAAATTTGTGGGGGGGGGAGAGAAGGCTTGAATAAAGTGTTATGCTTCCGTTGTCCGTCAGCTCGCTTTTTGCTTTTGTTCACTGGGTTCTCCCGACACAGCATTTCATGTTGGATGTTTATGATTTTGGATTGGTGCAGGCCTGACTTTCTTCTGAGCAAATTCAATCACACTTAACACACCTCACACCACAGAAAAATCTGATAAGATAATCTGTAAAACCATCAAGATAATCAAGACTTTACCTAGAATTGTCTGAAGGGGAGAATTGAGCCAAAAATCAGCCCCATGATCTTGTAGTGTGTGGGTGCCAGAGCTTCAGTGGTACACAGCCACTATTATAAAAGCCCAGCGGGTGGCCTGCATGATGTCTGGGAACAGCTGAGGGCTTGACGGGAGGATCACTCATGGCTCAGGCACTATGGGAGTGGCAGGGGTTGGGGGGAGGGTGGCGTGAAGGCTAGAGGTGAAACTCAGATTTGTGGCATCCAAACACATGGTAACCTAATAAAGGATACTGTCAGAAAAAACAGAGCAGCATATTGCTGTAAGTTAATAGATCTCAATGCAAAGCCAGAGAATCAGCAAATTCAACACTTGTGAAAAGTGAAATAGAGATTATAAGGGAATGACACAATACAAGTGATGAATGACAGAATGTGTTTTGGATCTCAGGCTGAAACACTGCGATCTATTGTCTGTCTGCAAAGTGCAAAGATGCCATGTAAGGAGCTGCAGATGAAACATTACGGCTCTCAACGTCTTAATGTGAGGAAATGGCCTGCAGCCAGAAGCTCTATACACTATGCCTTGCTCTTTATGGAGTGTAATGTGAGAGAACACAACTAGAGCTCAGTCCATCAGAGAAAGAGCAGCGAACGGCTCCAGGTGGGGAGCTTTTTGTTCTGAATAGGATAAAGTGTGTTTGCTTTAATAGTCTCTTTAAAAGTCATCTCTTCATCTCATGGCTACAATATAGTATGCAATTAAAGAATGAGCACTCATAAATAATATATAGCAAGTCAATCATTAATTTCCATAAGTCATTGTTGTGATATTTACTAATACATTATGTTCTAGAAACAGCGTCAGGATATGATGTACTGTAAGTGAACAAACTCAATGGCTAAAAATATTCTCATATAAGAATCATCATTGTTTTTGTTGTACAAACAGTGGAGATTCTTTTCCTTCACTTTTCTTTACTTGAGCAGTTCCCATCAGCCATTGTGTAATTTCGGTGTGGTGTGTGGTCAGGTCAGCCTTTCCCCGAAAATGCCTGCTGCTGAGTGTGAGTGTGAGGGGAATGGAGCTGCCGGGTGACTCAATTATTCCATATTGGCAGGGGAGGGATGTATCCATAGCAACAAAATTAGATGAGCGACTGCTGCTGTACTTAAACACTACAGTTTGGATAAGACTGGATTCACGATTCAAACAAAAATGACTTTAGTGCCATTACTGCCTCTTCTTGCTGTCTTAGCTCATTCGCAAAATTGCCAACCAATCATAGGGCTCAACAATAAGGATTTTTCACAATGATCACTTAAGCAAAACATAAGTGAAGTTATACACTACCATTCAAAAGTTTGGGGTCGGTAAGATTTTTTTTTTTTTTTTTTTTAAGAATACTTTTATTCAGCAAGGATGCATTAAGTTGATCAAATGTGGCTAAGACATTCATAAGATTCAAAATATTTCTATTTTAAATAAATTTGGTTCTTTTTATTTTTCTATTCATCTACGAATCCTGAAAATGTCGCCGTTTCCACAACAAATATTAAACGGCTGATTTCAACATTGAAAATAAATGTTTCTTAATAAATAAATCAGCATATAAGAATGCATTATACTGTAAAGTATATTAAAATAATTTTTTAATTTTTGTGGAAATGTTTCAGATTTTAAAGATTTTTTTTAAACGGGTCATGAATTGAGTCAAATTTTCCTTGAACTACCCTGTAAAAAAAAAAAAAAAAACTATACCAAAATCTATTTAAAGTACATTTATTTCATACTAAGTATACCTCAAATCCATTGACATATTTACTGACATATCACTTAGGCCTCACTGATATAAAATTATAATTAAACTTTATATAGTATTTCTTTATTGCACAATGCACATTTCTTAATGCTATGCCTGAAAGTTGTATGATCTTCACTCTTTAAATCCAAGATATTTAAAGTGTACCTAAAGTGTACTTGCAATAGTTCCACTTCAGCACAATCAAATATACTTAAGTATATCTCAGCACATTTTCCGTACAATTAATGTGCATTAATTGCAAAATTAGCTGTCCCAAGTTAGACTTTAAGTATACCAAAAGGACAATTGCCGGGTATTTTTATTAGGCACATAAATATTTAAATGTATTTGTAGTATACTTTATAAATTTAAATTTCTTTACTTTAGAAATTTTAGAAACAGTTCCACACTAATGGCGGGGGCAGTGAAAATTATTTTAATATTCAAAACTATTTCCCAATCTCAGCAGTGAGCATGTACTTCCAAGTCTTGAATGCAGCATGCCTATCAAAACGGAGTGATTGAAAAAGAGGGTCAAATACAGGAGAGAAAATAGGTGTTTTTGATGAAAAAATCTTGATAGCATCATAAGTAGACCTTGGTTCACTTATTCCACAGTTCATGACGCCTATAAGAGTGGGTAAATGTTCCAGATCAGTTTGAAAGCAGCATTGGTGAGTAAAAGCAGTATTTTTGTAGGTGCCCCTCTCTTATACGGCCCCTCTCTCTCTTTCAAAAGACTCATAGCAGTCATCACTGACACTTTTTATACCACTAACCACTAAACCAATGTGTAGGATAACCCCACACAAGTTTGTTATTGCATATTACAATCTCATGTATATCATTTTTTTTTTGGGGGGGGGGGGGGGGGTTTCTTTCCAGAAAGGATGTTTTTGTGATTCATTCACCAGGGAAATCCCCACATTTTCCTATTAGTAAAGAAAACATAATGAATTATAAATATCTTATTAGTTTGTCCCTTAGTAGCGAACTCCACCCAGTCAGCCACAAGCTGATTGTGGCTAAAGTGATAATGCATTTTCCGACCAATACGAGACACATGGCAAACTATAAACTCAATGGCAATCTAATAAAAACATCCTATGGAGATCCCCAGTGGGAGCTATCAGTCTGAAAGAAAAAACTCAAGTACTCCTGCATGGATTACAAACCTTGTTTACCAACATGATACTGAAAAAGTAAGCGTAACATTATTTGTTGAATGTTCTTATTTTAAAAGTCTCCACCCTTTGGCTTAACCATACTTGTGATAGCATACCAGTGTCAACAGGCCTCATGAGACACTTAGCTGAAATGTTTTTAGTCAATACTTAAAATTAATTTATATTTCGTTAGCACAAATGGCTTCCTGTTCCTATGATTGCAATCACTTAGAAAATCCATCAGCACTCAGCATTACCTTTGCAGCTCATAGTCTTGTGTTTTTTGTACCACAGAACTAATGCGGATTTATGCCCTTCTCCACTGAAAGCCTTTTCAAGTGTACAAATTCATTTTAAGAGTTTTACTGGTTACCAGGTAGAAATGCTTTGTGATGAGTTGATAAGAAAAATGAAAACTAATCATCAGACCTTATTGAGATACATCTCAATACTACTAATTTAATTTTTATTTATTTATTTATTAGCTCTTTTAATTTTTGTGTTAATAATGTCACTTGTTTTTGGTTCCTATGTTGTACAGTGTACAAAATGTAATTTGCTTGAAAATCACTATAACACATTTGACTTAATGGAAAAAAACATAAAATACATTGTTAGATTTTTTTTTAAGCAGTCAGTATGTTGTATAGTCGCCTTCGGAATGCAAAACGAATGCAATTTGCTCCGGTATGCTCTTGCTTAACAGACGGCTCCACACATTCATTTGTATATTAATATCCAGTTCTTTTCTGGCTAACAGGCCAAAAAGTATTTCAAATGAGTATTAATTGTTTTAAAGTTTTGCTTTTCCACAAGAATGGCTTATTTTGCTATATTCTAAAGGTCAAACTGTGTTTCTTAGCACAGCAATCTTTACACTTCCTTCTGAGGAAGTGACCTTGAAGTATTGTGACATTGGCCTTTTGTGTTTTTCATTGTTTTCTGCTTTGGACTTCTTTAGTTTCTTCAAATTTGAATAACACATCTTAAGAATCCAGTTTGGGCTGTTACTTCCTAACTTGCTAAAACAAAGTTTTGTTTTGTTTTTTTATCGGTGAAAGAAGGGTTCTAATCAAGATGTTTCCAACCCTCCCTTTTGCTCTACCACTGTAGACCTTACTTTCATAGATAGCATACCATCAAAAATAGACAATCAGTGTCTTAAAATAAGTTTTGGGAACCGAGATGAAGTGCGTGAATCTTGAAATCAGTCAGAGACACAAAGATATTATATAACTTTGAGATTGTGTGAATGGTGATGATTGAGCCTGAGGAAAAGGAGTTGGCAGGATCATCAGATAAAAAAACAAAAACAAAGCCAAGACTAATGAGGAAAACAGGAAAAGGAAGTAATTATCCATAGAAAATCAACAAAGTGTATTTCCAGAATAACACCAGCCACAGCCTATACCTTGAAAAGAGCTAACATGCAGTTGTTTCCTCAAGGACCTATATCCAATTGATCTGGCCCTTAAAATTACATTTATTAGTGTTACTTGATGATTTTAGGTTGATTCAGTAATATTAAATTATATTTATTTTTTTCCTGACACAAAAAGTAGCTTTTGTTGAAACATAGGCTAGCTGATAAATAGCACATTTCATGACTGATGTTAAATCATCAAAAATAGTTTGTATGCTAAAAAAGTTCCCCTAGAAATGTGCTTAATGTGGTAACATCTAAATTATTGATTTTATTCGAGTCAAAAATTTTACTTAACATCACCAAATCAACCTGAATATATTGGGTTACACCAACAAAACTTGGTGTTTTAACAGTTGCCTGCTACCATTTGACTTTATTGTGCAGATACAAGAAAGCAAATCAAATGTGCATGTTTGGACTTGCAAAAGCAGAGATGTCGCTGTGTGTTCAAAGGACATAAGTAACAGAAAACAGCCTCTAGAGAAAAAAAAACCAAGAGGAAAAACCTGCTCACACATCCCACCACCCCTCCTCCACTACAGCTCCTCCCGCTGTCTGAGAACATGCCACTCTACCTCCCTCCCTCCCTCTCTCTCTCTCTCTCTCCCTTGCAGCTTTTCCACTCACCATTACTTCCATTGTGGTTCAACTCTGAACTCTGGCATCATCTGTTTGTGCTTAAAGTTAGCAGCGTGTGCACTGACTTTCGCATTCCTTTTTCTCGCTTAAAGTGTAGTCGCATTAGCGAAATTTGCGGGCAAAAATGTCAATTGTATCTTGTCAATAGTGTGCTGATGGATGAAGCACAGTTCATACAAAAGTCACTTTCAAACCAAGCAGCTTTCTGTCCTTCAACGTGGAGAGTCTGAGTGACCAACTTGAATCCGTTGCAAAATGTGTATTGGGAAATGTTCCGCTCTCACAATAAATTCCTGATTGCGCGACTTTCTGTGAAGTTTTCCTAACAAAAGTAGCGATGTAGGAAGCACAGCTCACACAGAAATCTCTTTCAAACCAAGCTTCTGGTCAATGCGGCAAATCCGCCTGAACAAAATCTGTGTTGGGAAATTTTCCACTCGCAAGAAATTCTGCGAGTTCCTATTGAAATGACTGAATTTCGCCGATTAAAATTCGTCAAACAAGGCTTAATGTTTTCACACCTTTACCCCGTGCACTCTTTCACCTCTTTTTCTTTCTCTTTGTCTCATTCTTCTCATAATTCTTTTGTCCCCAGTCCTCCTTTTCCTGTTCTTCTCCATCATATTTTCCTGTTTTTTTCTCTGCTTTTCCCTCATTACATGCCCAGCTCTTTCTCCCTGTATTTATTTCTCTCGTCATCTGCTCTTCGAATTAACGGAAATAGCAGCTGCATTGGGTAACTTTCTTTGCACTCGCACATGAATTCAGACGCTCTTTCAGAGACTCACGTGAACAGACAGCGGAGTCAGTTCCCAAATCCAGGGAGATGGGGGTCTCTTCAGTGTATTGAGTCATTAGACACTCATTCCCTACAGGAAGCACCTGGCTATAGAAATATCCTTACATTCTTCTCCATATTCACATCAGTTATTTTTGGACTAAACAAGAAGTTCATCTAAAAGTAATAACACTCTGCACGGCTAGTCAGTAGTAGTCATTCACTAGTTATAGACTTGGTAATTGGAGATGGACATCCAAAGACATCAGAATCAAAACAGAAAGAGGGTTGTTTAAAGAGAAAGTGAAAGTGTGACAGAGGGACAGTTGGAGTGTATTATGCAGCTCTTCAGTATGCTAGTCACATCGTAGAGCTCCATTCAGACCTGTCACACTGAGAAATGGCCTGGTGGCGGTTCCTTGAACCCCTTACCCTCCGCAATTAAGTAAATGGAACCAGGACTCAGCAAGTCCCCTCGCGTACCAGGCCACAATGCATTGATTTTTTTTTTTTTTTTCCTTTAAATTCTCTTGCAAGGGAATGAGCACAGTTGATAAATGACAGTGGGACATTTAGACATTTTAAAAACTAAATCTAATTATACTCTGGAGATTCAGTTTGTGTTACCAGCAGCATCAGAGCTAGAAGGGCCTGGGCATGGCTGTATGCAGGCTGGAGGATGAGAGAGGGGGGGGCGGCACGACAGAATCGACTGAATTTGAATAAGAGATGGGGAAACAAATAAGGTGGGGTTCGCATTACATTTGCAGAGAAAGTCATTTTAAACATTCGCTCCTTTAAAAGCTTCATGAGGTTTGTGTAAAATATACAGTGCAATATAATGAAAGTAATTCAGACATTAGTAATTATGTTCTTTTAAAATTCTAGATTTAGATTAGGGAATTTAAAACAAATCAACGGGTTCTTACAGAGGGAGAATGTGTGTGCCATGTGTCCCTGTGTGAAGTGATTGACAAGAGAGAATCAATCAGTGAATTGATTAAACCTGACACATTTTCACATTTTGACTACAGAGTTCAGGGACATTTTTCTGTGGATTACCTTGCACTAAGGATTTTTTTTTTTGCTTAATCTGAGTGTTAAAATTGCATTTGTCATTGTAACCCTGATGTATGTAGGTTGATTCAGTAATAATAAATAATTTGTCAGTTCATTTAAATGCTAGCATGTAAAGCGCATTTTTAGTTTTTTAGGTTTTTTTCCCAGACAAAAATAGTTTTTGTTGAAATATAGTCTTATATTGTTTATAAATGATACAAATTTTTATTATTGATGTTTAAGCATTGTAACAAATAAAGGGTGTTGTTTGTACACTGGGGGGGAAAGTTAACAAAAAATGCTTGATTTTAGGTAGGGAATCTAAAACAAATCAACAAGTTGCTTAGAATCAGTCAGGGAATTTTTGAAACCTGAGAACAGCTTCAGGAACATTCACCAAATTGGACTATTGTTGTTTTATTTATGTATGTGTTCTATTTATTGTTGGAATGAGAAATAATAGTTAATGATGTTAATATCAACAAAAATAAACAACAAAGCATTTAAATATCGTGGTAAATGACCAAAAAAAACAAACAATCTATTTGGCAAGAGTGAACAGGTATGACAACAGAGGAAGATACAGTTGCAAGATAATTCATGCTCACTCATATTCTGCCTGCTGAGTCACAACGATTTCAGTTTGTGTGTGTGGCTGATTGTTTCTTAAGAGAGAGAGAGAAAGAGTTTTCTGTTTTATTTCTATGTCTCTCTCTCTCTCTATTCGCTGCCATTTGAACATCCATGCAAAAACACTGCTGCTGCGCCCTAAGGCCTACTGGGGTTGCTATGGTTACAGCAGTTATCACTGAGCCTTGTGTTACTAACCGATGTAAACACTGGAAAATGAGTTCTTTCTTTCTTTTCTGAGAAAGCTGTTGAATCTTTAACTTCACAGCTTTTTCTTTTTTCCTTCTAGCAGTGCTCGTCATGTTACATAAGAACCCTGATTTGCTGTTAACTCAAGGCTTTTTTTACGTGAATGAGGGAATGGAAACAAAAAGTTAATTTGGGCCTCTTAGTATGACTTCCAAATGTTCTGCATTTTGTTCCTTCTGCTTGACGTAAACTTATCACCCTATCAAAGTGAACACACAGTGACTCCTGCTGGTCACGATGAAGTACTGCAGCCTTGATATATAAGATGTTTGATTGGATGATTTGTCAGATCTAGTTTGGTTGTTCATTTTAATAAAGCATCTAAACCGAGCTTCATGGCTCCTTCTTTGATCCTAGTTTTGTTTAAGGATATTTCTTTAAGATAAGATGCATGCTTTTCTTCTCGCAGGTGTCTACATCCTGATTGCAGTTGGTGCTGTGATGATGTTTGTTGGATTCCTCGGTTGCTACGGAGCCATACAGGAATCCCAGTGTCTTCTCGGAACAGTGAGTAACAAATCCAATCAGCGAATTCCTTAAATCACATGATGCGTAACAAAAACCGGAAGTAATGGAATGACTGTAAAACCCCTCTGTTGAAAAAAAAAAGAACACTGAAGCTTGCATTGCTTTTTAGATTTCATCCAATTATTTTAAGTATTCACTGAACTTGTTATGGTGCCGTGACTTTATTTTAAGAATTGCTGACCATTTTACACAACTGTTAGTAAGTTTGGGGTCTTGCACTTTACGAAGAACAGACTCCTGCCCAAATACAGTGCACACCTTTTTTTATTTCTCTCCTATAGTTCTTTGCCTGCCTGGTCATTCTGTTTGCCTGTGAGGTTGCTGCTGGAATCTGGGGATTCATGCACAAAGACAAGGTTGGTTTCATGTTCACACCGTGTCAAGCTGACACATACACATCTGTTTACATATATTAGTAGGGGTGTGACGCGAGACTAAAACGTGACGAGATTTCTCGTCGAGGTGAAAAGTTGTCTCGTCGTGCTTTCAGTGTGAGGGTGAAATTATTATTCAAGATGCCCCCGCCACTTTCAAATCGTTTGTGTGGAAACATTTTGGTTTTTGCCGCAAGAATAACACACAAGACACAAACAATGTGTAAACATTGTAAGAAAACTATGCCGTACACCTCGGCCAAGGTTGTACAGACTCTTAGGGGCCGTTCACATATCGCGCACATTTTCATTCTTGCAAAATGTGGTGCGGCGCGCTCGTTTTTTCCTGGCGCCCCTGTGCCGCGGCGAGATGAAAACATATCAACATTTCAGAATGCCGCAAGCGCACCGCAGGTCATGTGACAAGAACCAAGCGATGGTTGTGGAGACCACAGTTCATGGTTGCATAGCAACGACAGACGCTACAGAAGCGCGAGCTCCCGAACGCTTGCAAAAGTAGGAGGAATCGACGCGGCCGCGCTTTACACGCTTTATTAGGCGCGATATGTGAACGACCCCTAAAGAGGCAGAAAGCATCGCTATTACTGGTTAAAGGTTGGACTTCTCGGTGTACGCAGAGCTTTATAACAGTTACAGCCACACAATCAATAGTGAGTGGGAAATGGTCAACTTTGTACTGCAGTTAAAGTGTTATTTGTTTTTTTATTTTTAGGTTTATTTTATTTATACTGTTTATTTTATGTTCAATCTATAGAAAGAAGTTCAGTGAGATTTCTCACGTGAAATTATACAGGGCAGAAAACAATTGGTTGATTTTGTGGCAAAACATTTAGCAGTGTTTGCATGTTGTTTCACTGCAAATAATTCATTAAAATAGTAGTAAAATGACATGCTTTACAAGTTGATTTCCAAATGCACCAACATTTTTGCATTTTATGATTTTCAGTTGAATAAAAGACTTTTTTCCCTTCATACGTTTTATTATTGAGGATTTCTTAAAAATACTATAAAAATCTCGTCTCGTGAACCCAATCTCGTGTCTCGTCTCGTGGGATAGTGGTCTCGTCACACCCCTATATATTAGTAATTATATCTTCTTCCTCTTCTTTTCCTTTCAGATTTCCAAAGAGCTGATCTCTTTCTATGACTCTGTGTATGACAAAGGTTCAAATACAGTCTTACAAGATGATCAAAATCAGGGTGCCGTTGCTGTCTTGAAGGTCTTTCACGAGACTGTAAGTACTAGTAGGGGCACAGCAATAATCAAGCTATCACAAACTCCACTCGAACCAAATGATGTTGCAAAGACACATCTCTAATCAGTGTCATCTCTGGCTTTTAGCTTCAGTGCTGTGGCAAAGGAGGCATAATGGGATTTGCTGAAAAGATGCTCTCAGAAATGTGTCCTGGAGATTTGAGAATTACTACAGAAGTAAGTCACCCTCAGTAAACCCTCAGGATGGAGAATTCTCATCCAAATCCTCCCTCTTAGCATGACCCAAAACCTTTTCTCTGTTTTTCAGAACTGTCACACCAAGATCAAAGACCTTTTCTCAAAGAAGATCTACCTGATTGGCATCGCTGCCCTGGTTGTTGCTGTTATCATGGTGAGGGATTCTGAGTGTGTTTGTATGTGTGTCAAGTTACATTCCACTATCATTTGATGTTGCTTGCATCAGATTTGACCCTTATTCAACATTTTTTCTCTCTCTAGATCTTTGAGATGATCTTCAGCATGGTGCTCTGCTGTGGTATCAGAAACAGCCCTGTTTACTAAAACACGGGCAAGATATGTCCTTTAAAACATCAGCCAAAAAAAAAAAAATCATTTTGTTTTATATCTTCCATCTCCTATTTTGTTTTTTATCTTCTATCATTTTATAATATAGTCACTCTGTCCAGTTCCTGAAGTCTCTGAAGAATTTTTGTGCATTTTTGTTCAAATGTGGCTGTGGAACCATCAATAACTAGTCTGCTATTGTTTACGCTGTAGTTGGCGATGACTAGTTGCGATCTGTAGCTATAGCAGTAGACTTGTAAACACACACACACACACACACAGTAGATTATCACATGAAGGATGGATACATTTATTTGCTTGTAGTTTTTTTTGTGTTAACTGTTAAGTACTGCTATTGCTATTGGTTTCTATCATTCTTTTCGTATGTACATGTATAAACTGTATATATTTGCAGCCCTGTATGGCTGAATAAGCATGAATCTCATATTGAACACTCCTGTCCATCTTCCTCTCTGAGACTGCTGATTGTATGAACACGTTTCTTCCTGAGAAACCACTAAATAAACAGTGTTAGCTAGGTGAGAGAGGAAGTCAGAATACAGTGTTTATTGGAAGTGAGAATGCAAAGATTTAGCGATGTTTAAAAGCCCAGATATACTTCATTTTTCACGTCCAGCTCCGTCTTATGCTCAGTTGAGCGAGAAAGTACACTATTGACTGCGTTGACAAAGCACTACCTGTTGGTACTTTGATTTCAAGTGCTCAAATCACTCGTGCGGACACAAAAATCGGGCTACACGCAGACAAGGGGAGTACAATTCACAATGTTGACGTGCACTACGTTTGCCTCTTACACTGTATGCCATTCAGTAGAGCTCAATCGGTGCAAAGCTTCCGGGTCCCAAAGAAATGAATGTCAGTCGACAGCACTTTTGCAAATTAACTGTCCCTCACTGTCTTCGAAAACTGCAACGATCTAGGTTACATCGAAGTATTTACAACGGGGGTGAATGGGGCCGATTCGTAAACATTTAAATACTCACTCTTTCAATGTTATTGGCTCAAGAGGTGAATAATAAGCATGCTGACATGATTCTAGCGTAAAAACCTGTGTAAAATTATATCCAACTTACTTGCCGTTACAAATTAAATCTAAAACCTTAAAATGAGCGTTAAAATGATTAGATCTACTTAACATTAGTGCTTTTATAAAAGTACACAAGCTTCAAAATTTTCCAGAAATGTGCCCGTTCACTTCCATTTTAAGTGTTTCGTCACAGCTTCTTTTTTTTTCCTCAAGAGTCAGAATTAGTTTTTGTGGCAACAACAGGCCACAAATGCTGTCAGGTGAGCTTATCTTGTGAATTGTATTGAACCTGGAATATTCCTTTAATGGAAAGAGCGCTGATCTATGATCCTCGTTTTCTTGTATGTAAGATCACATGGATGAGAGAGCTGATCCTAGATCAGCATTCCTTGTGTAGAAAGCTGTAAACACAGAGCTCCTAATGCCATCTGCAATCTACTATCTTTTTATGCTCTTTAAGACTAATATTATGTAATGTATTTTCCTGCATGCCCGTCATACAAGGAGTTGGACGCATTAAGAATTACTGCCACCATTACTTAACTTCTGCCTACACTTTACAGTGATCGCAGCCATGGATAGGATTCATACATACCTACTAGCCTTAAAATGAAACACCCTTTCCCTTAGTCACTTAGAAAATCCAGATTGATTCCTAATGGAATTGTCTATGCTGTCATAGATGTAATGTGTACAATCACTCAACTGAAAAATGAAAATGTGATATATGTTGAAAGTGAATTCAGAGGAACAGGCAGGATTGACAAGCTCTTTGCACTGCCACCTCTATCACAGATGTAGTTGCTGTAATATCGTGTCACTTTCACTAGGTGGCGCAAATATTATTTACTTTGACAACTGGTGATCACACCCTTTCTATGTCTGTGTACATGTCTATCGTGCACTTATTCTTCTAGACCGCACTAATACAAACCCCCATCCCTGAGCTATACATACCATCAGATTTGTGATTTAGGCTAGTACGTGCATTATGCAACCCTGTCTTGTTAACACATATTGCCTTTGCTGATATGCTTAAAAGTGTCTTGTACAGCTATATAGTATACTAATTACCATGTAAAGACAATGTATGCCTTTAATTGTGGGATCTTTTTCCTGGTACTTGTCAAAAAAAAAAACCTCAGCAATGATTTCAGTTGAAGCATGTAAGAATTTTAGGGGCTCCTGATAGGTCGAGCATGATCTTCTAACTATTCAATATTATGAAGAAGAAACAGTTGTTTATGAAAATAAGTTCAAACACATCAAGGTATTTGAACACTATCAAATATAACCTTTGTGTTGTAAGGATCTCAAACTTATTTGATACCCTGTCATTCAAATCTCTTTACCCTAATGCACCAATTATAGGTTTTGTTGCCCAAATATTCAGGAATTAAATGTATTTTACAAATAACAAGTCTTCATTTTGTTCTTGTCTCTTCATTTTTGCCTTGTCAGTTGTAAATAAGAGATCTAAAAGTTGTTGTCATCAAATACTATTGATACTTGTCATGCTGTTGCATGGAAATTACATTTGAGTCATTCTGTGTCAACTCAACCAGAGGTCCCTGACTAAAAATGTTGTTTTTTTTTAAACTTAACGAGTAATCCACTGTTTTGTAGAGAGGGGGTCAAATGACTGTTTTCATTTGTTTTGGAGACAATTCAAGGACTTTTAATAAAATCTCTTGACTTTAGCAATCTTTGTTGCATTGAATGCCACCGTTGACTGTTTAAAAAGGGGAAAAAGCACTTCTTGTGTTTTTCACTCAAAGTTTACATGCCTATAATTCAGGAAGGATCTCTTAATATGCTTTTAGATTCCGGGTCTTAATGAACTTTTCTTTTGGTGTCTTAAATTTTAAGGCCCAATACGTTTTTTTTTTTTTTCTCCAGAGATTATGGGGTTCTCATTGTGGCTCCATGAGTAAATTGGTCAATTGTATACATTTTCAGAGGTCAAAAATGAAATGTGGGTCACTTTTCATACAGTTTGTACTTTTTTCTTTCCAGGAGGAACAGCTTAAGAACAAATAAAGTTGAAATGTAAAAATCTTTTTCTATCAACTGCATAGAACACTCTAGAGCCATAGGCCTAAAGATTGTTTTTTCAAAGTTTGCTGCGCCTGTAACTCAAACCTGCAACTCTAGATTCGAATTCTTAATACATTTTTGTTTTGTAATCTTAAGTTTTTAAAGCCCTGTATTGTTCGGTTCCATAAGGGAAACCAATGAATCTAAATTGTTGAATTTTGTCCATTTTCAGTGATTGAAAACCTTCAAACAGCTGATATTTATTGTGTTTAAAGAAGAATATTCTGAGAGCTAGTTAATGTACCTCAACTATTTTCAGTCTATTTTTGGCACTCAGAGAGGTATGTTATATGTAGTTCTTTTAATAAAAGGAAACGAGATACAGTTTTCAGGTGTCAACATTATTTATTCTTCAAACATTCACCTTTAAAAGCAATAACTATCAGCTGTATGGAAAATGGCTTACATTTGGTTTTCAACCATCAGAAATGGGTAAAATTCAACAATTTAAACATGGAGCTGCATTGAGAACCACACATCTATGGAGTTGAACCATACAGGCCTAGTTTGAACATAGTTGCAACATTATTTGTTCTTCAGCTGTTCCTCTTTAAAAGAAAAAGTATCAGCTGTATTTCTTTCTTCGAATGAATTCTGTATATTTTGTCATGAATAATGCTTTGTGCATTGGGACTTTCTTCTATTGTCATTCTAATCCAATTGCTAAAAAACATAATTTTATTCTATTTTATGTTTTTGTAACTCTTTAAAATTACCTCCAAACATAGACACCACAGGTGTCGTTTGAGTAACCGCCTCCCAGTTTCAGTGTTTTGAGATACAGTGACCTCCCTGGTCAGTTGCCGGACTGCTGCATTGGGTGTGTCTTTCCGAGCTGGAGCCTCCCTTTGTTTCCAACGAAAAGGCAACAGTCATTTCAGGAAGTGGATAAAGCAATCAGCCAAAATAATGCATTAACTACAATATATATATATATGAGTCAGTTATCGTTCTAATTGTATACACAGAATATAATCACATTTAAACCAACTGAACTTAAAAAAAACCCCTGAAATCTCATTCAGCCTGTTGAATAAACAGTTTGCACATCCTCTCCTCCTTAAAGTGGGATTTTTTTGTGACCCTACATTTTTCCGCTAATCTTTTTTTTTTTTTTTTTAAGGATTAACTAAAGTTTCTAGGAGGAGGGATGATGCAGGGTCATTTGGGTGGGAAACAAACATTTTAAGATACTCCTCTTTAAACAGAAAAGTTAAAGACAAGAGAAGAAAGAGACAAGCAAGAGGGGCTATTGTGAGGCTCTTATGGTTCTCCAAAACCATTAAAAAAAAATAAGGAAGGATATATCCAACGATGAAACCAGAACCATCTTCTGTGTTGAAGGTGAGTAATCATTTTTGTCATATATATATATATATATATATATATTCATAAAATGAACAATACTTGTACAGCATTTATTAATCTAAATTAATATTAATAATACATTGTTCAAATCAAATGTTGTATTTGTTAATGCACTGTGAACTAACTTGAACAATGAACTTCTGAATGTTTAACTAACATTAACAAAGATTAATAAATTAATAATCAATAAATGAATTTGTACACAGATGAATAAATTAATTAATAAATTAAAACCAAGTTATTTTAAGGTAGCTTAATCGTTTTTTGTTTTTAAATGAATATATCACTTACAAAAAAAGTGGCATTTGTTAATAATAAAATGTGATATAAGGAATTCAACATTGCACACTATCACGAAAAAACTTCTGTGGACTGTGGTGGTACCATGATGGTCTCAGATGGTAATGCATGGACCATGTCAAAAAACATTAAGCTACTTTTTGGTGAGGGATGACTAAGCAGGTAGAAAGCTTTTCAGAGCAGGCAGACTGAATCTACACGGTGGGGTGGATCTCATATTGCCATTGTAACTGTAAACTGGCTGATGAACGCGTGTCTCAGCGGTGAGAGCACAGTGAGTGAGGAGCCCCGCCCCTCCCTGTGTCTGTTGGCGACGTAGAGCCGCCTGGACAGATCAAGTGTACGAAGCGCTTTCCATTGGACCTGCGCTCCGGGCAAATTACTTTTATTCGATATTGGAATTGTTTTAGAAGAACATTTGTGGAGCTGAAAAAAACAGTTTCCCTTGGAATACAGATTTCGAAGACGAAAAAAAATCAACGCGCAAATAAAAAGTAGTTGAATTCTGTCATTTTTGGAGCGAGTTTTCGGACTTCACGATGAGTGCTGTTGTGGCCACTGAGGGCCTGTTCTTCTCCGCCTTACAGCCCAGCACCTCGGTCACCACATATGCGATCCCGACTGATGACCATCCCAGAAAGGATCAGCTATCGAAAGCCAGACGCGTCCAGCAGCAGGTCCAGCAGCGCATGGCGGAGAAATCCTCATCCTCCTCCCGACTCAACGCCTCCACAGGTGAGCAAACCCGCTGATGATCTTGTACTCTTCACAACTTTGTCCAAATAGGACATTTTTAAACATGAATTAAAATGCAATGTTCAGTTTTATTCATATATTAGGTTACATCCAACACTAACAGACTGTAGGATACTAAGGGAATTGTATTGCTCCCTAGGATAATTATAGACAAACTGCTGTTGTTGTTGCACAAAAAACAAAATAACAATTCAAATTTGAAAAACCAACTTTTTATTTCCTCTTTCACTAATTTTGCTGTTTTCAAATGTTAAATTAGAAAAATACCTCTTTTTTGGTGTTATATTTTAAAATTCGAACTAATCAGCAACACCAAGGCTTATCAAGACAGTTACGTAAATATCATAACATGAATTCTATAATATGAATAATTCTATTATATATTGTGACGTTTAAGAAAACAATCTGTCAGTAAAGCTTAAGCAACAACATCTGAACTTGAGAACACAATGGCTCTGCGTAGACCCTGATAGGATTTGTTTTGCATCAGGATGCAAATTTCAGTTTGGTCCTCATGTGTTGGTCACAGGTGCGCACAGCGTGCGTGTTGTATTGCTTTGAATCTTGGATAATAAGAGAGAAAACACTGACTTTTGTGACTGGTCATGTTCATGCATTTTGTTTTGCACTTGGCTGAGTTCGGCTGCTGGGAACCCCCTATAAACAGGACACTATATTGTGGAACAACTGATATCCTGACATTTTCCTGAAAACTAGACAGTCATTTGGCCCACAGAATGGAGTTAAACTTGTAAACGTTACGTAAGCTTGTGTGAATGGAAAATCGGCCCATTGTTCCACAATGAAACCTTGACAAGACATATAGAGGCTTTCAAATGCAAATGTGAAGAATGGACCACTCAGCACATGTGATTTAGAGATGTTAGTCATTGTGAGCGGCGGTGTGTGTGTGGAGGAGGACTGTAGATAACCCGTGGGAAAGGTATCACTTTCTTCTCTGGTTTAGAAAGGTAGAAATTAGGGCAAACCTCAGTCTCCATCTCCCCAACACCCCACCCCCACTGACCCGTATAAGTGAAACTCTCTTGTCAAGAAGGTGGCTGAACTATAACTTTACTAATGCTTGACAGAAGAACTTGGGTTACACATTATATTAAAAATCAGAAATTAACAGGAATAGGAACCTAAGGGAATAAGATGTTACTTAGTGTAGTATTTCATAATTAAAGATGAAGTATACGGATCTCACGAAAATGAAAGCAAAGTCCATGTCTTACCTAATATTTCACTCAAATTGTGAGGTCTGATTAATGGAAATAAAAAGCATAACCAGTAACACTAAATAAAATGTGGCTGAAACTCTAGCCTTTGGGATGCGTGTTAGCAAAAGGAATGCTAGGCATTTAAACTTTGACCCTATTGTTGAGCCTAATCTCAGTAAGTGACTTGTAGAGCTCCTATCTGGCTTACGTTAGAGAGAGTTTGGACATGACCTTTTGAAAAGAAGACAAAATGACTAAGCTGCCATGCTTGAGTGATTTTTCCCAAACACAGAATTAGCTACCACAGAAGAAATCATTTGAATATATATTTTTGATTGTATTTTAGTTGTAGTTTTCTTATCTTGTACATTTTTTGTGTGCAACATGCTAAAGGTGGGTTTTTTAATTTTTTAATAATTATAGTCAGCTTACACTTGAGCTCAGTTTGACCTGGTCTGTCACACACTTGGTCACACCTCCACGTCCTTTGCAGAAGAGTTTCCTGCCATTTGATTCAGAGTGTTTTATCAATATAGGGCAGTTCTATTTTAGCTTATGGGAGACTTGAATGGGAGGATGTGAGATGTTAAACCATTTCAGAGAAGAAAAACAGTCTTGTTTTTAAGAAGCATTCATTCGCATTCAACAGACTGCTGCCGCTTTGCAATTACCCTAAAAATATGTGCCTGCATTTGAATTATCATCAAGATTTATGCTCTGTTACTCAAATTTTGTAACCAAGATGTCAGGGAATGTAGGGACTGCATGGGTTCAATCATCTTCAGACTCATTCTGGTGATTTATTGAGCATGTGCAATTCAAATCTCACACTTTATCAATAACAGCAGCAACAAGTTTGGTGTTGTTATTGCACTTGGGTTTGTAATAGAACTTTTTCAGATGGTCCAGCTACAGATTTGCTTTTTGTAATAGTTTATAGTTTTTATTTTATTTAATATATATATATATATATATATATATATATATATATATATATATATAATTTTTTACTGTTTTTGTAGAAAACAATGCAATAAAACAAATTCTGTAGTCTAATAATATATGAATTTAAAAACTTTAAAAACATCACCTTCATTGAAAGTATATATCAAAACTGCCTGCATATCTGTGACATTAAGGAATTAATTAAGGTTGTGGTATGAACTCTTAATCCAATGAAAAACAGAAGGAGATGAGCTAGACATGCCAAGTATCTCTAAAACAAAACAGATGTTTCAATTTTAGAAGTAATCTTCCCTAAACACTCTCTCTTCCACCCAATATAAAAGAATTTCACATTTAATAAGCTCCCGTATCTACTGGTTACCAGGGAACCATCTCAATACAGTGCGCTTCAAACTTCTGAAATCATGCCAGTTCAAGAAATTGCTGATTATTTCAAAAATTATAGTCCCAGTTCATACAGATAAAGACAGCTTTGGTCCTGTCTTGAACCTTTAGACATTCTTGCCAAGACTTTAATTTGGACGTTTGCGCTTCCTGTGAGACCTCCCCCCGACAGATTAGAAACTTCAGTGGAAACAGGAATTAGCTAGAAAAGGGTGTGATAATGATGCTATTGAAGAACTTTTAAGCGTTTTAAATGATTATGGAAATGCGGATTGCATTATCAGAACATTTTCTACTGTATTATTGCCAAAATATAATAGCTCTTCCCAAGGGAGCACTTAAAATAGCCTTACGTAATGTTTTAATTAAATCGCAGAATTGAATAAAAATATTAAGATAGATGGTTAACCCACTTGAATACAATCAGTTCAGTATTTTTCTTCTTCAGAATAACATTGTAAAGATGTGCAAGGTCAGTCTGCTCTTTAATAACATTCCCTGTCACACTGAGGGACATCCCCCTTTCATAGCTGAAATTCATCTCTCCTCTGGGAGGAGCAATATATGGTTGACCTCATGTTTCAATCATTGCAAAAACTGAACCTATTCCACTCCTCTTAAACAAGCCTGAGTTTGTTGCTTTTCCTTATATCCAGTTGTGCTGGAATGGATTGCTGACTCACTTTGGTTTGTTGAATGCGGATCATTTATATTTTCTTACCGTCCCCTTGTTTTATCACGAGGTTCTTTCATACAGGGATCAACCGCTCAAGTTGTTTGTTTGTTTGTTTGTTTAGTCTACAAATGTCAGTGTAGAGAGGAAAGAAAGAGAAAAAGAAGAAGGGAGTAAGACAACAAAGAAAGAGAATCGAGCACTGAAGCACCTCCAAAAAACAAAAGACAAAGGACCTCCCTATGATGTCACCCTCTTTTCCTTCTGTTTCATTCTTTCACGGTGTGATTGCTATAGCAGACTTCCCCTCTCACCCATGAAATAACTTCCTTTGAGCATGTTTTGGAGATTTAAACCTAATGTTTGTTCACGTATCTATTAGATGCAGACAACTAATCAGCACTGTTTGCAGTCGACTGGGTTGAGAAGCCAAGCACTGATAGAAACCTGAGCTCTAAAATTTTGCTGAAGCATGAAGTCAGAGCGCTGAATGCCAAACAAAGATCAGGTGACACAACAGGGTCTTGTGTCAACCAATGTAACGCTTTGGAATAAATGCCTTCAAAATGAAAGACACCTGGAAGAGACATTTTCCTGAGTAGATGATAATTATCTTGATAGCAAAATAGCACAAATAAATGAATAAATCTTTTTTTGTGGAACACAAAAGAAGATATTTTGAAGAAATCTCTCAATTTTGTATTGAATCCCACTGACTTTCATTGTGCGGACATTCTTTGAAATATTGTATTTTCTGTTCCGGAGAACAAAGTTTTTTTTGTTTTGTTTTTTTAAGTTAAATGATGACAGATTTAGGGAAATAATATGCAAACAGTTTAGACACAAATATGCTCATAAACAAATACATTGTTTTAACATTTTACTCAATGGTCCTCAGAATTTAACGGCCACTCATCCACTGTGAGATACCAATCCAAAGGCCCTGGATTCAGTTCCAAGTCTCTTATCTACAATGGCAACAAAACAATGGCGGTAAGTGTGACCACATTCACAACTTTTTCAATTGAACCCTCAGACTTGAGCTTGTTTTAGTAATGGATTTAGCCTTGCAACATTTCCATTTAAGACCCCTGTCACGAAAAAGAAGTAGACTTCCAGTTCATTTTATGAAGTATACTTAAGTAATGTTCAAGTATATATTGAAGTATACTTTATGTAGTAAGTATACTAATATCAATCTACTAGTAGTAAACTAAATTGGCCCACTTTTTAGTATACGTTTATGTGTACTATAAGTGTAACAGTTGTAAACTTTAAGTGCACGGTTACACTTTATTTTAAGGTTTAAGGCATTACAGTGTAATAATACAATTAAGTACTGAGTAATAACAATTAACTACATGTACTTACTATAGGGTTAGGGTTAGGATGAGGGTTTGCTTTAGGGTTAATTGTATGTAATTATGCATAATTTCTAGTTATTACTACAGTAAATACATGTAACATATGTAACAATGACACTGTAAAATAAAGTGTTACCAAGTGCACAACTATGTTTCTCATTTGTACTGTATCTGTACTACAAGTAAACGTATAAGTATACTAGTAGTTTTTTTTATTTTAACACTTGTAGCACATTTTTAGTTTATGAAAGCACACTGTTATTATGAAATTACACAATTATACTCTCAATAAACTACTAGTTTAGTAGTTTTATTTAAGTGAATTGTATGAATGTGTATGAAACATACATTTAACTGTACTTTAACTCTTTCTATTTTAAAAACATTTTATTCTAGCTTCTACCGTGCATCCTTTTTTATCAACACTTGAATGTGGGTAAATTTCATTGAAAAAAGCAACATTTTAAAGAAAAATCGGAGAAAAATGCACTACAACAGATCCGGATTGGGTTCAGAATGATGATCAAAGCACCGATGGAGTAGATAATAAACGTCTTTTCTGTAAGGGCCTGTGCTAACACTTCCATTTCGTTTCAAGGTCCTGTATTAAAAGCACAGAGTCGAAGCCTTTACAGAGAAAAATCGCATTGTTAATTTCAATTGGCAAGTTTTTTCTAGTTTAATGCGAGCTACAAAGTAAAATTCTCTCTTTTTACATCACTTTGCACTGATAGCACTCTTAACATCAGGTCAGAACAGCCTACTATGACTGGTTTTTTACTGGATTAATCTCCAAAGTCCAAAATCCTTTGACAATTATGCTCTGTGTGGCTGCACCCTGCACACACAATGATGCGGTATTTTGCATTCTCCTGTGGGAGCTGTGTTTAGAAAGTGAAGTACAGTTCTAGCAAGCTGCGGAATTGAGCTCAGGGTTCAGTGTGCATCTGAAACATTCCTAACCCAAGACCTCATGTGCCAAATGGTGGACCAGAGGTCACGTCACCCCTTCTGTGAGATAGCAGTGAGCCTGGAATAGCCGTTAGCATGTACTTAATCACTCATACAAGACAATGCTGCTTTTGTATAATTTTCACGTTCATATGACTTTATGACTTGCTTTTACACAGGCTCCCCGACTGTCTCAGTACGCTGGGGACTTTTCTTCTCGCTCTGCGGTTGAAATGGGCACACGGCAGAGAATCAGCCGTGGTGTGCCCGTGCCCGCCGTTGTGGGCCGCCCATACATGTACCATGATGATTCACATCTGAGTGGCTGTTACAACCAGATGCAAGCATCAGAATCTAGGACGCTGAATCGGACTGAGCAGGAGATGTCAGCAATGGCCGGGCTCACATTGCAACGGCAGTCGTCTCCTGTGGGGAATTGGATGTATACCTATGGCCACAGTCCTTCAGCCAATGAAGTGCACAGGCAGCGCACCCTCAGTGGGACCCTGGCACGGGAAGGTTTCAACACAGGATGGAGGGAGGCAGAGTTGGCTAATCAATATTCGTTTAAGGGCCCTTCCCACCGGACCATCAACCGCATAAATAATCGCCAGGTGCAGCAGCAACAGCAGCAAAGACTGAGCGGCAGCTCAATGCAGTGGCAACAGATGTCCACTGGGGGCACCAATCTGATGGGTGCTGGGCATTACCAAGGTACCATGAAGAGAGCAGGGTCTGTGCATAGTATGAAGAGTGTCGGTCGCGGTGTGGACGTTTATGATGGATTGGCCGATGGAACCGCGGATGCTCTTGGCGGGTAATGTAAAATTTTCTTTCAATACACAACATAAAAGATGCCGGTTGTCTCTGTTTAGCCATTTTCTCAAGCCATGTCTACACAATTCTTGATATATTTGGCCATTAAGGACTCGAGTTTAATAGGTATACAAGAAGTATTCGTACAGTGCTGTGTACATGATAAGAATTTTGTTTAACACTTGATATATCGTCGATTTTTTGCAAATCTTAAACACACACTGCCTTTCAAAAGTTTGGGATCGTTATGATTCTTTGAAAAAAGTCTCTTATGCTCACCAGAACTGAGTTTATTTGAATTAAAATACAGATAAACTAGTTATATTGTGAAATATTACTACAATTGAACATTTGTTTTCAATTTGAATATAATGTAATTTTCAGCATCGTGACTCCAGTCTTCAGTGTCACACGATGCTTCAGAAATCATTCTAATATACTGATTTGGTGTTCGAGAAACACTTAAACATTTTATTATCAATTATTGTGTTTTTTGTGGGAACCGTGATACATTTTTTTCAGGATCCTTTCATGAATAGAAACTGTTTTCAATAACAGTATTTAATTAAAATAGAAATCTTTTGTAACAATATACTGTAAAAGTCTTTGGCCTAATGTTATCTTTTCTGAATAAGAGTTTCCTAAAAAAAACTTTTAAATAGTAGTGTTTTAGACTTGTAAATTAAATATCATAGAATTATTGTATAACTTAATTTAAGCATATTATATTTTCTATTTTGTTTTTGTGAATGAGAAGAATCCATAACCTGGACATGACTACGGCAGTAAGTTACCTCTCTTCCACTGACGTTGCCATGCAGATGTTGGGAGCAGCCTACATACAGCATCAGTGTTACCACAGCAATGAAGCCAAGACCATGGTAAAAATTCAACAGAAACGTCATATTAGCTCAGCGGTAAACTTTTGAAACAATGGGCACTATGGAAATAACATATATGATGCAAGAACTAAAGAAAATCTTTGAATAGATATCCAGTGTGCAATTTTGTCTTCAATTGACAACAAAGTGAGATCATATTTTTAATTTTGCGATTATTTGCAGTGTCATATTTTCTGGTACTTTGGGGTCCAACCAGAGCAGAATTTGCTTGTGTTGTACATTGCGAATTTCAGTCCTGGGCAGCAACAAAGCGCTGTTTGGACAGGAATAGAGGGCGTACACACAGGATGTGTTCTTCCTTTCAAAAACAGCCAGATGAAGTGCATCCGACAGGAACAGAATGCCGGGGTCTATTGTCGTGTTTTTAAAAGTCGAACTCTTTTGAACTTTATACTCTTAAAAAGTGCAAAGCTCATGCTGCGAGACACTGAAGAAACAAACATGGTCAGTGTCCAGTGACTGATGCATAAGCACAAAAACCAGTCCTTTGAAAAACAACACAGTTGAAAGCTTTACACAAGTGGTTGGTTGATTTGTCTGTTGAGTTGTCGAGTAGACAAAATTACAGGAGCTTTTTTTCCGTCACGGAATAAAAAATAATAAAGGTAATTGTGACTTTTTATTTCACAATTCTGACATTTCTTTTTGCAGTTGCAAGTTTATATCTCACAATTATGACTTTATTTCTCACAATTCCAAGATCATAATTCACAATTCTGACTTTATTTCTCTCAATTCCAAGATCATAATTCACAATTCTGACTTTATTTCTCTCAATTCCAAGATCATAATTCACAATTCTGACTTTATTTCTCACAATTCCAAGATCATAACTCACAATTCTGACTTTATTTCTCTCAATTCCAAGATCATAATTCACAATTCTGACTTTATTTCTCACAATTCCAAGATCATAACTCACAATTCTGACTTTATTTCTCTCAATTCCAAGATCATAATTCACAATTCTGACTTTATTTCTCTCAATTCCAAGATCATAACTCACAATTCTGACTTTATTTCTCACAATTCCAAGATCATAATTCACAATTCTGACTTTATTTCTCACAATTCCAAGATCATAATTCACAATTCTGACTTTATTTCTCACAATTCCAAGATCATAACTCACAATTCTGACTTTATTTCTCACAATTCCAAGATCATAACTCACAATTCTGACTTTATTTCTCTCAATTCCAAGATCATAACTCACAATTCTGACTTTATTTCTCACAATTCCAAGATCATAACTCACAATTCTGATTTTATTTCTCTCAATTCCAAGATCATAACTCACAATTCTGACTTTATTTCTCTCAATTCCAAGATCATAACTCACAATTCTGACTTTATTTCTCTCAATTCCAAGATCATAATTCACAATTCTGACTTTATTTCTCACAATTCCAAGATCATAATTCACAATTCTGACTTTATTTCTCACAATTCCAAGATCATAACTCACAATTCTGATTTTATTTCTCTCAATTCCAAGATCATAACTCACAATTCTGACTTTATTTCTCTCAATTCAAGATCATAATTCACAATTCTGACTTTATTTCTCTCAATTCCAAGATCATATCTCACAATTCTGACTTTATTTCTCACAATTCCAAGATCATAACTCACAATTCTGACTTTATTTCTCACAATTCCAAGATCATAATTCACAATTCTGACTTTATTTCTCACAATTCCAAGATCATAACTCACAATTCTGACTTTATTTCTCACAATTCCAAGATCATAACTCACAATTCTGATTTTATTTCTCACAATTCCAAGATCATAACTCACAATTCTGATTTTATTTCTCTCAATTCCAAGATCATAACTCACAATTCTGACTTTATTTCTCTCAATTCCAAGATCATAATTCACAATTCTGACTTTATTTCTCACAATTCCAAGATCATAATTCACAATTCTGACTTTATTTCTCTCAATTCCAAGATCATAATTCACAATTCTGACTTTATTTCTCTCAATTCCAAGATCATAACTCACAATTCTGACTTTATTTCTCTCAATTCCAAGATCATAATTCACAATTCTGACTTTATTTCTCACAATTCCAAGATCATAATTCACAATTCTGACTTTATTTCTCTCAATTCCAAGATCATAACTCACAATTCTGACTTTATTTCTCTCAATTCCATGATCATAATTCACAATTCTGACTTTATTTCTCACAATTCCAAGATCATAATTCACAATTCTGACTTTATTTTTCTCAATTCCAAGATCATAATTCACAATTCTGACTTTATTTCTCACAATTCCAAGATCATAACTCACAATTCTGACTTTATTTCTCTCAATTCCAAGATCATAATTCACAATTCTGACTTTATTTCTCTCAATTCCAAGATCATAACTCACAATTCTGACTTTATTTCTCTCAATTCCAAGATCATAACTCACAATTCTGACTTTATTTCTCTCAATTCCATGATCATAATTCACAATTCTGACTTTATTTCTCACAATTCCAAGATCATAATTCACAATTCTGACTTTATTTCTCACAATTCCATGATCATAATTCACAATTCTGACTTTATTTCTCACAATTCCAAGATCATAACTCACAATTCTGACTTTATTTCTCACAATTCCAAGATCATAATTCACAATTCTGACTTTATTTCTCACAATTCCAAGATCATAATTCACAATTATGACTTTATTTCTCACAATTCCAAGATCATAATTCACAATTCTGACTTTATTTCTCACAATTCCAAGATCATAACTCACAATTCTGACTTTATTTCTCACAATTCCAAGATCATAACTCACAATTCTGACTTTATTTCTCACAATTCCAAGATCATAATTCACAATTCTGACTTTATTTCTCACAATTCCAAGATCATAACTCACAATTCTGACTTTATTTCTCTCAATTCAAGATCATATCTCACAATTCTGACTTTATTTCTCTCAATTCCATGATCATAACTCACAATTCTGACTTTATTTCTCACAATTCCAAGATCATAATTCACAATTCTGACTTTATTTCTCTCAATTCCAAGATCATAATTCACAATTCTGACTTTATTTCTCAATTCCAAGATCATAACTCACAATTCTGACTTTATTTCTCACAATTCCAAGATCATAACTCACAATTCTGACTTTATTTCTCACAATTCCAAGATCATAACTCACAATTCTGACTTTATTTCTCACAATTCCAAGATCATAATTCACAATTCTGACTTTATTTCTCACAATTCCAAGATCATAATTCACAATTCTGACTTTATTTCTCACAATTCCAAGATCATAATTCACAATTCTGACTTTATTTCTCACAATTCCAAGATCATAACTCACAATTCTGACTTTATTTCTCACAATTCCAAGATCATAATTCACAATTCTGACTTTATTTCTCACAATTCCAAGATCATAATTCACAATTCTGACTTTATTTCTCTCAATTCCATGATCATAACTCACAATTCTGACTTTATTTCTCACAATTCCAAGATCATAATTCACAATTCTGACTTTATTTCTCACAATTCCATGATCATAACTCACAATTCTGACTTTATTTCTCACAATTCCAAGATCATAATTCACAATTCTAACTTTATTTCTCTCAATTCCAAGATCATAACTCACAATTCTGACTTTATTTCTCTCAATTCAAGATCATATCTCACAATTCTGACTTTATTTCTCTCAATTCCATGATCATAACTCACAATTTGACTTTATTTCTCACAATTCCAAGATCATAACTCACAATTCTGACTTTATTTCTCACAATTCCAAGATCATAACTCACAATTCTGACTTTATTTCTCTCAATTCCAAGATCATAACTCACAATTCTGACTTTATTTCTCTCAATTCAAGATCATAATTCACAATTCTGACTTTATTTCTCTCAATTCCAAGATCATATCTCACAATTCTGACTTTATTTCTCTCAATTCCAAGATCATAACTCACAATTCTGAGAAAAAACACTGAGGTAAAAACTTGCACCTGTGAGAAAAAAAAGTCAAAATTCCAAGATAAAAAGTTTTTTTTTTTTTTTTTTTACATAAAAAATGACAGAATGACTAAAACCCCCTTTAAAGTCTATGAAAAGAAACCATGTTCAAGGGAAAAAAAATAAGACCATGAAACTTACAATAAAAAGTAAATTTGTTCAAGTTTGCTTAAGAAGATCTACTGGTCCTCTTAGATGTCAGCAAAATATTTATTCGCATTGCTGATTGACCATGGTCAAGCTCCAGGCCAAGCTGATTTTTCTTCACTATTGTTATATTTTATACTCAAGCCAGATGGAGAGAATACCTTCACCCTGCCCTTAATCTTTATCCTGAACCTCAGGGAGCAGAACATTCCGCCTGAGAGCACATCATGGCAAAACATAGACAGATGACTGAGCAGGTTGCCATGTCGGGCTGAAAAAGATTAAAATATTTTATCCGCTAAGTGTGAAGCACAGAAATGGAATTCAGAGACATGGGATTTTTTAGGAACTAACATAAGTAATGCACTGATTTAAAAATGATATTTCTTTCTCACTAAACTAAACTAGATGTTTTATTCTTCCACAGGTGCGCAGTTTGAAAGGCATTTCAGCGTTAGTACAGCTGTTCAGCAGTGAGAACCAGGAGGTGCAGCGCTATGCGACAGGAGCTACGCGCAACCTCATCTATGAGAATATGGACAACAAAGCAGCACTTATCGAAGCAGGTGGCATTAGCAAACTCATTGGTGCTTTAAGAGAACCAGATGACGAACTACGCAAAAACATCACAGGTATGTATGTTTGAGTTTTGCAAAGGTTTTGGACTATGAACTTTCATTTGGGAGTAAAGAGTGGCAGTATATCAGTATTGATTTAGTGCAAAAGTCCACCACATCTGTCAGGTCAGGTTTTTTGATGGCAACTTAGAGCAGATTTGTCCGTGCAGACAGTTGGAGAGTTAAGTTAGGCAGTGAGCATTTTCAGAGAAACAAGGAGAGAGCAGAAAAGAAAAAGTGGTCTGGCTGTTACCTGGAATCACTCCAAGTCTCAGAAGCAGTGGGAAGTAGACTCCCAGAGGCCTTTGTGCTTTGTGAGCTCTGCTATCACCCCCACCCCCTCACAACCTCATACTCACTTAGTAAACAATCCTTGACATTCTTTCCTGCTGGACTCAAGGTTGCCAGGTCTCTTAGTGACATTTTATGACTTGTACTCTTATCTGTGATGAGTTTAAAATCTCACTAGCCATTAGAAGCTCAGCGATCTGTGTACTAAACAACCATTAAATACACATTTGAGAATTTAGACTAAATGTAAAAAGAAAAAAATTGATTGATTAAACAATAATAGAATTGATATTTTCTCATTTTATTTGTCTTATCTTATCATTTTAGTGTAGAATGAGTAAAGCTGTTTGTTGTTAGGATGACAAAAAGTTTTAAAAGTTAAATTTTTTTCGCCTGCTCTACCTCAGTGGTCTAACAGTGCTTGTCAATGTCAAATGATCGATATGTCCGATCAAATTAAAGAAGGCGGGTCTTACTGTCTTACTGTCACAATGCAACGAGAGTTTGTGGAAAGATGCAAGTATTAGACAACTGTTTTACAATAGAAATGTTCAGTGACTGACAGCAATAGACTATCTAGAGATGCAAACTCAACTTTTTGTAAAAACTTTGCCATTTTGAATTGAAAATATGCATAAGAGTGACAGTTGTTTACATGCATTATTATTGTAATGTTATGCGGTTTGAGACATGAGGTAATTTAACGCTGTCTCTCTTGACATGTCACAGATTTTGCTGTGTTTTGAAGGAGGTGTGGCTTTAGAAAGTGCTGTGAAGGGAGGGTGGGATCTCATGCTTTCAACTCTAGCCTGCTATTGTTAGACCCTCCTGAAATTGCCTACGCTACCTTTAAATAGCGTCTTGTATTGTAGAACTGAACTAACTTTGCCATTTAGTTTTATGTAGTTTGAATGGCAAAAATGCACATAAATGGCTTAGGTGGAAAAATTGGTTTCAAATAAATTTTGGGGGATGCAACACTTTAGTGGAAGATGAGATTTTTTTTTTTTTTAATTATTTTGAAAAATAACAACCTAAAAGGTATTAGTTGTTCATTCAGCATGCTTGAATGCATATTATATTTATAAGTAAAAAGCAAAAGAGAACTAAACCATTTAAATTATCTTCCATAAAATTCTCTCTCTCTCTCTCATCTGTAGGCATTTTGTGGAACCTGTCTTCTAAAGACAGTCTGAAGGAGAGGCTGGCCAGAGAGAGTTTGTCTGAGCTGACGGAGAGAGTGCTGGTGCCTCTGTCTGGAAGAGGAGATGCTGGTGTCATTCAACAGAGCGCGTCTGAGGCTGATATATTCTACAACACCACTGGCTGCCTCAGGTACAGCCATCACATATACGTGCCTGCATTTAAATGCATTCTTGTTCTAATACCTGCATGCATACCTATACACATGCATGCACAGCATGGTCAAACATTAACCAAAGCATGGGCCAAAAATGTCAATGAATGTAGTAACTAGCCTGAGATATTTAAAATATGGGGGTGTAAAATGTATCCATGATGAATGCTACTTTTTTATATAAAAACATAAAAAATAACATTACATGAAATTATATATTGTATATTTCATAATATAATATTATAGGGCTAGACCTGATATTGTCCAGGATGTATGTATATTTGATTAAAAGACTGGAAATAATGCAAATAAAAATGAAGAGTTCATTTTTGACACTGATGCACAGACACACTATACACACACTATAACTCTCATTAAGTAACAATCACAAATATGAATGTTTATAGCTGGTTGCCATTGTGTTTGTAATTTGCAAGTTTGTAAAAGACTCCAGACAAAGAGTATACAACATTTCAGATTTCCTGCTGGAAAGATTCCCCCATTAATTAAAAGATTAACCTGCTTTAAATATTTAAACACAAATGCATGCAGAAAAAAAACCATCTTGACTCGTTAACATCACCCATTAAATGTATTTAAAAGGAACCTGAGCTCAGTCAATGAAAGAACCAGACAGCAGATGCGGGAAACTCGGGGGCTGATAGACTCTCTGGTCGGATACATCGAAAACTCTCTGCAGGAGGGGAAAGGGGAGGACAAGGTCAGACCTGAGAATCAACATTCAAATGTTGTGCTTGCTAATATATGCTAGTCTTGTGCCAGTGCGATAGTGTGCCATTCACAAGGTGAAAACAATTCTAGATCCATTACAGATGGCAATTAGAAAACTATTGTTATTAAATCAGTATTAAATGAAGAACATCAGTTGCTATAATCTACTACATCATTTCCAAAACCATTTTAAATCCTAATTCTGTACTTCTGTGCCTCTAGGGTGTAGAAAACTGTGTATGTGTCCTGCGAAACCTGTCGTACCAGCTGTACTCTGAGATCCCTGCTTCAGTTCAGATGCGTTTGGAAGGACCCACTCGAGCACAGGACACGCGGCACAACGACCCCATCGGCTGCTTCACACCACAGAGCAAGAAAGCAAAAGATGTCAGTCACTCATCCATATACTATTATGTACATATATATATATATATATACTCTATAATAAAATTATATTTAATTATACTATTCACAAATTATGTGAATTTGCAGAAAGTATATTTAATATTGTTTAACATTGTTTGGGGTCTGTAAGATTTTTTGCTTATTTGATCAGAAATGCTGTAAAAATATTAATATTGTGAAATGTTATTACAATTTAAAATATTTTAATTTTTAAAGTACAGATAAATGTGAATTTTCAGCATCATTACTCCAGTCTTAAGTGTCATATGAACCTTCAGAAATCATTCTAATACACTGATTAGGTTAAAAAGTTCAAAAGACCTTACTGTCACAATTTTCTTGATCAATTTAATGTGATCAGTTTAATGTGTTGATGTGTAATGAATGATGAATTTGAATAATACGTATTTGTATCAACGTGAAAGTCTTTACTCTCACTTTTGATCAATTTAATGCATTGTTACTGAATAAAAGTATTCATTTCTTTCAAAAAGAGCAAAAAAATCTTACTGACCCCAAACTTTTCAACATTGTCATAGTCATGTGCTCTCAGCAGTGTGCTGAAAGAGTTATTATAGTTCATCTAGTTAACTTCCTGCTGACTGTCTTTAATGAGTGTGTAATGTGTCCCTTTAGAGGAATCAAGAGCTGTCCACCTTCTCTGAAGTGGCAAGAGTCCCTAAAGGAGCAGAATGGCTTTGGCACCCTCAGATAGTCGGTCTGTACAACCGCATCCTGCAGAGCTGCGAGACAAGCACAGCTACACGTGAGGCAGCAGCGGGAGCCCTGCAGAACATCACAGCAGGCGACAGCAGGGTGAGATACCAGATCTGACACGGCACTGACTTAATCGTATTTAATCTTATCTCTTTTATTTATCACTTTTAGTGCTATTTGTAAAGTTCAGTGTTTTCTTCACCTCTCCTACTTATTATTCCATCTGTATGTTCCCACATCTTTGTTGTCAGTTGCTTTAATTTCTCACCATTCCCCTATGTTTCTATGTGTTTTATCTGGCTGGATGTCTAACTAATTGCTGTGTTTCTCTCTTGTTTTCCTTTTTCCTCTCTTAGTGGGCCTCTGTGTTGAGTCGTGTGGCACTGGAGCAGGAGCGAATGTTGCCGGTGATTCTTGACCTGTTGCGAAGCCCCACGGATGCTGAGCTCCGTTCTCTCACGGGTCTGCTGAGGAACCTCTCTCGACACTGCAAAAACAAAGCTGATATGGGTTAGTGAATCTCTTTCTGTCCCAGCTCTCTGTCTTTAATTACATTTCCGTGTGTAAAACACCCCAGCCAAGATTTCAACATTCTGGCAAAGAAAATCTAGATCAGTACAAAGCTACATAAAGTTATTGCGCAAGCTGATAACTATAAAAAAAATCCCTCCTCTCACTGCCCAGTGTTCGCCTTTCCCCCTTAGACATTTTTTTTTTACACATTTTTACTCCCACACATTCTTTTCAGTTCCCATCAGACTCATTCTTGTATCATTCTCAATATCCGCTGTACTGCCGCCCATTCATCCCCACCCTGACCTCAGCTCTCTGTTTCACTATAATCCACCCCCGCTGGGCCACAGGGCGCCTCCTTCATCAAACTACACATATATCAATCACTCTTTCACTCTTTTTGTTTGGGTAATTCCAGCTAAATTTGTTTTTGTTTCCCGTCCATAGCTACCAAAGTGGTGAATATTCTGGTGAACAAACTCCCCAGTGATGGGTATCAGAAAGAACCTTCTAGTGACGTGGTGGTCAACATCTGTGGGGTTCTCAATAATCTGGTTACAGGAAGCTCTCTAGCTGCAAGAGACATCACTTACTTTGATGGACTACCCAAGCTGGTCAGCATTAAGACATCTCATGACAACAGGTAAAAGAGTTGCTACTAAAACTTCCTTCTTTAATATTGGAAATTTTTCAGAGATGAAAACCAAAAACATTATGATTCAAACCTGGTTTTGGCACTGAACTGAAAAATTTAAAGTTTTTGCTATCTAATGATGTAAGCATTTATATGACTCTACATCAAACCTCAAAAAATATAATAATTTAAATGGTGGTGGCTGTCATAAAAAAATGACCTAAAATGACCTCTAAAGAGTTTTTATTTTTATTTAAACATGCACTAACATTCAAAAGTTTTATGAAGAAATTAATACTTTTATGCATTAAATTGATCATATGTGACAGTGATTACATTTATAATCTTACAAAAGATTTCTATTTCAAATATGAGCTGTTCTTTTGAAATTTCTATTTATCAAAGAATCCTGGAAAAAAGGTATCACAGTTTCCACAAAAATATTAAGCAACATTGAAAATAATTAATGTTTCTTAAGCACCAAATCAGCATATTAGAATGATTTCTGAAGGATCATGTGACACTGAAGACTCGAGTAATGGTGCTTTGCTATCATCACAGGAATAGATTACATTTTAAAATGGAAAAATATTTCACAATAATAATTTCACAGTTTTGGTGACTAATGCAGTCTTGATGAGTCAAGTGAGTCTTTCAGAACAATTAAAAAATCTTACCAACCACTTTTAAGTACTTTAAATAGACGTTAGTGTACATTTTAAAGAGCATATCACACATGTAAATGCTTTAGTTTGTGGTGAATAGACTGAAAAAAAGCCTCACACTTTATGTTACGTTTGGGTTATTCTCAGGAATATTGATATAATAGACTTGACAATGGGAAATAAATGAAATTATCGATTATCGAAATTATCGATTATCGAAATGATCGATTTACTTTAACGCTGTTTAATATGTAATAGAAATAACATATGAAAAAAAAGAATTATCTTTAGGGTTATCTTTTAGGATTCAGCTTAAGGTTAGTGTAACTCCTCTATCCGGGTCCTACTTGGCTCACTTTGTGGGTCTTGAACTCAGGTCTTCCGCCATGGGAGTTGGACACTCTAACAAGGAGGCTAAAAGCCTAAACCTCACTCCCGTCCGGGTCCCGGCACCAATGTGGTCCCTCTATTCGGGTCCTACTTGGCTCGCTTTACGGGAATCCCGGGACTTCCGCCATTAGAGTCGGACGCTCTAACAAGGAGGCTAAAAGCTGCAATATAAAGCTGTTGACGTCAGAGGAGTGAGGTTTACTCGTATAGAAACTACTAGCTGGCCTCCATTACACTCACCCCCCTAAACCTCACTCCCGTCCGGGTCACGGCACCAATGTGGTCCCTCTATTCGGGTCCTACTTGGCTCGCTTTACGGGAATCCCGGGACTTCCGCCATTAGAGTCGGACGCTCTAACAAGGAGGCTAAAAGCTGCAATATAAAGCTGTTGACGTCAGAGGAGTGAGGTTTACTCGTATAGAAACTACTAGCTGGCCTCCATTACACTCACCCCCCTAAACCTCACTCCCGTCCGGGTCACGGCACCAATGTGGTCCCTCTATTCGGGTCCTACTTGGCTCGCTTTACGGGAATCCCGGGACTTCCGCCATTAGAGTCGGACGCTCTAACAAGGAGGCTAAAAGCTGCAATATAAAGCTGTTGACGTCAGAGGAGTGAGGTTTACTCGTATAGAAACTACTAGCTGGCCTCCATTACACTCACCCCCCTAAACCTCACTCCCGTCCGGGTCACGGCACCAATGTGGTCCCTCTATTCGGGTCCTACTTGGCTCGCTTTACGGGAATCCCGGGACTTCTGCCATTAGAGTCGGACGCTCTAACAAGGAGGCTAAAAGCTGCAATATAAAGCTGTTGACATCAGAGGAGTGAGGTTTACTCGTATAGAAACTACTAGCTGGCCTCCATTACACTCACCCCCCTGAACCTCACTCCCGTCCGGGTCACGGCACCAATGTGGTCCCTCTATTCGGGTCCTACTTGGCTCGCTTTACGGGAATCCCGGGACTTCCGCCATTAGAGTCGGACGCTCTAACAAGGAGGCTAAAAGCTGCAATATAAAGCTGTTGACGTCAGAGGAGTGAGGTTTACTCGTATAGAAACTACTAGCTGGCCTCCATTACACTCACCCCCCTAAACCTCACTCCCGTCCGGGTCACGGCACCAATGTGGTCCCTCTATTCGGGTCCTACTTGGCTCGCTTTACGGGAATCCCGGGACTTCTGCCATTAGAGTCGGACGCTCTAACAAGGAGGCTAAAAGCTGCAATATAAAGCTGTTGACGTCAGAGGAGTGAGGTTTACTCGTATAGAAACTACTAGCTGGCCTCCATTACACTCACCCCCCTGAACCTCACTCCCGTCCGGGTCACGGCACCAATGTGGTCCCTCTATTCGGGTCCTACTTGGCTCGCTTTACGGGAATCCCGGGACTTCCGCCATTAGAGTCGGACGCTCTAACAAGGAGGCTAAAAGCTGCAATATAAAGCTGTTGACGTCAGAGGAGTGAGGTTTACTCGTATAGAAACTACTAGCTGGCCTCCATTACACTCACCCCCCTGAACCTCACTCCCGTCCGGGTCACGGCACCAATGTGGTCCCTCTATTCGGGTCCTACTTGGCTCGCTTTGCGGGCCTTGAACTCAGGTCTTCCGCCATGGGAGTCGGACGCTCTAACAAGGAGGCTAAAGGCTGCAACATTAGTAACGATAAAACTTTGTTATCACTAATCACATTAGTATAAGAAAAAAAAAAGTTATTTTATGGTGGTCCCCCAATGCTTATGGTGCTTACAGGCCTCCTACTTTAAACCTAAAGTTCAGCTGTAACCAAATGATATGATAAGAAATCTTTTTTTCAGGCACTCTAAATGACCCATTTATATTGGACCTCACCTACCAGCTCTCATAGCACTACTGTTGTAATACAGCCTACATGCTGTTTCATTATTTACCTGTTTAATCAAGAGCACAATGTGCCAGCATTGCTTCTCATGTTTCTCCCTTCTTATTCTGTCTCAGTCCTGGGAAGCTGAAAGCAGCTAGGGCCGCCTCTACGGTTCTATCCAACATGTTTCAGTACAGCAAGCTTCACAGAGACTACAAACAGGTGAGTCTCGGTATAAAACCCAACTGAAAGCACAAATGAATGTGTTACTGTTCAGAGTTGCCAGTAGTAGGCGTGTGACAAAAAGCCTATTCTCTGTAATCTGATATGAAAATGGACACCTTACTGTATACAGACTTTGCACTGATGGGTATTGTGTGTATTTGCTTACCAAGTATCAGCCTACTTGGCCAATGGTCAGCTATTTTATTATGTCAAGTCAATAAATATGGGCGGTGAGAGTATGTGAATAGCTCTTTAAGGATACTATAAAGCTGTCCAATGCCCATTACCATGCTCTACTGTGTGATATCAGCTGTGTTAGTCAGTTATATAACTGAACTGGAAAAATATTTACCCACAACCCATTACTTATTACCAGACTTGACTTTAATTAAAGGAAACATATTGTGCTTTTCTGTTCTCATGTCTTACATTATATTGCTGCATATTTACAACAAAAATGAATTGACTCAGTAAGGATGGCATGCACACTACCGAAAACTTCTGACTAAAGCAACATTTTAACACTCGAGCTGAAGGCCATATCGGTCAGGTTATTGTTTCTCTGGCATCAACACAAGATACATTTGATCTGATTTTGAACTCACTGAAAGGATTTTTCCCCAAAGTGGTTCTATCGTATTAAATAGTTCAAACCTAATGGCCTATTACATGGGAAGAGACCGTCTGACTTATATGAGACTGACCAACCAAACATGCGTGTAAATGCACGGCATGGTATCCTAAAATAAATTCAACAATAATGATCAAATAAAAAAAGTAATTAAAAAAAAGATGTACAGAAAAGATTAAAAGTTGTGTTACTTGTGATCTGAATACAAGCACAGATTTTTTAAACATGTAATGCAGAAAACAAAGTGAGATGTACAGTTCTTCTCATAGATGTCTAGTAGTGTCTAAACTAAACCTTTGAATGCCAAACACCTCACAAAATGTGCAATCCAGTCGTTTAGTCTTCTTCAGAAGCGCTCGTTGTTACAAGCCAGTGCTTTGTTTCAAAAGAGGCCGTTTTTTGCCAGCTCTTGCCACTTTTATGTGCATCAGATGGTCAGTAAATGGACTGTGGGCAGTCCATGGACTTACTGTTTGAGGCTGAGACTAGTTAAAGTCTGTTGTCTGTGGTGTTAAAATGGCGTTGGTCAGATCAGTGGTCCACGTGGAATGTGACTGGAATGCAGGAAGTTTGGGCCAACTCCTTGTCTTTCCATCACCTAGATGCAATATATATTTCTTCATTACTACCTTTTATATTTATACTATTACATTCTACTAATTCAGAATGATCTGTTTCTGTTCTCAATTTTACAGAAAGGATTCACAAGACGAGATTTCACTGATGCCACCATCTAATCTGTGTCCGTGACTCAATGCTAAACTCAGTGGACAAGATGGCTTTTGACATCTGTGGGATTTTACACGTCTTTACCACCAAAGGGAATGCGACCGGCCTGCTTCTCTCAAACACACACACATGTTGTGACCGGTAGCAGAGAGAGTGAATTCTAATGTTTTTACTAGAGTATACATTTTAGTTAACACCCTTAAAGTATTACAACATGTCAGAGATGTAGAGGAATGCTTGTGGAGCACTTAGTCTAACAGACAGGCTGATATGCGTGTGAGTGTGGCATGGTTGAATTAATGCTATAAACCTGAAGCCTGTTTGAGAGAAGCCATTAACATCCATTAGTTCCACTACATACTGCGGCAACAAGTCACAGGCTAATTCATTTTCATCAGACCTGCTTCTTTTACATAGATTTGAAGTTTAAGTCTTTCCAGCCTATCCTAAACATACATATATATATGTATTATTTCTATATTTAGATTCAGTTCATTGGCTAAACTCATGACCTTTAGAGAAAGCGAGAATGAAATGGACTGTGAACTAAAATGTTGTAGTTGTTTACAACTAAAGAAACAGATTTGCTGGTTTTTGCAATAAATATTTGAGATTTTTGCTTTTCATGTAACATTGCTGCAGGCTTTTGTGTTACAGCTATAATGAGCTTACAAATGACATTGCACCGAAAATAAAGCTTTGAAGCTTTCTCGTTCAAACATTACTCTGAAAGCACAAATATTGCACACTCATTGCCTTTGGAAACAGTTAGAAATGCATATTTGAACATTTTTATTATATAAGTAATTTCCAGAATTTGTGTGCCACTTCTAAAGATGAAACAAAAACACAGATAATTTTTATATAACATTTTTTTTTCTTGTTTGATGTGCAGTCAGCAACCAAATTTAACACATGAACTAAATGGCTTTTAGTTTTGTGTGATTTAATGTACTTCATCTCCTTTCCTCTCTCCCTCTGTCTTCATCACTGTTGAATCCATTTATGCATCAAAGCATATTCATATAACCTTTGTGCTGTTTATCAGAGTGATTCTGATGATAATTATGAATAAAGAAGATCATGAATGTTGAACAGTACACACTGTCCAGAAAAGGGACTGTGCATAAAAAGCTTTGTGCGCACATACTCGGCTCTTATTTTTTTTGGTAGGCTTCTTGAGGCTAATGACTGAGAGGTTAGAATGCATTATGGGTCAGTGTACAATTGTTGTGGCCTCCCGAGTGCATGAGAACACCCTGAGCAACCACTGACCAAAAACAGCCCCCTCTCTCTCTCTTCAATATAGAGATGGATTTGTAAAATGCTGACAAAGAGCTTTGGCCTAACTAAGAGAGGTAGATGAACAGAGTGCAATGTTTGTTTTTATAAATCGTCTGCCCAGAGAAATGGTTCTAACTGTTTACTCTCTAAACATTAACAACAAAGCAAATATTTTCAAAAATAGAAGTAAAATCCAAGACAGTTTATCCGCAAGAGGAAAATGGTAATTAAAAAGGAAGATTAAGACCTTTAATGTTACCAAATTACAAAGTCACTCCACATTTTATGCATATCTGGTTTGCGTGGTATGAGCCAAGTATGTTTGGCTGAATGGAAAAGCCCAACGCAGCCACAGAAATATGCACACATGAAAGTACTCAGTTCCCCATTTGTGACCCAGCAACACTTAGAGGAAGCAGTGCAAGACCAAGAAAAATGTGAATGCAAACACTCACTTACACGAGATTAACAGCTGCTTCATCTCAAAGTTAGACATTTCTGTTCATCTTCAATGACTATTTAAGACAATACATAAAAAGAGAAGATAAAACAATGCAGCTTCGCATCAAGGGGCTGAGAATGACCTCAGCATATGTTGCCCACAGACTCCAACAAACAAGGAAAGAACAAAGCTTTGTATTTATAAAGAAATATTATTAAAATAAATATTAGCTTATGAATAACCCAATGACTGCAACACAATAGAAAGTCTCGCAAAAGTGTATAGATTAAACCTGGGGGCCGGGGCCACAGCAAACTTCCAGGATGACTTGAAATGTTTCAATTATATATATATATATATATATAAATCAAAATGTTTGAAAGAAAGAATCTAATTCATTCTTTGTCTGAAGCGACTCAGCAGTGTAAACATGCATTTCTACTGACATCTTGTGGAGGACAAAAGGGTTGAGAGTTTTATTTCAACCTCACCTTCGACATTTATTTCACCACATTACTTCTTTTCTGAAACATAATGATTTTAAAACAATAATATCAAAAATACAATATCAAAATATATTTATATGTACCGAGAAAGACAGTTGTTAGAAAAGCCATGGACAGCACTGTAAAGAGCATAACACACATTGGCATAATTTACCTTTTACCTTCACATTTAAGTAAAAATTCTCATGAAACTAGGGATGCGTCTCAATCAGCACCCAAGTTCAGTGGTCAGGTCACCGATCAGGGAGTCGGCCACATTCATTTACACGATATACTGATTCATGACCTAAGAAGCTGATTGAGACGCACAGTAAAGCCAAATATAGCTTTTTTTAAATTTATTTACTTTTTTAAGAGTAAGCATTAAAAAACAATTATATCGTTAAATTATATTCTAGGGAACATAAATCATCACAAAAAGTTTTTGGCAGCAAAATGAATGGATTTTTAAAGGAAACTTTCTCTTTAAAGCACACACACTAAAAATAACAGACATCAGCTGTCTGATTTGATATTTTCACATTCTTTTAAAAAAAATTCCAATTTTCTTTAATTGCTCAGAAATAATTCATTTATGATGCAACCACAAAGATGTACGGTGTATCCCTCTGAGGTGTATCTTGAGGGAAAACTGTAAACTGCAGTACGGCTCTGGATCCGTCCCGTGCACTGATTCAAGTGAGATAAGGATCTCAGTCAAATACAGAAATCTTCCTTTCGTCAAGTCTTGTTTCCGCGCAGAAGTAAAATCTTTGGTTTGATCCTTCATCGTTCACACCTCAGTACACTTGCTGTTATATATTGTATTTGCTTCCCTGTTAGAGAATCAACAACCGTAAATAAGCATCACAGAAAGGCTTTTAATTATAACGTCTTGCTGCTTTGTATTCATGATGTAGATTATAAGTCTGACACAGGAAAACACTTACTCAAGTTCTTTTTTCAGTCTTTTCAGTTTGTCTTCGAGCCTGTCATTCTTCACTTTGATGGGATTGTCAGGTATAAACCAGGCAGCAATAAATTTGCACATCACCACCACATGCTGAGCGGAGAGAAGAAAGAACTCAGACAACATTTAACAAAAGAAAATAGAAAAACAAATAGCTGTAACATTTGTACCTCGAACAGAATAATAAAAGCAAAGCGGAGAGCCAGAATGAGCCAAAACTGAGAGGTGAGACTCTGGTCTTCATCACTGCGGTAGTCTTTGTAACTGTACAACACATAACACACATTCAATGCAAATGACACTGTATCACATGAAACATTTCCTCAATAGCCATAAAGTATGAAGCAACCAATCAAGTTTTATTATTAGACGTGGTAGTAAAAAAATCAACCAAGTTGTCACACCTGCATTGCGTAATATTATGTCCGATCAATTCCTCGAAGTCACTTTTCACTCTCTCATTGGACATGAACGCTGTTGCCAGAGTGTTGTTGATATACCCTGTCATACAGCTATCAGAAACAATAAATGCTCTCATTACAGCTGTAATAAACCATCAAGTATGCATAAAAACCAACAAACACTTTTTACCAATAGAGAAAAAGGTGGACAAAAACAATGTATTTGCTCTGATGGTTTGTAGCTCCGATACTCACTCCAGGTTTGTACTATTGCCGACAGCACAAGGTCCATAATGGTACCGATACACCAGGCGGGGTATGAAGTCAGATGAAATCCCAATCACTAGTCCATTAGCAATGACAGCCATCACCCCAACAACTTCTAATATTCTAGTCCACACACCTGCCACAGGAAAACACACGGCACATTGTGCAATGGTTTACTCCATGATGATAACTGACACACTAACACATGCTCAAAACAGCAAATACAGTAACTATTCACCAATGTCGTTTGTCTTTTTGGGCACTAGGCGGCGCTCAAGGTTGACCATCTTGATCGCATCCAGCCTGATCTCAAATATGTTATTTATAAGCGCCAATAAAGGAGCCAGAGGAAACGCAGCCACAAAGATGGTGGTGAAACTGAACTGAAGAACTAATGACACGGAAAGAACAACACGTGTTAGTGGACAATATTTTTTAGCATTGCAACATTACAGTAAAGCTTATTTGATTTGCAGAGGTAACAGAGAGAGATACAAACCCATTTCCAAAAACTCATTAAACAAGGTGAAAGCATTAACATCACTCAGGTCATAGTTTTCCAGCCAATTACGAAGGTTGCAGAGGTCACATGGGTGGAAGTTACTCTCCTGCTCTCGACATGCCTTCCGGTAACAGTTACCACACTTTCTGCGAATCGTCTTAGCTTTCGTGCGCTTGAAACACAGCTTTAACCAGCTGCAGAGAAATGACAGAGCCAGAAAATCAAGTAGTCCAATAAGGACTGGTGTTGTGAACAGCAAAAGAAGACCTTATTTGGTTTTATACAACACTTACGGCACTGTGAATTCAAATATGTTGTTGATTGTTTGTTTGAGCACCAGAATAACAGCCATCTGGATGAAGAGATCCGTAAGGCAGCCGCTTGGATGACACTAAATCAGAGAGAGAAAAATGTCTTATTATACCTATTATTTGAGTTCACAGTTAGATTTGAAGATTCAATATGCATTTGTAAATATAAGTGTAATGCACAATGACTCCTACACGAATCATACCTCTTCAAGTCTCCATTTCCCTAAAATTCGAACATAGTTTCCTGGATAGCCATTGATCCTAAGCACAGCATAAAGAGACACTTTGAATAGACTGTTTTTAGAGTAAATAACTAGATAAGCACACGCGCACACACACACACACACACACACACACACACACGCACGCACACACACGCACTTACCTTCCCAGAAAGAACGCCACATAAAACAGTGATGAGAAGAGAGTAAAGAATTGAAATGTGAACATCTTCACTGTGAAGGCCTTCTCTGTGGCTGCAAAGGAGCGGGTCTTCTCTACAAATAAACAACAGAGACATTTTAAGCACTTTGCCTGTTTACCGATGTAATGGATTTAATGCAAACAATTATTATTATTATTATTATTATTATTAACATTTATTACCCACCAAACTCACACAGTTTGAAGGCCATACATTTGTTGACCTGAAAAGAATTATATTGATTAGAATGGTGCCATGTTTTTTTAACAAGCAGATGTTTTATGCCCATTAGCCAGTTTATCTGTCGGCTCTTACCCGAGTCATAACCTGAATAGTAATGTAGTGCAGCACTGCTCCACACAACATGGCTATTGTGCTGGCATGATCACGCAGAAAGTCCCAATCGCTTTGGGACAACAATATTGCAGTTAAAACACGGCAGATCACCAGAGCATGGGTCAAACCGATGATCACCACCAGCTGAACACAATAAAGAAGATACAGTTATATTATATAATGTTTATAATTGTAGAAAATCATATCCCTTTGAAATAGTTCACTTTATTTGTTTACTTTTTGCCAAACATAGCGCTTGGTGTTCAGTACAAAGAGGTCAATTTTGGTCACATCAAACCATAGCAACTTTTGCCAGATGCCATCCATGTCTTCCAGGTGTGTTTTTGCATAGCACAAACGAGACTGAGTGTGGCACTTTTTCAGGAAAAGCTTGTTTTTTGCTCTGGCTTGTGAGGTAGTCGTCACATGCACAGACCGACCAGTCCCAGCCAGAAAGCCTCGTAAGTCCTTCAAAGCTGCCTTTGGCCTCTTTGTAGCTTCTCTGATCAATGTCCTCCTGGCTTGGTCATCCAGTTTGGACAGACGGCCTGATCTAGGCAATGTGTTTGTGGTGCCATACGCTTTCCAATTCTTGATGATGCTCTGAGCAGTACTCAGAGTGATAGCTAAAGCCTCTGAAATGTTTTTGTAGTCTTCTCCCATCTTATGCCTCTCTACAACTTTATCCTGGGAGTATTTTGGAAGGACTTTCCCAGCCATGGTGAATTATTTCCACTGTACTGTACGTTACTGTACACTATTAACAGTGGAATCTTCAAAAAAAAAAAAAAAAAAAACGCTCATTTTATTCTGAAGTAATCAAGACTAATACAATTGATGTCAAGTGGGCCAACTAGCCTGGTGTTTGATCTAGAAGTTGATTGGTTGCACCTGAGCAAGAGTTTATAATGGTATAATCTAAGAGTCTGACACTTTTAACTATCCTCCAGAATGTTTTAAAATGTTATTTTCAATTTGATGATGGTGGTAATAATTTGTACATAGAGGACATTTATTATTTATTTATTTATTTTTCTTCCAGGGTGTAATGTGACAGAAGGTAAAGGTTCTTGCAAGGTATGATGACTTTCTGGCATAACATTATGATCCACTTCCTCATATTGTGATGGTCCCCCTTTTGCTGCCAAAACTGCCCTGATCCATCAAGGCATGGACTCCACTAGTCTCCTGAAGGTGTGCTGTAGGATCTGGCACCAAAATGTTGGCAGCAGATCCTTTAAGTCCTGTAAGTAGCGAGGTTGGGCCTCCATTGATTGGACTTCTTTGTTCAGCACATCCCACAGATGCACGACTGGATTGAGATCAGGGGAATTTGGAGTCCAAATCAACACCTCAAACTCTTTGTTGTGCTCCTCAAACCATTCCTGAACCATTTATACTTTGTGGCAGGGTGCATTATCCTGCAGAAAGAGGCCACAGCCACCAGGGAATACCGTTTCCATGAAATGATGTACATGGTCTGCAACAATGCTTAGGTCGGTGGTACGTGTCAAAATAACATCCACATGGATAGCAGGATCCAAGGTTTCCCAGCAGAACATTGTCCAAAGCATCACCCATTTTTCCTGCCTCAAACATATCAACTTTGAGGACAAAATGTTCACTTGCTGCCTAATATATCCCACCCACTAACAGGTGCCGTGATGAAGGAGATAATCAGTGTTACTCACCTGTCAGTGGTCATAATGTTATGCCTGAACGGTATATGTGTATATATGTATATGTGTTATATATATATATATATATATATTATAAAAATGAATGTGAAAATGTTTTTCTCACCACTAGTGTGACCAACAGTAGCACCACGATGCTGCGCAGGTAAGAATGTCTGAACACTTTGGGCTTACACTGGGGGTTATTAACAATCTCCAAAATCAATTCTTCCTGTGGACAAACAGACATTCGGCTTCATCAGAAGATGCACATTAAATATGCCAAAAGTAATGAGAAAAAACATAATGAGTCTACCTCCTCCTCACACCAGTCAAACACTTTCCACTTTGACACGTACAGCGCTCGATGTCTCTTCCACAGCTCCAAGAACAGGGTTGCTAGTCAAAAAACATAACAGTACCTTAGCATTTGTCATATTGCATAGAAATATGTATTTGCTTTAGCTAAAGGGCAAAAACTCACCCCAAATCGCCATGAACATGGAAAAAACGACAGTCCCTTCGTTGTCAAATAGTTGGCTCACCTGTAAACATTTACTGTTAACACAACCAGTCAAGATGACACAGAGAAGCACAGGCAGAAAATATTGTGGCATTCATTTATTTTGAATATACACTACCACTCAAAAGTTGGGGTCTGTAAGATATATATATATAGATTTTAAAAAAAATTATATATAAAAAAATTATAAAGAAATGAACACTTAAATGTCTTTCCTTTTCATCCTTGCTGAATTAATGTTACAAAATATTTCAATTATTTGTAATAAATGCTATTCTTTTCATTGTCAACTTTATATTTATCAAAAAATGCATCACGGTTTCCACAAAAATATTAAGCAGCACAACTGATATTTTCAACATTGATAATAAGAAGAAATGTTTCTTTAGCATCAGCATATTAGAGTGTTCTGAAGGATCATGTGACTCACCATCAGCAGAAATAAATTACATTTTAAAATATGTTTTAAAAAAAATATTAAATAATAATATTTCACAATATTGCTGTTTTTGCTTATTTTGTCAAATAAATGTTGGTCAGTATAAAAGACATCTTTCAAAAGCATTTCAAAAATCTTATCAACCCCAAACTTTTAAACAGTTGTACACCATTTACAACAATTAATGGTGTTAAAAAATGCTCAATTATAATATAACCGTAACATGTTTATTCACTAACCTTGGCATATGTACAGGTGTCAGACAGGTTCCACACGCTGCATCTTAAGTCACATCTTGGACACATGACGGTGTTGGAGTCACAGACTTCATGACTGTAAGAACACAATACCCAGACAGCACAACTTAGGAGATAATTGAGTGTAAATTAAAATCAGATTACTCTGTCTGCATCTGGTCTGTCTCCTCAACATACACGTGAATTTGTTTGCTCAAAATATACTCACATGAGTGGACTGGTATTGAAGAAAGCAAGGCCGTACAAGAACACAACAATGCCAATAACAGCTGCCGGGACGAGCATCCGTGTGTACCAGCCCAGCCACAGGTAATACAGTGCCACTTTCTCCCCAAAATAGTCCCTAAAAATGACATATGTAAACATGCAGTGTAAAAAAAAAACTAAAAAAAACTGATGATTTTCAAGGAATAGAGAACCTGATAAAACCAGTCAAACTTACTTGACATCAGTGACAGGCTGTTTAAAAAGCTTCAATACTGAAAGCCAGCTTGCCCACTTCTTCCTCAGTTTTTTCTGCTCTTTTTTCTGAAGAGACAATTTAAAAATATTTAACATATATTTCATGATTTCCTTGGCTACAGCCAATATAAATATATTCAAACAAATAAGGGCTTTTACCTCATGCAGACAGAAGATGGACTCAAAGGCACCTTGACACAGCAGCTCATTAAGGCCCTCTTACAGAGTAAAATAGAGGATAGAGACATGATAATATTAGAGGCTCAGTCCTGCTCCCTTTTAATATTTCTTAAAAAAATTCAACATGGATGGGTATCTCTGTAATTTACTTTTGAGCCCTTTTAACACATGCATAAATGTAAACTCTTTTAGATTCACTTTACATACATTTTATATATAGCGTTCTTGTAGGCAAAGTGTTTAAAACAGACTCAAGATACACTACTGTTAAAAGTTTTGGGGCAAGTAAGATTTTTGAAAGAAATAAATACTTTTATTTAGATAGGATGCACTGAATCGATCAAAAGTGACAGTGAATATATTTATAATGCTACAAAAAGTCTATTTCATATAAATGCTGTTGTTTTAAAATGTATTTATAAAAGTATCCTGAAAACAACGTATAAAAAAATATTAAGCAGCACTGATTATAATAAGAAATGTTTATTGAGCACCAATCAGCATATTAGAATGATTTCTGAAGGATCATGTGACTCTTATGACTGGAGTAATGATGCCGAAAGTTCAGCTTTGCCATCACAGGAATAAATGACATTTTAAAAAATATTAAAATAGAAAACAGTCATTTTAAACCGTAATATTTCAGAAAAGTACTGCTTTGAATGTATTTTTGGTAAAACAAATTCAGCCTTGGTCAGCATAAGAGACTTCTTTCAAAACATCAACAAACAAACAAACAGAAAAAAAATCTTACAGACCCCAAACTGTTGAACAGATCGGTTAGTTTTTAGTTTCGGGGTTAGAATGAGTCAAGACAACAATGAGAAAAAAGATGAAGTGAAAGTGAATAGCAAAGACAAAGTACCTCCTGATCCTATAAATGTATTGTTCAAGACAAAGTGGACAATCCTGATCCTATGAAACAAAAGAATAGAAACTCATCACAAAAGGTTGTCAGATTTTAATTTTAAGCAGTGCAAAGATACTTTCTGTGACCTTCACCTGGTGCAGAATGACACAGACAATTCCCTCTTTTGCTCCCCACTCCAGTTACAGGCATCGGACACCTTTAGCAAGTATTTGTACTTCACAAACATCTCCTCAGGTGCACAGATACCGAAGAACACCTTTCCAGCATGATCAATTCTCTGTTCAACAGAAATGAGAGCCTTGAGTAAGACAGTCAAATGTAACAAAGACACAATGCTAAAGTGTGTGACGGTGACAACATACAGTCACTTTAATGTTCTTCCGCTTCAGTTCGCCGATAAACGCATCCTGTTTCTTGAAGGTTTGGTCCTCCATGTCCTCCACTTTTTCAGCCACCAGGACATAGTCATATAATTTAGGAAGGTACGAGTGAGGCTGAATGAAACAGATTCAGAAATGACCAAAACAGATAGAAACTGCTTGCACACATCCCATTTTTCTGTGAATATCAATTAATGATCAGATGTTTGACTGTATTACTGCTGAAGTTTAGGTCATGCTGGGCAAGACGTGATGTGAATGTGACATTATGACCACATAGTGGTAAGAAATAACACCATCATGTGCTTTGCATGTGTAGTTACCAATATATGCTTGGGTAGAACTATGACTGTGGTATTAAATCCAATTGCTCAACAAATGCACAAAAAGACACGCGTCTCGTTCGTTTCCTACCTGTTCCGTAAGTAAGGTCTCATTTTCAATGTCCAGCTCGTACATAGCCATATCATTCTGTAATACACAGAAATAACAGTATTATAAATAGGTAAAACAAAAAACGGTTTAGTGGGCGATGCACAATTTCTGAACATTAAGTGCCGTTTAGTTTAGTGACAGCTAGCTGACCAGTAATCCTTAAAGGGATAGTTCAACCAAAAATGAAAATTCTGTCATCATTTACTCACCCTCAAGTTGTTCCAAACCTGTTTAAATTTCTTGTACGAAACACAAAAGAAGATATTTTGAAGAATGTGGGTAACCAAACAGTTGATTGCCCCCACTGACTTCCATCGTATGAAGAAAAATAATTATTACTCTTTATATACTATTTATTTTTTATAACTCTTTATAATGATAAATATTTTGGAAATCAATGGAACCATCAACTGTTTGGTTACCCATATTTTTCAAAATATGTTTTGTGCTCAGAAGAAAGAAATGCATAAACGTTTGGAATTACTTGAGGGTGAGCAAATAATGACAGAATTTTCATTTTTGGCTGAGTAACCTGCTTTATATTAAGCAAACTGACCAAATACAGCAGGATCCAAATGACTTTTTTAAAGTTTTTCACCTATATCGTTATGCTGATAGAATGCTGTATTTTATGATAATATGTTGCATTTGATAATGTTTACATTGTTATGTCAATCTTTTATTAACACTGATGTAGATGTAAAACATAAAAAGAAAAATAAGAATTTGCTTGCATGATAACTTTTTAAAAAGCTTTGCTTTTATTTTCTGTATGTCCTTGTTTCGCTTTGACAGGAGCTACTCCAACTGGTATGACGGCAGGTCAAGACATGCCTTTGGGTAGCATTTTATACAACTACAAGCGTTTGCCGAGTGTGTGTTTGTGGGTGTCAGAAAGACAGAGGAATCACTAAAAACATGGATTATGATTCCTCACCTCTGCCTCAATCATTAACTGAAGCCACAGAAATTAAAACGTGTTATTGCTCTAGTCTATGACACATAAAGAAGCAGCACATTCTCATGACAAATAACCTGTCCAACCACAACAGAACCATTATTCATTCAGTTTTAGCTCACGCTTACATAATACCAAAACAGATTCATCAATAATGAGTCGAAAAAAAATCTAATTCCCAATTACGCTTTTGTATTTCGCAAGATTAAGGATATCATAAACAAATTACTGAGTTGTCTGAGTAAAACATGAGCTGTACATCAATTACATTTATGTTTACACTCACAGCAAGTCTCTCTTCAGAAACATACACCTGAAAGATCTCAGCAACAAGATGTTCAGGTCAGGTGAGTGTTTCTCAAAATAGTTAGTCCTTTTCTGAGGACTAACCAAAATATCCCCCAAAATAAAGCAGTTTCACCTGTCTGAAAACTGTAATACATTCACTTTAATAATACAAATGAGACAGCTATTTATACATCCCAAGATAAAGTCATTCACTGAGCAGAATTAAAATAGATCATTAAAAAGGATGCCAACAGTGTTATGGATATAGTGCCACTGTAATTTCCTCTCGTTATGCCGTAACCAGGATACATTATTACTGCAATACCAGTAGTGGTGAATGTCAGCGCAGTTTATGACATGCTGAGTGAAAAACAGAAACTACACTGTCTACTATACTAAATAGTATATAGGCTAAGCTATGAAGGGGTATAAACGGCACATTTAAAACGACTAAACAGCATAATTCTTTTTTAAACTATAGACTCATTAAAAAATAGTCTTTTTTCCACATGAGCAGTCTCACACTGGCCAGTTAAATGAACAAAACACCTTCAAATCAATCAGACAGGCATTGACCTATGCACCTGTGAAACCTAGAAGACACATTACACACACACACACACTCTTACCTCTCGATCAGTGAAAAACATGGTCAGATCAAAGTTTTCAAAGCAGTTGAGTTGAGATATTCACATATCCGAAGACCAGCTTTAACTACTGAGAGAAAATCTCTGACTAAAGACCGATCGAAAGCAATCCAGCCTACACTTCCGCATAGCCCATCTCATATTTAAGACACACGCGAGCGCGAAGGTATGATCTTCTTGACTTGTACCTGTACGAGGGAGACAGACGTCATGGCTTTCTGTCGAAGGGCGGGGCCGAGGTTTCATTACTCCATACTCACATCAATCCTGACAGAGGAGATCGAAACTCAGACTGCAGTGCAGTTTCAGATCTGTATGGCCACTGGTGTCAAAATTATTAAATGCAAATACTTTCTTTAATCGAGCAAAATTAATCTTTTGGAACCATAATGATTTCACTCCATTATTATGTTTAGTGTAAAAAAAATATTACAGAAAAAAGGGAGGGAAAAATTAAAGCAACACAATATAGGTAAAATTGTTTTCATAAAAATGCAAAATAAAAACTACAAAACACAGGGATTGCGTTCACAAAAGTATTTTTAATCCAAATACTTTATAACCGAGTACAACTACTAAAACTGATAGACTATATAAAATTAAATGCCTTTTCTAGGCGTGCAAACTATACTTTTGCCATTTATTGATTTTATTCATGGTCAAACCCCCAAACATTTGGTTTCTCTGGAAAGACCGGAATATCATCCTCAAAACTGTAATAATTTACTAACACACATGCTCTAAAGAGGAGGGGGAAATGGCCGAGTCCGAGGATGGTGTACAGTGGGATTCAGCGGAAAGCAGACATCCTCAAAGTCCACGGTTCTCCTAGCCTTGTGCTGCTGTACCAGAAGTGGAATTAATCGCCTGATTTGCATTGTTCATTATCAATCATCACACAGCCATGCAAAACATTGAGCGAACACTTCCAGCAACATTAAGACAAAGCACACTTATTTAACGTGATCTCAAAGTACACAACGGAGTCAAATTTATTCATGAAAAGTGGTCATAAAAATAACCACAAAATAATTGTATACACACTAAAACACTGATACCACTGCATACAGGTTTACAGTCTATAGATAATGGGTCATTTATTAAGCTATCATTTGAGAAGTAGCCTGTACAGTATGACAGCAAGAGCTTTTCATGGATTATACAGCCAAAACCAAGATAATTGGATAGTCAAACCACTTTATACAAAACAATGTTAAGTTTGAAGTACCTAAACATTAAAACGGTAGTTTTTGAGTATTCAAGTTCAAAGTGCTCACTCTGTGCCACCTTCATCGTCTTCCAGTGTTTTTCGGAAGTGTTTGCGATTTACTTTCTTGCTACTGTTGAAGACAACACCGGACACCGTTTTAGCTTCATCCTTTTTCTCAGACCCCCACTTCCTTTTTTTCTCTTCTTTTCCCCATGAAATGTGGGGATCGTCCAAGTGTTGAAGGCCAACTTCTTCCTTCTTAGCATGGTCAAGTTTGCTCCCACTTTGGTCTTTGCTTTTGGGTTTGGTGAACACAATCTTATTCTCACTGCTGCTGCGATCCTGGTTGAATGCTGGAGTGAACGTCTCCAGTGTGGCTTTCTGAGACCTCCGGCTGTCTTGAAGCCCCTGAATGTACTGATGAGCGACCTGACTATTCTTTTTATCACTGGTTTCAGCGATATCTTCAAGACTGTAGCGGGTCCAACGCTCGGGGTGTGCAAGGTAGTCGGGGAGTTTTTTACCTGGAGGTTGTTTCTTGGTTGCTTCTTGGTCAACACCACACTCCCTTTCAGTTGCCTGTGGAGGTGACGGTGGAGCAGGACGGGCGAACATGCCATCAAGAATGTTGTCTTCACCTAGATCCTTAGAAGTTATCTTTGCAGCACTATCCAACTGTGCAAAGATGTCCTTGCTCCGATTGCAGAAGCCAGAGCTTCCACCTATCAGTCGGAAGGTGGGATTTTCTTGAGGAACAGACTGGACATGCTGCTGAGTCTCACCTTCTTCCTCTGAGGAAGATGACAGGTCTTCAACCTTTCTGCCAAAATGCTCTGTGGGCTCATCAGAGTCAGAGTCGCTCAGGGAGAGATCATCTGGAAGTTCAATCGTATCTCTGTTAGACAGACTGTTGGGAGCATCCTTTTCTTTGCAGTTTGGGTCACTCATTGTGCTACTACTACTTTGAGGTTAGGTCAAGAGATACGATTAGAAGCTGGATATTTATGCTGCGATACTGTGTGAAAGATCTAAAGAAGAAAGATATGAAGAAAAACTTGTATTAGTGATGCAGTAGACCAGAATCTCCTGGCCGTTTCTTTCAAAGAGTAGCAGATCAATAAATAAGGCATTGACTGCTAATAAACTTCATAGAATGTGATCTTAAACTTTATTTTTTGACACACCCATACCAAACCAACTGACATGAGCTATGGAGAGAAAAGCAAAGAAGAGGAACTACTCGCTCACCAAAAGTCTCTTGAGACACCTGTAGGAACCAGAATGAGAAACAAGCAGTGAGATCTTCACTCAGTACACATACAATTATATAACAGCATTATACAATGATCTAATAATACTTTCAATGCATGATTAATTATTTAAATAAATATTTATTTTTACAGATCTTGTGATCTTGTGGTTCTTAATGTGTTTGTTACATGCTTCATAATGGCACTGAGAAAGCAAAAATGTATTATACAGCTGGAACAATGCTTGGGTGCATAGAGGTATCTTACTGCGGTTGAAGACTCACAGGTACTGCGAGCTGGTCAGTTTAGCTAAAATCATTGATTCCAGAGTACAGATCAAAGTTATGGCCATAGCGTTTAGTCTGGAGATAGTCCTCTTCTTCCTATGTAAGCTTGTGTGAAACAAAACCAGCATCAGCATATCTGTATATGCCTACTTATCACAGAAGAAGAAATCTGCAAAATTACAAGCACTTAAAACCATTTCAAATCATTACATTAATGAAATGTCAGTGAACAAACCATTATCTTCTCTAATCACACGTTAAGCTAGCTAAGACAGCTATCCCGCCTAGCTGTGATGATAAACGCAGTCAAAATGTCTTGAAATGCCTCAGAAGCTACGACATTTACGGCTACACACTGATTTAATTATAAAACACGTTATTTTGAAAGTTACTTAGTTATTTGACCCGTATCTAGTATCTAGTCGTCCACATAAGCAGTAGCATACCTTTAGCTGCAGTGAGTGCGCATAATCCACGAAGAGATGCATTGTGGGTAATGTAGTTTATCCGTAAAAACAACAACAGCTGCGTTCTAGTTGTTCTCCGCTCCCAACATGAATAGGAATTATAATATAATATAATATAATATAATATAATATAATATAATATAATATAATATAATATATGTCAGTTCACAGTCAGTTACGTTCAAATGTATCTGAGATACGTATATATAAGATGTTATATTTATATTGATTTTTAATAAATAACCTAATAATTTTCATACACAAAACCACTGAATTTAGTGCTAATGCTGTGATGTTTAATATGAAAACATATGCGGTTCAGCTCCCCCTCTCTTGACCTACTGTGGGCATGATGGGTGGAGCTGCATCCCCCCACCACACCCTAAACCCTATCTCTCCACCCATTAAACAGGTTAAGCTCCACCATTGATCTCCAGAGAGGAGGAGCTGGAGGTTGTTATGCTCTGCAGCGAGCACTATTGTGATTTAATTTCACTATTATGCCTCAGATTGAACTCCATTTGCCCTGCTCAGTCACTGCGATTTGATTCCATAGACTATGAAAAAATATTTGATTCACGCCATGTCGTAATTACTATCCTGACTTGTACCAACGCAACCACAGCAATTTTATTTTGCTGTTAATAGTGCAAGAGAAAAGTATGTCGAATCCGTGGACGAGAACAAGTACACCGTAACGTGTTGTCATCTCTTATTTACGGCAATGGCGACATGAACGCAGCAAATCTGAATACCTTTGAAGTCCACTGTACAGGGTACAATGGAGGATTGGGACACACCCAACGTCTGTCCATATAATAACCAGCAGAGGGCGCAAATGCCCTAAGATAGAAGCACGTGCGATCGAGCTCAGCGTGCTTTGATTAAAAATTAATTGAGGTAATGGATATGTGAAAGAACATACTGTAAGAAGCGTAACGTGCTTATAACAGTATAGGACAAAAATAATACATTGAGATGTATACTTTTACAGATTCATCTGGAATGCATTAAAAATGCACTAATGTGACTGAACACATAAACACAAAAGAACGTGACAGTTGAGACCCCGTAAGACTTTTCTCCAATTTTATGTCAGTATGCCGACCGAAAGCCACTCCCCTTTAAGACACCATCATCATCATCATCATCATCATCACATCTCCTCCGCTCGCCGCCGCTGGAGTAACTGATGGTGTGAAGAAGAAACCAAGCGAGGGATTCACACTTCAGACACTACAATCTCTCTACCAACATCCTAAAGCTTGAAAGCGGAAATCTCCTTCGGCACCTTAACCCAGGCCAAAAAGACAGAATTGAACTGATTCACAGATTTTATTCACTGTCCCGAGGGAGAAAAGGACCGCACGAACTTAACATGAAGAGAATAACGGGGAAAACGAAAGAAGCTACTTTGATAGAGATGTCCAACACTCTGGATTCCCAGATTGAAGGTAAGGAAGCTGCTACAGTTATGTAAACCTTATATGCAATGTTCAGAATCGGGAAGCTCAGTCTGCTGGGAACAGAAAAATCAATGTACGTCAACCGCTACGGGGAATTTAGCTGACAGGATCAAGACAAAGACAAAAAAAAAAAAAAAAACACTGCTACATGTTCACTAAGTCAGGTCCCCTCAACAAAATAACGTGTAAACGGTGCATATATTCAAATAAGCGGTGTTGGCTGAAATTAAAACAGGCAAAGTTCCTGAAATGTCAAAGGCATGGAAAAGTTGCGGTGTAACGATACACCCAAACACTGTTACCTGTGTCCTGCGTTACGAAAGCGTGCTTTTAAAATGGTTTAAACCCACAAAAAGAGCCATGGTGGTCATGAATCTACGTGACCTATGGAGTTTTGAAGAGGAGCAGCTAAACGTGATGTTTTTTTGAACGTATCACTGTATGAATTGTAGTTTTAAGGGCAGTTTGAACCACCTCTTTTTATTAGCTTTCACGCTACTCCGTCTTGCCACATGGTTTGGCTTCAGTCCCAGTTTAACTTTAGGAATCAAACAGACCTTCAGTTGAATGAGTTAAATGTCTGCTGTCGTTGTGACTCAGGAGTTCATTCAGTTCCCCTGCACACTGGACATTTTTAGACTAGAAAACATCAGGCTCCTCCTCAAAGAATGTGGTATCAAGAAAGAAGGGGAGTAAACATACTAGTTACTCGATTATGTAGTATTGCACCAAACAAAGAGCACAATCATTATTGTATAGGATGATACCCAATGAATTGATCATAGAGGACCTCAGTAGGCCCCCTGTGACACAGACCTCAGGTGATGGTTCCTGGTTTTCCCCTCTGACAACATAACGGTATTATCTGAATATCCTGCTGATGTTGCAGCTCGGGGATGACAGATGTGTAGTTTGATCCCACATTTGATATTACTCGGCTTGTCTTTTAATAATGTAAAATGAATAATTGAGCTGAGCTGAGCTGAAATGAATCAGTTCTGGGTCTAATGCTTCCCTCTTGTCACCCTGAAGCTTTTGTTGCTCAGGTTGAGTAATAGCCGTTCAGCATTAAGGCTAGAGGGAGATTTATATTAAATGTGAGGCATGTAGGTGTAAGTTTATGTCCGCGACTCGTACATAGGTGTGTGGGTTTCTATGCCCAAGGTACTTATTATTATTATTATTATTATGATCATTTGCTCTGCAGTGCAGTTCTTATGACTAATGCCAGTGTCATGAATGTGTGTTTTGTAGGAGGGACTGATTGAGAGGAAACAGAAAACATAGAATGTAAGAGAAGTGACAGGGGAACCCCAACCTAATCTCTTTTTATTGCAACTATTTAATCCATGTACTGATCATAGGTGATTCACTAGATAGTAATTTGATTATGCTTCTCGACCAGGACTGTGGCAGTGCCATGGCTCACATTATGTCTGCAATGTGTGGTTAAACAACAGAGGGATTTACAGTGACTCTGAATTTGTGTGTGTGTGTACAGAGCACAGCATAAATGAGTCACACCCCCTCTGAACAAATACAAAACATACTTAATGATCTCTTATTCAGTTCATGGAAAGATGCCAAAATTGAAGTGTATTAAACATACACTTAATAAGAAATGAGAACACGGGGGAATATTATGATAATAACATGACTTATTCATGTTTCCTGATGTTTATTTTTATTATTATTACAAATGATATTATTACAATTTTATTACATAAGCACAAACATCACTGCAAAGCAGTTAAAAACCGGTGCATGTAAAGGCCAATTCCCACCGCACCGACAAATGCAAGCAAGTTGGCTGTTGGATTTAGAATTCTATGAGAAAAGACGGTCATGTTCACACTGCCCCAACAAACACAGACACATGAGTCACAGAGAGTCAAGTCTGCCTGGGAAACATTGAGATCCACAACTACATACGTGTAACCATGTTAGATTAATGATATAGTATCACATATATTTTCATTGTATTAAAGTATTGAGGCAAACCTAAAAATACTAACCTGGAATCTGAAGCGCTAGCCATTGATCTGATCCCTTGCATTTGGGTTGGTATAGCTTAAAACTTTTTTTAGCACGACCCATCAAAGGCCTATACAACTATTTGTAGCCAAACATGCAAAAAAAACATGAAATTTAGGTTAAACCCGCATTGCTCTCACGCTTATACCTCTCTCTCGGCACAAATCCGAATATTTCCATTTCGCTAAATATTTGGATGCTATACTAATTATTTATTATGTAAAGTCCTTCACACGCATTCCAGTAACGATTGGGAAAAAATCCTTTTCACATGAGTAAAAATGGCATCACCACAGAGGAGCAGTGCTCTGGTTGAGCGGCACGGATTGCACTACGGACTATTTAAATTGAGTATTGTAACTTTTGTATGTTTTGACTGTATTTTGTTTTTACAATGAACAAACTTCGACATCACGTTTGCAGTGCTTTATTGTTTGTGCCTGAGGTGCTGGTGTGATCAAATGCCTTTACGAAGGACTTGCGTCATCGTCATGGCAACGGTTTGCGGCCAGGTCAGATTCCGTCAGAGTTTGTTGGCGTTAATTGGAAAACCATACCGCACTGCTCTGACGTTCCACGACCCAACAAACGCCAATTAAACAAGTTCAGTCGGGTGAAAACAGACTCCGACCAACTCCAATAGACGCCAACAGGGGTATCACACCGGTCCAACAAACACCAACAAATACCAGCATGTATTTCATATATTTAACCTTGTACAATAACATTGCATACTCAAGCTCATACTCGTTGATATCGCTCACTGCCATTATAAAGCTCGGATGCGTCAGGATATTTATTTATATATCTCCGATTGTGTTCATCAGAAAGAAGAAAGTCATATACACCTAGAATGGCTTGAGGGTGAGTGAAGCTTGAGGTCATTTTAATTTGAAAGTGAACTAAGGCAGAAACAATATGCTCATTGAAGTAATGAATTAGTGCTGCGACGACGCGTCGACGTCATCGATTACGTCGACTATGAAAATACGTCGACGTGCGTGAAATGCGTCGACGCGTCACACTGTTTACATTCGTCTCGCGTAATGGCGGCTTCTGCTCCTGGGAACGGAGAAAGTTCCATTCTATCACAAAAATCTAGACCACGATTATCAAAAGTATGGGAATAGTTTAAACAGAGGCCAAATAAAACGGTCCTTTGTTCCCTTTGCAGAACCGAAATGGCGTTCCACCTGTGGAACAGGATATCTGCCAAATTTTTTCACGCGCAAAATCATATTTTGATTGAACTGAGTTGAGGAGAAAATCTTCGTCTCACAAATAAGAAAATATTTCGAGCGAACGAAAATCAGTTTTGCATTTCAAAGAAGTTTATTTGGATGAGCGCGGACGTTCTCTTTCGCACGTGCGAGGTTTGAGTCGCTCGCGCTCCTGATTCCCGCCCTGTGCGCTCGCTAAGACTCGCTGCATCACAGACAGAGCAAGAGGAAAAACACGGTTCAGGAGACGTTTGTTCAGTGACTTGAACACTATCAAAGTTCCTTTAAGACTGTATAGAAAGTCTTTGACACTCTTCATTTTAAAGTTCAAATGTCCACCACTGGACGAGCACACATAAGTGGCTTATTTTCAATCAAAATCAAATCGTATTGTTACATAATGGCGTTTCCCAGTGTTTCTACACAACTGCTAAATTAGTTCTAACTTCTTACGTAAAAAAAAAATCACTAGATTAATAAAAAAGGTAATAAAAATAATTGTTAGATTAGTCGACTAATCGAAAAAATAATCGTTAGATTAGTCGACAGAAAAAATAATCGTTAGTTGCAGCTCTATGATGAATACCTGTTAACAATGGTTAATGCATAGCAAAATTTGGAGTGGTGCATCTTGATCCAGAGTTTGCGTCATCTGAAGTTCTCATGGAACATCACACTGTGGTGTGTGAATTCATGACAACATTGATAAAGCATCACACCTTCAGCACTCGTACGTCCCCACTACCGCTCAAATTCACTGTGGGAACCAGGCACTTATCACTTTACTCCTTTTCTAGCAACACCATAACATTTTGGATGCTGTTACATACAAAACGATTGACTTGGTCTCATGAGAACAGAGTTTGGATTCCCAGAAGTCTATATTTTGTAAATATGGGCCTCGAAAAAGGGTAATTGGTTACAGTGGGTAGTTTCAGTGTGTTCAGCAACCATGCATGTCACTTCTGCAGGCTGCATCTTACTCCGTGTTCTACAGAGTCACTCATTTCATAGCTTTCGCTGGCTCCGAGACACTTGCTTGGTATTTCGCCTGTTCTTTGTCTAGCAAAAGATCACTCCTCTCTGAAGACCTGGTGATTTAAGGGGCCTTGTCACTTGTTTTTGAATTTCTCTGTTGCATTTGCTATATTTTCCCACTCAAAACGGTGATTTGATAAAACTCTTGTACCACTGTCTTCTTTTGTGCTAGGAAATAAGTGTCCTGGCAGTTCTCTCCAAATTGGTTCCATTGTTGTCAGCATTAAGTCCGACGATGATTCAGCGGGCTATATAACACTTTTAACTGTCTAGAAATTACTTCTATTTAAATGTTTTGGTTCAACATACCTGTTCATCAAAAATTGCCTTAAAGCTACACCAGAAAAAAAAATTATTTAGTGTTCAGTAACTTTCAGGATGGTGTACTCATTTTTGAAACGCAACATTTTATTATTTACTTATTTCCCTGAATCATTTTTTATAGGCTTCTAACTGATCAAGAAGACTTGCTGGAACATTTTTTAAAGAACCCTAACATGACTTCCAAGTAAAGAGCAATTGCTGAATTTAAGTTTCAGAAAGGGTGTATTTATGCTGTCCACTGTATATATACATGGATGGATGGATGTGTATCTTACTTGCTCTGTATTTCATTCACATATTTACACTGAAATGGATTGAAACTCAGTTAATTATTTGTATGCATTTTATTAGTTTTATATTGGCCTGATGCTTAGCGGCAACTAAGAGATTTATGAGTTTAATATAACCTACTTTTGATTCATAGGTACCTAGTCAGAGCAAAATTAACAAGAGGAGCAGAGCTTGAAGCTTGGATACAGTGTTTAAGCGGCTCCAAAACAAAATCAACCCAGAACCCACAGCTAATTGCCAACCCATTACCTCTGCATAGCATAATGTCCAGATTCATTTTAGCTATAAAGCTTCCTGTTGCTGCTGTAATTGAAGCATGGTAATATATTGGTCATCATTATTGCAGCAATACTAATATAGCATCAAGACCGCCTGTTAGTTTTTGATAGCCTGTTTAAATTTGCTTTTATATAAATTACACTTTTTAGTTATGCATATATTTTGATTGAATAATTACCTCAGTGTATTTTTTTATTTTTTTATTTTTAGTATTACAATTAGTATTATGAAACCACCATTTTTCATTTGTATTTTACTTGGTGTTATCACAACAGCCTTCTTTGTGTCATGGCCCACAAAAAAATGTTTAATTATGCAAAATCTCAGCTCAGGATGGTCTGAGCGCTTTGGAACAGAATTTGGAACAGCCTGTCAGGCTTTTTTTTTTTTTAAATGATCAAATGCCAAAATATAAGTACATTAAATAAATGCTACAATTAAGAATATATACGCATATCTTTAAATTTCATCATTTTTGTTTTGTTTTATTTTTAGAAAATGAATCTTATTGTTTACCCTTTACGCCTGAATATGGGCTTTACAAATATTTAATCAATGAAAAGGATTTAAAAGAGCTTGTGACCTAAACCTCGTTACTATTGGATCCTCAAAGTGTTGGTCAAACCTCATAACTCCACGCGCTTCTATCGTGAATGAAGTGCCGCACACAGTTTGGAGATCTCTGCTTGTTTGCAGTGCAAAGGTAAATAAAGAACTGATGTTTGAATTAGTACAGCGTTTTCTTTACGCAAGAAACACTTTTTCGTAAAGGCTGATGTTTTTGTATTTGAAGAGTCACATATGAAGCCACAATAGCAATTCTGATGACACTGTGTTTAATTACTTAACAAATACAAGGTTTCCACTCGACAAAGACAGTAAATGTAAAAAATTTGTTGTATTATCATGATCACCAACAACATCAAATAGCTACCTATATGACCTTTTTATGTTCATACCTGACTTAAGCTTACAGTTTTTTTCGATTGCTAAACGACAGTGGGCACAACTGGAGTCACATGTGCAAAACTCTAACTCCAGTCTGCACTACCAACAGTCACCTGAGCTAAACAGTTCACATCACCTGCAAAACTCACTCCAAGCAACACAACTCTGAACACACGGCTCAGCAGCCAAACACCATCACAACCCTCACTGAGAGAACACACACTGTCACTCAGAACACACTGAGAGGAAAAACACTCGCATCAAAGTAATATTTTCTTCAAAGAAAAGAGACATTCTTTCACATGATTTATTTAAATTTTTAGAACATAACAATCCTTTAAGGTAAATGAAAATTAGCAATTTGCTTCAATAGTCTGTAGTAATTTACGGAATTACAGTAATGAGAAAAAAAAAAGGTAGAAACTAAAAGTATATACTGTAATTCCAATAAATAATTGAGGGGCTAATCCTGCCTCTCTCTCGAGCATCAGGCCACAGGTTTTCATCATCACATCCTTGTTCCATTTTCAAAATTGGTGTTTCTGTTTCATTCATTATATATATATATTATATATATATATATATATACACTCAAGGATGTGATGTTGATGAAAACCTGTGGCCTGATGCTATATATATATATATATATATATATATATATATATGAGTGTGTGTGTGTGTGTGTGTGTGTGTGTGTTCACTAACAAGTCTAAAACAAGATACCTGCTTAGCCTTTCAGCTGAAATTGCAATCAGCAGTGTTTGAAAGACAAAAGGCTGAAATCTATTCTGTTTTGAATGTGTGCTTCACAGTTTTGACAGCAGTGTGTTAGCATTTGAACAAAGTGCTGTAAATCCACAGTGTTGTGCAGGTTGTGGTTAAAGTCATGGGATAAGTGTGTAGAGTTTTGAAAACTGTGTCCAAGCAATGAAAAACGAACTAGAGTTTGGTCCACATGAACTGCTGCTGTGCAGACTGGAGTTAGAGTTTTGCACGTGTGACTCCAGTTGTGCCCACTGTCGTTTAGCAATCGAAAAAAACTGTAAGTTTCACATTAAATGTGAGTACTCTTTTTATATTATAATATCCATTTACAGCATTTGAAGCAATGCATATTTGTGAGATTTTGTCATTTTAGTTCTTAGTGGTGTGCCATGGGATTTTTTACTTATCAAAACTGTGCCGTGGCCAAAAAAAGATTGGCAAACTCTGCTTTAGAGCACAATTCATTTTTGCACATTCTTGTTCCTTAGACTTAGAGTTTAAATCCAAATTTAAAAGCTTAGTTCACCCAAAAATGATAATTACTTCAGTTAATCACATTATACACATATTAATTACTGGCCCTCATGTCGTTACAAACCCATAAGACTTTCGTTCATCTTCAGAACACATATGAAGATCTTTATTTTTCATCACGATGAAATCTGAGAGCATAACGATAAACAGAAGCTCAACCAAATCACCCTGATGTGTGAGTTGATGAATGTTCATATGTGAATAAAAGCCTAAATTCAATCTGTTCATCATATCACTTTATCCGAGTCTCTTCAGAAAATTTAGACTAAACCACTCAATTCATGTGGATTAATTTTACAATCTCTTTATGAACTTTTCAAAGAGTCAAAAGAGTAGTTGCGGCCTGGTCTATGGCGGGTCAGAAAGCTCTCAGATTTCATCAAAAAGATCTTCATTTGTGTTTGGAAGATGAACGAAAATCTTACAGGTTTGGAACGACATTAGGGTGAGTAAATGATGACAGAATTTTCATTTTTCCACTTTTAGGGATTTGAGTCTCTCAACCCTAAATTTGGCTAAAATGTGCACAGTCCTCTGTGGTAGAATTCTGCTGTAAAAATGTTTGAGATTGTGTTGGTTACAGAACTAGGGCTAGTTCAAATCTGGGGGAAAGCCTAATTTACTGAAGTTTTGTGAAAAGAACAAATGTCATAAAAGCGTAACAGGATCAAATCAAATGGTATTTTACAGTAATTGTATATGTTTCACAGAAAATATCTTGTGAGATCTCAAACAATGACTCTTGCAGGGAAGCTGGTGACCACCAGGGGCCTCGGCAAACTTCCATAGCCCGTGGAATCTCAAACCCATCTTTTTTACTGCAGAATGCACTCATTAATGATTGTTAATTGCAAAGTGTTGTTGTATCTGTACTGTAAAAAAGCTTTTATTGACTCTCTTGCTTTTCCAAGGGATTGTATAATAAGCTGTATCATGTCTGACAGTGTGAATGGTCCTGCTGTCTCTTCAGTGTTTATCAGTGCATTGTCACCCTGGGCTGTCTCACAGAAGACAGTCTCTCTTATCAGGGCAGACCTCATGGTATCCTCTTTAGAGATTGCAACTCATAGACACCCATGTGGACCCTGAATAGATTTCCGAGCCCTCCCTGCCACACCATGCCTGCTGTGTTTGTATGTGTGTGCATGAATGTGTTCCCTTGATCTGTCATGTAAAGTAATAAAGAAATTAATTTGATTACAGAGTTACTAAAATATTTCATTCAACTAGCAAAAAATGAATTTTTTGTTGTTGTTGTTGTTGTTTCAAAAGAACACAACTGAATTAAAACTCTTTAATTGTCACACCACTTGCAGACAGCACTCACTTGATGCTACACTTTTTGGTAACCAGGAGAAAGTGAGAAAGAAAGCGAGAGTTGTTGCTATAGCAACAGGCTCTTTAATTTAGTTTTCTCTTTGATAGCCATTCTGTATGAACAAGTAGTTGACCCAGTAAGTCATAAATAAACTCTTAAAGGGATCGCTCTGTTTTGTGGAAGTGTATGTGTGTATATATAATGTATATGTGTGTCTATATGTATCTATGGATGTATGATCATGGCCCTTGAACATCAACAGATTGAAAAAACAAAAACAAAAGAAGAAGCTAGATAACAGGCTATGCTTCAGTTTGGAAATCTGTATGAATATGTATGCATTGTTTGTGTGTGCGTGACACGAAGGCGTTTGCGCCCATCTCATTTGAATGATGAATATTATCTGTATATCTTTAAACAGTCCTTCTCCTGACTTCACAGTATAGTTATTATTTGCTATTTTAAGCCTTTGCTGGAGATCCCCAATTCATCCGAGAAACACCATTGTATCCTGTTGATAAAGTGACACTTCCTGTGTTATTGTGCAGCTTTTTCAAAGACTTTGCCCTGGATTCACGATGTTGTTTGAAATTGTGGTTTAGTTGCCATTAATGTGAAATGACTATTCTGTGAGTGTTCTGACCCGATTCTATGGTGTTTCCTGGCACACTTTTCCTGTCGAGAGTTACGTGTTTTGTCATGCATTAAGACCGAGTGCAATGATGTAAGAAGCTTGATTCATTCAAGCTGATAAATTCAGTTCACTTTATATTCCTACTACAGCGAGTCATGTGACGCGTGAGGGTGAATGGGAAATGTGAATATATTTTCAGCCCATCTGCTGAACAAGCTGAGCCCATCACTGTCTATCTGCTGAACAGAAAATATATGCTTTTAGCACACAGATTGAGTTAAACTGTTGATTTGTTTACTAGGCAATTACTGTGGGGGCCACAGGTTTGTATTCAGACAGGTTTTATCAACACTACTGCTGCTTTTTCCCTCTCTGCTTCAAAGTATTACACAAAGGTGCCATTATCAAAGCCTTTTTTCCCAGTAGGCCTAATCATCACTCATAATAACACGATCAGAGGAAGCCTACGAGACCACAGCACCTGCTGGTTCTGCTCAGAGCAAATATTGGTCTTCTCATCCAATGGAAATGATAGAGACCAGACCTACAAATGCAGTTTTAAGTGATATATATATATATATTTTTTTTTATTATTATTATTATTTTTTTAAAGTGTTAACCCACACACATGTCATTTTCCCTATAAAATAAATGCATGTAGAAAGGGTTGCTTGCATGGATTTAAAATTTCATTTCCAACTTTACACCCCTAACTGTCTCTTGGGTTAAGATGGCTGTGCCGTTTTGACGGGCTACCGGAGGACCTTTCAGGCAGGTACGGACAGAACTACGTGTGCTGCTTGTCTGTCCGTCCCCCAGTCTGGCATTTTCTCATCCTCTGCTACATTTATATTCATTTCCTCTCATTATTATTTTATTACGCTTTATCAGCATCTCAGAAACCGTATTGTGACAAATGTGCTTATCTGTGGGACCACACATTTGGGGATTTTTAAAAAAAAGGCTGTCTTTGTATGTTCTTTCATTCCGCTGCCTCGTAGCTGTAACCTTTGTCAACTTGTAAAAGTTCGTGCGTGTGCTTTAAGGCTGGATATGAGCGTGTGTTTAAAACTACTTTAATCAGAAATGCATCACCATTTCGCCTTGAATGTGTGAGAGACGTGAGCTTTGTGTTTTTGTTATACATATTGATGTGAGTGTTGCTCTGAAAAATATTAGTGAACTAAGGCAGCACAACTGACCATTCAAAATTTGATAAAGCACAATCAAATTAACAGAACAACCCGTCTGAGGCCTTAATCTAATCTGTCCATGGCAGAACATATATTTTCAGTGATAACTAACTGTAATATGATTGAGTGACACATGTGCTCACTAATTGTGATAACATGCACTAGCCAGACATTGTGTTCTGTGTAGTCTGGTACTAAAAGAGAACACCATGTCTGAATGTTCCCCACAGGAAGTGCTTTTATCCCACAAAGTTGGCTGCTCAGCATTTAAGTCATTGGCTGACTAACCAGTGGAATTTCTGCCAAAGTATGTGGGGGAGAAAGTGCAGCAAATATAGAAATGACACGTACATATGTAAACCTTTTTGTCAAATGATGTGCTATGCAACATTTCACTTGAGCTGCTATACAACTTAACACGCTGTATAGCACTGAATTTATTTAAGTTGGTGTTGCTGTTCCGCAAAGGAAAATTAAGTAAAACATTCTGAAAACGTATGTATCTCTTCAAAACGTTGTGGACTGAATGTCATTTAAATAGTCTGTAGTGTACATTAATGCTGCCCACCTTTGGCCTGCGATCTGCGATATGTGTGGGTAGGAGCAACTGTGCTGAAAAAGCCTTAATTGCTCTTGTTTTAAAAAAAAAACATGCAAAAATCGTACAACAGCTTGTCACTGGGCAGTGCCCTTTAAAAAGAGAAAGCTTTGTACCCAATCTATCCCTAAAAGGTGCAAGTAGTAGTACCATTAAGTAGTGCTATTGTTTACCCATAAGGTTCTAATATGAAATTTTCTGGGTAAATAAAGCACAAAGTTGGCCATTTAACAGCACCTCCCCAGTGAAAAGCTGTTGTACATTTAGAGGTACAACTTTTTGAGTTTGAGTTTGGCAGTGCATGAATTCATCTGGGTCGGCAATGGCATATGATGTTTCCAATAAGACTGTAGCATTTGTGGTTATGATATATATTGACGTTATCCTGTGTCTTTTGCAGGTAATAATGGCAGCATTAACTCCATTTCTGACCGAGGGACACAACTACCGGGTCACCAGGAGGTAAGATATCAGATATTTTCATCTCATTCAAATATCTTGGCATAGTTTATGGTTAAGCTCTACTATGTTTGAAAAAGCAACAGATTACTGCCGTGATTGGTATTTTGTAATGTGGAAAATAGGTCACATATTGAGGTTGTGGTACTTTAAATGTGTGAATGTACTCAGACCTTGAGGCTTCCTGACTGAGTATTGGAGAACATTTACAACCCTGTTTTAAATATTTATAGTAGTCCAATTTGAACTTGTAAATGTCTAAGTATAGCTTTTTGAAGATTGATCAAAGGGATTTTCACTAATACACTTTTATAATGTCCACCAAATGCAAAGTTACCAGTGTTTTTATGAATGAATTTGTGAACAAAAATTACATTTGTGATTATTATATTAAGGATTTTTTTTTAAAAAAAAAAAATGATTCAGACTGATTTGAAAAGAACCAATTTAAAGGGTTAGTTCACCCAAAAATGAATTTTCTGTCATCAGTTACTCACCTTCATGTTGTTCCAAACCTTTAAAACCTTTGTTCATCTTCGGAACAGAAATGAAGTTCGACCAGAAAGACTCGGGAGGTGAGATAACGTAACAATGATATTTATTAACAATCAGCAAGCAAATATGGTAAGAAAGTTCTTTGGCGTAGGCCCCGTCCGTAGCTTAGATCCTGAGGGTTGCGGACTCTGCATTTCCTGCCTAAAGATGAAGGCAGGGGCGTAGCCGACCCCCCGGAGGTATGGACAGGGACCATCCTGGTGGTGGTGAGGAGGATGGAGGTAAAGGTTGACGTCAGCATCTGCGAACTCAGACATGTGTTAGTACCGATCTTATATACTACAAGTGTTGGATAATGATTGGTTAGATCTAAACTCAGTGACGTAACATTTGAGTCTCCCAGGCAGAACTTGCGCTAGAGCTTTCATTTCATTATCTTCTTAATGAAATCTGAGAGTTTTCTGTCCCTCCATAGACTGCTACACAACTACCAATTTGATACTTCTAAAAGTTCATTAAGAGATCATAAAACTAATCCATATGAATTGAGTGGTTTAGTCTAAATTTTCTGAAGAGACTCGGATCACTTTATATAATGAACAGATTGAATTTAGGCTTTTATTCACATATAAACAATCATCAACTCACACATCAGCTGTGCAAATGGGAGCTCAAACATCAGGTTCTCTTTACTTGCAAGAACCAATGTGGTTCGGTCTTGTGTGTTACACAGCACATTTGAGCCTCCAGAAGAGGTTTGTTGAGGTTTGTCAAGTAGTTTCGGTTGAGCTTCTGTTTATGTTCGCTGATCAATGTTTATACATCAAATAAAGGTTTCTGTACCAAATATTAAGTTCTGCTTTTCTGATGTATCAAATACTTATGCCATGCGATAAAATGCAAATTTATTACTTAAAAATCATACAATGTGATTTTCTGGATTTTTGTTTTAGATTCCGTCACTCACAGTTGAAAAGTTCCTATGATAAAAATTACAGACTTCTACATGCTTTGTCAGTGGACAAACCTGCAAAATCGGCAGTGTATCAAATACTTGTTCTCCCCACTGTATGTGAATAAAAGCCTAAATTAAATCTGTTCATCACATAAAGCAAACTAGTCTGGGGTAGTCGTGGCCTAGTGGTGAGGGAGTCGGGCTTGATTCCCATGCCGGCAGGAATTGAAGGTGGGGATTGTGAATAAACAGCACTCTCTCCACCTTTGATACCATGACTAAAGTGCCCTTGAGCAAGGCACCTAACCCCTAATTGCTCCCCTTGTAAGTCGCTTTGGATAAAAGCGTCTGCTAAATGATGAAAAATGAAAATAATGAAATAGTCTCTTCAGAAAATGTGGACTTAACCACTCAATTCATATGGATTAGTTTTACAATCTCTTTGCTATCTATGGCGGAAAAGAAAGCTCTCAGATTTCATCAAAAAGATCTTCATTTTTAGGTGCACTAACCCTTTAAAAGAACAATTCAACCAAAAGTCAAATTTTATTATGACATGCAAAATGGGTTTTGCTCTATATTACGAGGAGTATTCTAACAACACATAAATAGAAAAAAACATCTCTACAGACATTTCCTTGAATTTTATATGGTTTTTAAGATTGCAATAATGACATTTTTGGTCTCAATATTTCCATGACTGAAGCATCCCTGAATATATTCAAACTCTGATATGTTTAGAAAATGCTTATGATATAGATGCTTCTTGTTTCTGGTGTGGACATAGGATCTTTTAGTCTATTGTTTCACTGCATTAAAAATAAGTAATTTTAAGTAAGTACTCACTTTCCTCAGTCTTAAGCATTGATTTTTGGCATTTTTACATGAAGCTATGCAAGCAGGCATCAATAGATTATGCCTTTGCTCAGTTTCTCTTGCTGGTGCACTTTGCTAATGATACTTTCCTCATCTTAGTGCAGTCAGCAATAAAGGGGTGTTTTGGCAGGCCATGTGCAATGCCACATTTTTATCTCAGTATCTACCTAAACCTGGATGCTGATTTAAAAAAAAAAAAAAAACTGCAATGTTATGGAAATGCTCACCCTTGTGATATCAGTTTAGTGAGGGGGCATCCAGAGTTGAAACTGTAGTTCTGTTTTTTATAAATAATGAAGTATTACAATGAGCATGTGATTGTGATCTCAGCCCCAGAACAGTATAAACCAGTTTGTCACAGGAGAGTCTCCAGGCCAAGGCATGTTTCTCCCAGTTTTCTGCAGTAAGGGGGAGTGACCCACTCTTATCAGAGGTCTCTGTGTGAGAGCGTGTGCAGCTCACTGTTTGTATTTGCTAGCACTGCTTGCGACATGGACATTTTGTACATGCTCTCGGTGACATAACACCATTGGAGCACTTTATTAAAATTATGACAGCGCGAACTCAGGTATGGATATGACATTCATGTTCAGGACCTAGGAGAGATTGTTGCTTACTTCAGTACAGTCTTGTTTAACATTAAATTGGTTCAGTTCTGACTACTAAATGAATAGTTCATTGTTATTGTTCATGAAACATGTATTATTATTATTATTATATATTGAATATGTAAAATGTGTAATGTTTAAATGAAGAGTACATAGTTTGTGTTTAGTGCATATATTCATTGATAGTACATTTTTGCTGAACACATTTAAACTGGACCACATCAACATGCTTCATTTGATTTTGATTGTTTTACTTTGCTTAAATATGTGTTTTTGAGAGCGAGAGAGGTGAGCTATAACAGGAAGGGTGGGCCTTCAGTATCTGTCTTAAACACAAGCAATGCTTTGTCACTCTGTTTTAACACTTCTACAGATCTGCTTTCTCTTCTACTTGGCCTTGATATGAACACCCAATATCTAGTGCTTAAATTATTCAGCTTAGTAGAAATTAATTCATATAAGGGCAGATATGAGGTAACGTGAAACTCCATGGATGTCCCTGAGAATTTGACAATCTTTAATTGTCATTTTGACATCAATGGCGATCAATAACCCTCCATGTCCTTTCCTAAAGGAGCGGTGTACAAAGGTCCCATCTGAGCAGTGGTGCTGATTAACAAAGTGCCAGTTTAAAGCTCCTGTCAGCTCTCTCACATTTAATTAGTGGTCCGCAATAAAATGCCTTTGCACGTGGCACATTGCCTTCACTTTATTAGTTTAATGACTTTCTCTTGGTCCGTCGCTAAATGGCCTTTTTTAGACCGATGTGCCTAGCAGGCAGCCGTTTTTGTGACTTATCTGTTTTGGCTTGTTTTACTGTCTGGAGCAGCATATTTATAGGTCCATATAGTATTTTCTCCTCCTCCGTGCCTGTGGGATTTTTATGCATGATGTAGATACAGTATAGATACTGTATGTGTCTGTTTCTTTTAAAACGGGTATGTTAAAGGCTTGTTTGTACAAGTGTGACGTTTGATGTAGGGCTGTGCAATTAATCGCAATCGCAAAACAATCGCAATTTCAGCACATGCAATTTAAGTCTGCAATTTTTATTTATTAATTTATTTATATTTTAATTGAGACTACTGCAACGTTACTGTGCGCATGTTTAAGATGTTAACCAATCAGAGCTCGCTCAGCACACCGCACAAATGGGAACAAAGCAAAGCGGGAGAACAGAATAGGCGAACGGGAGGAAAGAAGAAAAAATATGGATGCAGTTCAGAATAAAAATGATTTGGAACCAAAGAGAAATTCAACATCAGTCGTTTGAGATAGTTTTGGATTCAAACACTGGACAAAAGTTACCAGCTGCCAACTCGCACTTATTTCACACAAGTTGCTATTCCCGAAATATATGAGAAATGTAAGGCGGGCGTTGAATACGAGTTTAAGCAGGTGAAATAATCGTAATTTATTTTATGTTGTGTGGTTTTAAGACACATTTTTTTTTTACAGTTTCGATTATCGAGCAGTTAATTCTACTGTACAGTATGTTACTTCATTCACTGAAATACAATTTTGAAGTTTACTTATTATGACTGGAATTTAGGTTAGTTAACCTTAATTTATTTCATGTTGTCTGTTTTAAAGACAGTTCATTACAGTTTTGTTTATGAAGCTGTAAATACAGTTCCTTCATTGTGAAACATTTTGTTATGCACTTCTTGTGCACTGAATACATTCAGAATGTAGCATGTTTGAAAAAGCAAAAACAATTACCAAAATTGCAAAATAAATCGCAATTGCAATATTCATTTGAAAAATCGCCATATTGCACAGCCCTAGTTTGATGTACTGTGAATCTCCTCACTGAGGTTTCCTGAGATTTTGTTACACTCGATTTACATAATTTCATTAATGCCTGTGGTTTTGATATTGACGTGTGTGTATGTTTGACTGCTTAATTATTGTTGACTTAAACCTGACAAAACCTTCTTTTGGGGACATCCTCATTTGAAAAATTAATACAATTTTGAATAAATTATCATTATTAATTTAAAAAAAGGTAAAATGATAAAACATTTTCTGTTAGGTTACAGTGTTTGTAACTAGCTGTATATAAAAAACAATAGAGGTCTATGGAATGTCAGCCTTTAGATAGCTAAACTAATGTGTGTTGATCTTGCACTGTATATATCTGCAGAAGCAACTGCTCTCTTCATACTGTACCTGTGGTTTCCTCTGCACATCTCACACCAGCTCTTCCCGGAGCCTCTCCTGCTGTCATGATACTATTTCTGCCGTGTTAGTGGGATGATGTTTTACTCTGCAGTAAATTTCTACTCTCAATACCCTGAGCACTAAAGTGATTTATGCAGTTATGTTTTATGAGCATCACGTCCACTGATATAATGCGTCCATTGGGGATTTGTCAACTAAAAAGAAGCACAGTTAATAAAAAATCGCATGTGTCGTGTCATGTTTATTGTGACCGAAGGCAACTCTCAAAGGCTGTATGTATATGGTCATGTAGTTGTGTACGAGAGTGGGAATGCTGTTGATTTGAATGTTTTTTTTCTGTAGATAGACAAGTTTGAGCAGAACAGGGACTCTGTGTACTTCAAGGATGGTGTACGGCGCATCGATTTCGTCCTGTCCTACGTTGACGACAAGGATGGAGACAAAAAAGCGGTATGATACTAATAGACAGCACTTTTTATAGTAATATTATTAACACTTTAAAGACATGAGTCATTTGTCCTATCTGTTAATTTATTCAAAGACGCATGTAAAATACAAAATGCACTCTTATAATGACTTGAATATGCCTCCTCTATGATAATGTGATTAATGAAAAAAAAATGAAGAACATTATTGAAAATAGTGATGTACTCCATAAATATGAGTAAACTCACAAGGGTGTAAGGGAAAATAGTTTGATCAAATTGATTTCTTTTAGTTTTTCAAAACCATGTGAAGTCAACATAAATACAAAGAGTGCGTTTCTACATTCTTTCATTTCCTTTTAATCAACACTTTGACAATGACACAAACACTGACTCATGCACACATTTCCCGCTCCTCTCATTAATTGTTTGTTTTCCACGGTCCTGATCTCTTTCATGCATTTGTTCTGTTATTGCTCCATCAGCTGTAATTAGTAGGAATTTTAATTAATGTGTGTTCTCTTCAAAATGTTCTGTACTTGGCCTTGTTAAGCAATCAAACAATGACTGATGCTTAATATTGCTCACTTTGTACAAAAATAGTGTGATTGGGACCTGTACGTAGGCGTTCAGCGGTGGTGAGATGGGGTGAGATGTCTGCTGGGTCATAAGGCACAGTGAGAAACAGTGAGTCAGAGTCAGACTGAAGCTGTTGCAAAATAAACTGAATGCTGATCCGTGATTGCATAAAACGAGAGCAGGGGTCAACCACTTCTCTCTCGTCAGACCCTTCATCGAGTTCAATCGCTGAGAACACTGAAGGGTTCGCTGGTGAACCTGTTTGGTCGCCTGTTTTCTCCTGTATGTAGAGGTTGATGCGCGGTCAGGCTCTCTGCTTAATGAAGGTCATATCCCTTGAGTCACCCATGTGAGATGGTGTTCCATAAGATGAGATGTGGTAGCCATAGCTCACCAGTGCTTGTGGGAAATACGAGTTTTCTCTGAAGACGTAGTCCAAAGCTTGTTTACAACCCTCAGGGTTCCCATATACAAAGCTGAATGAATTGGTGACTTAAATCTGTCGATAAAAAAAAAAAAAAGTGAAGGAGACCATGAATGATATAGTACAATGATAAAGGTATTATAAAAACCTTATGTTTTTGTGTGGTCTTTCTTCCAGGAAAGAAGAAGAGAGTTTGAAGCCAACCTGGAAAAGTCTGGTCTTGAGCTGGAGACTGAAGATAAATCGGTGAGGTTCTATGTATATATAGAGAGAGAGAGATATTATGCGTCTGTATATTTATTTATATCTTTATTTTAACTAACTTTAGCTAACTATTTTATATAGCTTTCTTTTAACCTACAAAAGATGTCTTTTGATGTGATTTTATACAAATGTTGTTTTGTTATGCATACAGATATCTTGCTATGCATTTTCCAATATATAACACTTCCCATCTCAAAAAAAATCTCCCCCTACAGGAGTCGGATGATCGTAAGACGTATTATTTGAAGATCCACGCTCCGTGGGAGGTGTTGGCCACCTATGCGGATGTGCTCAAGATCAAAGTGCCCTTTAAAGCGAGCGATATTCCCAAAGCTCGAGAAGTTCCTCTGGAGTGGCTCACTCACCCTGTCCGGCTGCCAGACAACATCATGAGACCAGAGCCAGACTACTTCACGGCACCTTTTGACAAGAGCAAGGTTGACTTCTTCCTCATTGATGATAAGGACACCTTTTTTCCTCCCTCCACACGCAACAGGATCGTGTACTACATCCTGACTCGCTGCGCTTACTACAAGGAAGACCGTAAAGAGAAAGATAAGACCGGAATTAAACGACTGCTCAACAATGGCACCTATACCTCAGCTTATCCCCTTCATGATGTGAGTGAGAGATTTATGCACTTAAAAATGATGTGTAGCTTCATCTAGAGCTCCATTCATTTCAATATTATGTAGCTGAAGTTGATTGTGCATTCCAGTGGATTTTGTATACATCGTCCATAAGTTTGAGCCAGTTGCCCACTGAAGCTAAGCAGGGCTGAGCCTGGTTAGTTCCTGGATTGGGAAACCTCCTGGGAGAACTAGATTGCTGCTGGAAGAGGTGGTGCTCATCCTGTGCTCTGTGTGGGTCTTAACGCCCAAAAAGCACAGTCCTTCGGATGAGACATTTAACCGAGGTCCTGACTCTCTGTGGTCCTTAAAAATCCCAGGATGTCCTTTGAAAAGAGTAGGGGTGTTACCTAAGCATCATCGTCAAATTTACCCATTGGACTCTATCCATCATGGCCTCCTAATTATCTCCAAATATGCCGAATTATTTAAAACATTTTCGAGCAGCCACTATGGAAGGCCGTGCATTAATGCGCCACCCTGAACATACAGTAATGTTTCTGTCTGCATCAACAGAGGATGCGGTGAAAAGCCCAATAAGTGCTTGGCAGTGAGAGGCTTGGCTTACATTTTTTATTTTTTCCACAGTTTCTCTCGAATGTAAATCAAGCCCATTAGCAAATATACCGCAACTTGTTTTTTGAATGCCAGAGACATTTGGAAACTGAGATTAACAGTAACCACTTTGCCCTCTCAGGCAACAATGTTAAATGTTCATTCATTTAAAAACTTAGTGACAAAAAATAATAGGTTAAGCTTATCATTTTCCCGCTTTCTTTTTCTGTTCTGTTCTACTCCCCAGAACGCTTCCCACCTATCTATCCATTTTGGTCATAGGAACAAACTTAAAGAAATGTTGAAGGGTGAGTGGTTAATATTGAACTCAATTGATCTCTCGCCGGCAGTTTGATTGACAGGCGATCTTCTCCTAATTTTGTCCGACAAAGCAGTGTTGGTGAACTTGAAAAATTGTGTGTACTCACGTCTTTCCGTGCTTGAAGCGACATTCCTAAATTAAAAAAATTACAATATGTCAACTATTAAACTGTTTCATATCAAAAGTAACCTGCTCTGTCTTGTCTGTCGACGTGTTGCTCCGCGATGTATTTTTCACTTCGTGAGAACATGATGTGTGGCGTGAGAGCACATGGCTTGTCGGACATAGCAACAGTAACTAAAAGGGGGCGGGTCTTTGGGAAGGGCCAATTAAAATGCTAAACAAAAGTTAAACAAAACGTTTTCTTTCAAAAAAAAACTTCAACAAAGGATTTTTGATTATTACATGTTATCAAAGGAGATTTTCAAAGAATGCTTTTGCAACAATGACCATGTGTACATTTTTCTTTTTATCGAAAAGGATAAACTAGAATGGCAAACAACGGTACATTCATTCATAATTCCATTTAAATGAAACACCGCAAGTCATCCTTTGTCAATTACCAAATTAACAATTAACAAAATATTATGATTTTAACATGCAAAATTGTTACCCAATCATTTACTTCCAAGTCTTGAATGCTGCACGTCCATCAAGAGAGGTTCAAAAACAAGAGAGTAAATAGCTTATTACTTCTAATTTGGGGTGTTTTTTATGTACAAATCTTGATAACATTGGAAAAAAGCAGTTCAAAGGCCCTTTAAAAATTTGTGTATAACTTTGGTTAACATCTATCTGCTTTTTGTTCCTCAGTGTCGGTATTGGAAGAAAGCCCAAGACGTGCAGTGTGAGAGTGAGAGGTATCACCTGTATAGGCACTGGGCTCGATTCCTCTGCTTCTACAAGGAGCAGCCACTCAATCTGATCAAGTGAGGACACTGCAGACATGACATCTGAAAAAGAGTGTAATAACCAAATGCATCTTATGCATTGTCATTAGACTGCTCATTGCAAGATTACAACTTAGTAGAGCCAAAACAGTGTATAACACATTTCTAATGCAGCATATCAAACCATACCGTTACATTTTCTGTTTGTATTTTGTATCGTAGGAAGTATTATGGTGAGAAAATCGGTATCTACTTTGCCTGGCTGGGCTTCTACACAGAAATGCTGTTTTTTGCTGCAGTCATGGGTGTGATCTGTTTTGTTTATGGTCTGCTCAGTTACGATGATAACGTCACAAGGTTAGTGGAACTGGCATGTTGTGAGTCCCATACTATGTGGTTACATGCATTTTTTATAGTCTTTTGCTATTTGTAACTAATAGTGGCCGATAACTGTTGGAACTGTTGTTGCCTTCAGACAGGAGGTTGTTTGGTTTCTTGATTATTGTGTACAGTGTGTTTTTGCAGTTGAACACTAAATGTTGTTATATTGGATGAGATGCGATATCCGTATTCTTTTGTTGACCGTAAACCGTAAATGTTTTTCATTGTCTAAAGAAGATTTTATCAAATGGCTTCAATGCTTGAAAATTAGAAAAGAAAGAATCTGTGTGTTAAGACTTACAATCACACACAATAATGTAATGTGAGGACAGAGGGACTCTCTAGAGGCTCCATGCATTTGTTTTTCAGGAAAAAAAGATGTTTGTGGAACATGCTCATTGAATATATTTGTTGTTAAACCTGGTTTATTTGTATCCAAGTTTTCCATGTTGTGGTAATAACGTTTTCTTCTACCTCTATTCTTATAAGGAATATTTATCTCCATCTCTCTCTCTCTCCCTCCCTGTTTTCAGTAAGGAGATCTGTGACCCAGAAATTGGAGGGATGATTGTCATGTGTCCGCTCTGTGACAAAAAGTGCAGCTACTGGAAACTCAACTCAACGTGTCTGTCCTCCTGGGTGAGAAAGAATGTTTTAGATGCATTGTTCCTTCATCATAGACAGATTTTCCTCATTTGCTTTTTCTTCTCAGCAATCCCATCTATTTGATAACGAGGGGACTGTGTTCTTTGCCATGTTCATGGGCATTTGGGGTGAGTGCACTTTAAAATACTAGCTCAATAGGTCCATCTAGTGGTTAGCAAGATATCTCTAGCCAGACTTGAGCTCTAATAATGAGAGATTGGTAGCTGTGCATGAAACATTTCCAAAGTATTCATATTGTCAAATAATTGGTCACAGAGTTTGTTTACTAAATAAATCTGCAATGAAGGAGAATAATTTATGTATGCTTTTTGAAAATGTGTCTGTTAATCACTTTGGGGTAGTGGTGCATGCTGGTGATACATTAATGAACACTGAATTAATTTCACACAGGGCTAAAAACGAGCTTTTGCTTATGCAGTGCATTCGATTAATCAGCAATATGTGAATCTTCACCACCCAGTACACTTTGTATATATAAATTTAAAAAGGTTTATTTTGTTTCTAAACTTTTGCCTGGTTTCACAGACGAGGCTTAAGCCTAGTCCCAGACTAACATGCATGTTTGAGCTGTCTTAACTGAAATCAACTTGCACTGACATCTGTAAATGTGTCAGTTCTGTTGTTATGTCTCAAGATGCAACCAGTAATGTTTTTTTTTTTCCTAATGCATATTTGTAAATGCCACTTAAATGCCCTGATTTATCCCGGCTTAATCTAAGTAATCTTTAAGAACAATTGTTTTAATATTTGAGAGAACAGCACTATGTGACACCATGGGTGAAGTTGGATAGATTAAAATAGAATTGATACTGAGTGTGAGCATATACTCTTAAATGATTTATTTTCTCTTTCTTCTACTCTCTTTCGCTATTTCTTTCTTTCTCTGGGTGCATTTCAGTGACCCTGTTCCTAGAGTTTTGGAAACGGCGGCAGGCCCGTCTGGAATATGAGTGGGACCTTGTGGACTTTGAGGAGGAACAGCAGCAGCTACAGATCAGGCCAGAGTATGAGCAGAAGTGCACAGGCCGAAGACGCAACCGCTTCACACAGGTACTGGCAAACACCACAGTGTGATTCAAGAACCTGTTCCTGCATCAACAGCCTTTTGTTAGTCCTGGAGCAGCATACCCTTCAAACAATCATAAGCCTAACTCTAATCATAACTCTCATAAGTCTGGTGTAAGAAAATAATTCTTTTATCTGGCAACACATTAGCGCGATCAAAATTAATAGTAAAGCAGTTATAGTGTCATAAAAGATTTATATTTCAAATAAATGCTGTAGTTTTGACCTTCTGTTCATCAGAGAATCTTAAAAAATATCTCTGTATTCACAAAAATATGAAGCTGCAGATATTCATGATAAGAAATGTTTCTCGAGCAGTAAATCTGCACATTCGAATGATTTTTGAAATTACACTGAAAACTGGAGTAATGATCCTAAAAATTGAGCTTTGCCATTACAGGAATAAGTGACATCTTAAAATCTGTAATGGAAAACATTTATTTTAAATTGTAATAATATCTATAAATTGTAATAATGTTTATATACTGTATGCATAATTTTAATAATATGAAGTCATTTTGTAATATTGCTGTTTTACTGTATTGTTTATCAAATAAATGCAACCTTGGTGAGCATAAAACATTTTGTCCAGGCTATTTGAGAAATCTACAATGGAAGAAACCAAACAAGTGGAAGGATTGAGGTCCTTTTGGTTGACTGGCAGAATCTAAGTATATCATGTCATAGTAGTAGAACTGGTTAAATGAGAATATAACAGGGGACAATCAAGAGCAGAGCGATGAAAGAAAACTGAACACTTCAAAGAGTTTCCGTTAACAGGAAGTTTCACGTATATTGCTTGAAATGCATGCAGATAACACTATCTTAACAGCCTTTGTCACACGTTTATTTGTGACTGAGGATCTGCTTGATTTTTTTTAAATAGTTTGCATGATCCCAGTAAATATTTGCATTTGTCTTCTGCCCAAACCGGTTTTTGCCACATCATTTAACACACATCATCATAAACATGGCAAAGGCAAGTCTTCTGCTGTGAAATCAGCCATTTTAGCTATTGTTCCATGTCACAAATACTCCATTTAAAGTCAAATTTATGTCTGAGATTTTGTTTCTCAAGCATTCAAAACTCTACATGCCGTCTTGGTCAGGATTTGCTACTTACGCTACCGTTCAAAAGTTCAGTAAGATCAGTAAGATTTTTTTAATGAAATGAATTGTTTTATTCAGCAATGATGCATTAAATTGATCAAAAGTGGCAGTAAATACTTTTACATTGCTACAAAAAATCTATTTCAAATAAATGCTGTTGAGCTTTTGAACTTTCTATTCATCAAAGAATCCTGGAAGAATTAACATTTCAAAAACATTTCAAAAATGCACAGACTTCAGTCTTTTGAATGGTAGTGTAAATGTGCTGATAGACTTCAAATACACTTTGCTTTGGGCTCTTCAACACCTGTCCTGGAGAGCCGGTGTTTTGGGAATTTAACAAACACTCCAAACAAGATAATTTCAGAATTACTTTTAAATCACAGACTAGTGTTTTCAAATAGGGTTAAAACTGAAGTCTGCAGAACACAGTTGAACAAGTCTGCAGTAGAAGAGTCCTGTTATACACTGACCAAGAATGTAAATGGGGTAATTTTGGATTTAATGTTGACTTTAATGTTGATTTAGGAGTTCATTTCAAATTCATTTATATATCTATTGTAATAGCAATTGTAATAGTTATTGTGCTGCTTGGCTTGCTGACACACTCTTTATTCTAACAGGAAATGGAGCCTTATCTTTCTTTGCCCAGCAAGTGTGCTCGATTCTGCCTGTCGGGAGCAACTGTTCTCTTCTGGGTGAGTTTTCTACCAATTTCCTAAACTCTGCTGATAAAGCCAGCTAATTTACACCAAGTTGAATCTGTTTAAAAGTCCTTCCTTCTCTCTGTTTTGTCAGACGTTTCTGATAGTGGCCTGTATAATGGGGGTGATCGCTTACAGATTAGCGGTTTATGCAGCGTTCGCCAGCGTCATGAAGGACAGCCCCACCAGTAAGATCCAGCTGGTGGGCTCTCTCATCACCCCTCAACTTGCCACCTCGGTCACTGCTTCCTGCATCAACTTTGCAATTATCCTCATCCTCAACTTCCTCTATGAGCAAGTGGCCATCTGGATCACTGATATGGGTGAGTGAAAACCACATCCTCATTTCACACAAGAAAAGCATTTTCAAAATATACTCCATTGAGTTAGTTTTACATGTTAAATATATCTGAAGCGCTGGAAAATCTCAAATTTATAGTGTAATAAATGGCTTTATTTATGTGTTTGTTTGTTGAGTAGCTAGATGTGTCGTTGGACTGTGATTATCACAACATAAGATGTTGTGCCATTTATTTTCCGATAAGGACCACTGACTACATTCTGATCCTTCATATATGTGCTCATCTGTACAGCTGAGTTCATGAACTTCCTCTATTTATAACTCTCAGAGATCCCCAAGACCCATCTGGAGTATGAGAACAAGCTGACCATGAAGATGTTTATGTTCCAGTTTGTGAACTACTACTCTTCCTGCTTCTATGTGGCCTTCTTTAAAGGGAAGTTTGTGGGTTATCCGGGAAACTACAGTTATATGTTTGGAAAGTGGACCACTCTGAGAAATGAAGAGGTGAGACAGTCTGAAATATCATTACTCCAGAGGACCTAATGTTCTTCAGGTGAAACTCAAAATAAGTAGTGACAACATGCATTTTAATATTTAGTGTGCCCCCGGGGGCTGTCTGATTGAGCTGACCACACAGCTGCTCATCGTCATGGCTGGAAAACAGATGGTCGGGAATGTCCAGGAGGCTCTGCTGCCGTAAGAGTTATAAACTTGTTGTTTGTTTCGTTCTTGCATATTTATATCACATACGTATTTTTAGAAGGTCAAAATGTAGTTTTGGCAATTTTCAAATCCAAGAAAACACGTAATGGTCCCTTCTGCCTGTGTCACAGACTTCTCCGAAACTGGTGGGGTAGCAGGAAAGGGCGGAGTCATCCAGAAAGTACATACAGCAGATGGGAGCAGGACCACGACCTGCAGAACTTCAGCCAGTTTGGACTCTTCTATGAGTATCTGGAGATGGGTATGATTTTACTCATATACATGCTGGAGTTATTTGGTGTTGATGTACCAAAACATTGATGAATTACTTATAAATTGAATGAAAGATAATATTTTTTTATAGTTTCTATAATTGTGCTAAATCAAATGATATTTTATAATACACCTTTAAAGAAACTATTGATCAAAAGTGACAGTAAAGACTTTTACATTGTTACAAATCTTTCTATTTCATATAAATGCTGTTCATTTTAACTTTTAATATTTCAAAAATATTAATCAGCACAACGGTTTCATCATTATCATAATAATAAATGTTTCTTGAACACCAAATCAGAATATTAGAAGGATTTCTTAAGGATCATGTGACACTGAAGACTGGAGTAATGATGCTGAAAACTTTGCATCACAACAATTTTTCACAGTATTGGTGTTTTATTGTATTTCTGATCAAATAAGTGCAGCCATGTTGAGCATATCAGACTTTCGAAAACATTAAGAAATCTTGACCCCAAACGTTTGATTCGACATATCAAATACATATTTTTTTTAAATGTAAACAATAGATTACATCATATAATCTATGAAATGTATATATGCTTTGTCAAAATACACGGTGCACAATTATTTGGCAAGTTGTATTTTTGAGGATCAGTTTAATCCAAAGATTTTCCCATCTCGCTTGTTTATTTTCACATGTTAAAGTGAGAATAATAAACAAACTAAAATTTACAAATAAACATTTCTGAAATTTCAAAAAGAAATCCTCAGTGCCCAATATAGCCACCCTTCTTCTCGATAACAGTCACAAGCCTTCCGTTAACGGAGTCGGTCAGTTTCTTGATCTGGTCAGAATCAACTTTTCGTGCAGCCGCAACCACAGCCTCCCAGACACTGATCAGAGAGGAGTACGGTTTACTTTCACTGTAAATGTCCTGCTTAAGAAGGGCCCGAAAGTTCTCAATAGGGTTCAAATCAGGTGAAGGAGGGGGCCATGTCATTAGTTTTTCATTTTTAAGGCCTTTACTGGCCAGCCACACAGTGGAGTACTTTCTTGCATAAAAATCAAAGTCCTCTTAAAAGATGCAGACTTTTTCCTGTACCACTGCTTGAAGAAAGTGTCTTCTAACAATTGGCAGTAGGTCTGAGAGTTGATTTTGAGTCCATTTTCAACCCGAAAAAGCCCAACTTGCTCATCTTTAATAATACCTGTCCATACCAGTTCCACACCTCCACCGAGTCGAAGTGGAGCTCTGTGTCCGTTACTGATCCTACCACGGGCCCATCCATCTGGTCCGTCAAGAGTCCCTCTCATCTCATCAGTCCACAAAACCTTTGAAAATTGAAAACTTTGATATTTCTTGGCCCATTCTTGACGTTTCAACTCATGTGTCTTGTTCAGAGGTGGTCGGGTTTCAGCCTTTCTTACCTTGGCCATATCTCTGAGAACCGAACACCTCGTTCTTCTTGACACTCCAGGTAGGTTGCAGTTGTGGAATATGGCAGCGCTGGAGGATAATGCGTTCCTGGTAGCTTCATGCTTGATTCTTCTCAAATCTTTACCGGTTAATTTGAGTCTTTTCTTCTCGACACGTTTCTTGCGACCCTGTTGACTATGTGCTACAAAACGTTTGATGGTTCTGTGATCACGCCCCAATATCTTAGATATTTCAAGAGTGCTGCATCCCTGTGAAAGACTTTTTACAATTTTTCACTTTTCAGAGTCAGTTAAATCTCTTTTTTGGCCCATTTTTCCTGGGGAGAAGAATCTGCCTAATAATTATGCACACCCTGATGTAGGGTGTTGATCTCCTTAGGCCACACCGTCCCTCGTTACACAAAAACACGTCACCTGATATGTATTAAATCCAATAAGTGTTCAAGTTTATACAGCTTGGACTTGGAATTTATGGATAAAATGATGATATGGTCAAAATAATCACTTGCCTAATAATTGTGCACACAGTATGTATATATATATACTGTGCAAAAGTTTTAGGCAGGTGTGAAAAAAATGCTGTAAAAGTAAGAATGCTTTCAAAAAAACATGTATATATATATATATATATATATATATATATATTATATATATATATATATATATAGTTAAAAAAGTCTCAAGTAAAGATCTGTGTCTTCAAATTCGAGAAGGGTTTCTGTGGAAATTTTCAGTCCTTCATCAATTAAACAATTGTTTCCTTTGTATTTTAAACAGTGATCCAGTTTGGCTTCATAACACTTTTCGTAGCCTCTTTTCCACTGGCCCTCTTCTTGCCCTCTTCAACAACATCCTGGAAGTCCGAGTTGATGCTTGGAAGTTTACCACACAGTTTAGAAGGCCAGTGGCAGCAAAGGCACGCAACATTGGAGCATGGGAAGAGATCCTTAATGTGGTGGCCATCTTGTCTGTTGTCACAAATGTAAATGCAAATTGTTTTGTTCTGCTTTCTATTTGTGTAAAATTGAATGTGGGTTGCTTAACTTGCTCATTCTAAATATAGTTAACTGGTCAGCAAATAAAAGCTATTTTTTAGTGAAATCAAGCACTGTTTCCACTATAGTTAAAATCTATTGTCTTTTCTTTTCTCCTCTCATTTGCACTTGAGGCCTTCATCATGGCATTCACCTCAGATATGATTCCTCGTCTGGTCTATCTGTACACCTACCATCCCGGCAGCGAGGCCACTATGAGAGGTTACATCAACAACAGCCTCGCCGTTTACAACATCTCTCAGATCCCTGAAGACAACCTTCCCGAACCTGGAGAAAACCCATCCTGGTTTAACAGCTCTACCATCCTAACATGCAGGTTTGTGATCGCCTAGTGGGAAATTTAAAGTTCTGTCATGAAACTCCTGATGGCACTGGCTAATAGGTCCTTTACTCAATCTGTTTGCAGTCACATCATTAACTCCTTACATTAATATAGCGCTTTTCTGGGTAATCAAAGCGCTTTACATATGGAAGGGAGGAATCTCTTCAACCACCACCGATGTGCAACATCCACCTGGATGATGTGACGGCCATAATTGACAGGGCATCATTCTCTATATGGCACAGCTGACTGGTTCCTGCTGTATCAGTGGCCAATGAGCTTGCTGCTCAACCTTCAAATACTTGGTTAGCATTTACTGTAGCAGTGCCCTCCACCTTCCGCAGCTCCACCTGTATGGATCTGTTATGGGAAATTAATGTATGCTGTATTATACAGCAGTAACAAGTCGCATAATTGCTCTACTGTAGAGCAAGTTCAGCAATAAAAGCAGCAGTGTAGCAGATCTATTCTGCACAGACCAAACATATCAATATTATGCATATCCATTTCCATGCCAAACACTCTGAGAGTTGTCATGGCAGAACTATAGTCTGTATTAGACCTACACATCTATATGCTAAATGAACCACATGATGAATTTGGTTTTTTTTTTCCAGGTATCGGGACTACAGATATCCACCCGGCCATGAAAAGCAATACACGCACACAATGCAGTTCTGGCACATCTTGGCTGCTAAGCTAGCCTTCATCATCATTATGGAAGTAAGCACCTGCATAATCCAAAGGACTCTTAATTTAATTTTAGGTTGCTTAGAGTTAATATAGTGGAATATACAGGAAAATTTAAAATATTTTTTGTATTTACTAGAGCTTTATTAAAGTACCCTATGATCAGCAAGGGGAAGTAAGGAATAGGAAACACAAGGAAGAGAAAGTAGTAGAGAAACTACTATTCAAATGTTTCAAATATTTTGATTTTCAAATATAGCAACTTTCTCTTCATCAAAGAATCCTGAAAAAAATGCATCATGGTTTCCACAAAAAAAATTGAGCAGCTCATAATAATAATAATAATAATAATAATAGCTCAATAATAATAATATTTTTTTTTTCAGTTCCAAATCAGCAAATTAGAATATCTGGATCATGTGACGTTGAAGACTAGAGAGTGTATATAGCAGTGTTATTTGAGTTTTGCTTTATTTTAGTTTTGTTATTATATTTTGAGTAAGCTTTTAGGTTTTTTTTTTTTTTTAGGTTTTTTTGTGCTTTTGTCATTTTATTTTTTATTTGTTTTTAAATATTGCTATTTGGGGTTAATTTATCTTTATTTTAGTTTATTTATTTCCAGTTAATAACAGTTGTGCTTCAACTTAATTTCAGTTTATTGCCAAAGCAACATTTCTAATTTTCATGTAGTTTTATTTTTTCAACTAATATTTATATTTCTGTTTTTTTTTTTTCAATAAAAAAAGTGTTAGTTTAAAAACTTGGAGGATTAGAGCTGCATATAATGATTTTCTGCCATTAGAATTGGCACAGCAGTGTTCTGATCCTTCAATTTGTTTAAATTTGCTTCTACAGTATGTGCACATGGTAACTGTTCCTCTGTTTCTCAGCACGTTGTATTTGTGGTGAAATTCTTCGTGGCGTGGCTGATTCCAGATGTGCCGACAGACGTGAAAGCGCGTATAAAGCGTGAACGCTTTCTGGTTCAGGAATACCTGCACAACTATGAAGTGGAGAAACTCAAGATGCAGCTGAGCCAGAGTTTCTGCCTGTCCACAGAAACGGCCTCACTGCTGCCCTCTAGTCCTAGTAAACACCAGGTGCTTTCTGAATGTGTTTGAACATCCCCTGAGCCCTCAGGACTACGCAAATGTACTGTACACTGCAAAGCATGGAGGAATAAGATCTTCGGGACCTCTTCAAACATTTATTTCAAACAACTGCCTGCCCTCATCCAGATAACTGCCAGAACTTTAACAAAGAACCACATGCCTAACAATGAAAAAGATCTGCAGCTTTTTTTCTGCTTGCGGTTTATGGGAGAACGATACAGTTTCTTTTACATGTCCGGGGTGCACTTATATAACTGCACTTTTTCATTGGAGAAAGGCTTGGAGACGGATCACAATGATTTAAACAGCAAACCCTCTGGAATGCAGCCTGACGCGAGCAAGCTGCTGTGAAGGCAACTTCAGAATAATCAGATATGACCATTAGAGATTTAGGAAAATGTTTTTAGAAGGCAATAAAGCTTTTATGTACGTCCAGCTTGTTGCCGTTACATTTTTCTTTTGAAGATGTAATCTGCATGTTTTGTCCTGTATGTCTGACTGTGAAAGAGGCACATGTAGACTTTGTGTATTGTCTTTTTTGTTTGTTTTTTGCTCTTTTTTTTTTTTGTGGGCGTGTGAGATTTAACGGTTAATATTTGTTTTTATCCAGTGGATTTTACCACTGTGGTTATTTTCCCTTAAGAAACACAGAAGAGCATAATCATTTCTGTAGCGCATTTATTATCAGAGTATTTATATTTTATTGTTGCTACTTAATGCAGTACGTTGTAGAGAATTCGTTCAGTGTAATATTAAAATGTAATGATTTTTTGTTGTTATTATTATTATTGTTGATAGCTTTCTCCAAGGATTTTTTTGTTGCTTCAGAATAATCATGTAATTGATTTATTATATGGTTGGAAGGATGGATTGTGGAAGAATTTTTTTCACCGGATTAAGCTTTGTAATGACTGGCTATGTATTTTCAGATATTTTCTGCTACAGAAATCATAAATTCAAGCCATTACGCATCACCTCATTCTGCAAGAGTCCGTCAATGTTTGCACATATCGTGTATCTTTAACCACGACTAGGAGAACTCTAGTCTTTTTTTCATAGTGTTGCACTCTAACTGCTTTCTTCACTTAACATGATTAGTTCTGATTTTTGGAATCAGTTCTCTGTGCATCAGTGAGATATTCACTCTGATAACTGCATTTGGTATTACGGCAGTGATGGGACAAATTAATTCAATGAAACATGCTTTCAGAGATTCCCTTGTAAGACGTATGAAAACACCTGATGCATGCAAAAGGACAAAAAATACACCAGTTTTGAAGTGAGTGAATTGAAGAAATCAAGTGTGTGTTACTGTGTTACTGACCTGGGGCAAAGAGATTTGGTTGAAAAATGTCGAACTGCCCCGTCAACGTTTCAGATGTTTGGCTATTACGTTCTGAACACTATTCACTTGGCACCAACCATCATGGACTTGACCGGTTTGAAAACAAGCATATTTCCCAGATGTTTGAGTCTGTTTTTAAAGTGTCTTATCAATTCAACTACACATGACTTCTATGTAAACAACATTTTTTGAGCCATACCTGTTCATTTCACACAAATCTGTTATAAATTCTCTATTTTGTTTTTTTTTGTTTGTTTGCTTTCAACCTGTGAAGTGATTCATGCTGTCTCTCAAAGATCTTTTATGGATAGTACAATGACAGTTTACAGAATTATTCTAATTTTTTGTGTGTGTGTTGCTAAACAAAGTTTTATCCAAAACACAGATTATGTACCTAGTGTGACTATTTAATGAATGTGGCAGGGACATTTTAAAATGTATATATATATATATATATATATATATATATATATATTATATATATATATATATATATATATATATTAAAATTGTTCTTAGTTTAGGATTGTTTGTGTTCAAATGAGTGCATGTCACTCATGCCTTTGCCTTAATTATTTTCTTTGACAACGATACATATGTATGTGTATTTTTATTTGGCCAACAAATGTTTACAGAATCAGTTGCATTAAAGCCGTGGGAAAAATGAAGTGTGAATAATCATGAATCAAAGTTTTAAAAGAAATTCTTGTTTGCATTCCAATGACTAGAACGTGCCAAAATAAAGTGATTGAAGTTTATCACACGTGTGAAGCACTTGTTGGGCGTGCTCTGCAGTACGGTAAATGAGCACCAGATGGCGCCCGCGCTTCACTCAGCTCGCCATCATCAACCTGTTGTGTGCCGCTCTCAAGAACGCACAGCGTCGCAGCAGCGCAGTTACTTTCCTATATAGAGCTCTGGGATTTTGTAGGATATCAAAATAATTACGATTTTGATATAAAAATGCCCATTATTTCCAGTCATTAGAAACAGACTTACACTCAAAATGATCTGTATTGGCTGCGAATTTGGCACGCGTATAGACAACAGCAATTTTTATTCTTTGCAGTGAAGGAGGGAGGAGGACTGCGAGGTATGTGTGAATTATTAATACGCTTTCCTTCACACCAGCACACGCACTTGGAGGGGGGGGGGGGACACCCCTGATTCGGTTTCCATAGCACCGCCCCCAGGAGGCTTGCACGGCCTTTGATGGAAAACAAGTACTAGAGCAGCAATGAAAGCACAAATGTAGAAACTTCGAGTGTCACGTGTCCTTCATATTGCCATCGAAAAACGATCATGTGCCGCACCTGGAACATAATTCAGAGCATCTGAGAGCAAAAGAAAAGAAAATGTGACTGTAATGTGTACATTTTCCGCCCTCTCTAACCCCTCCCAAAGCAGTGAGCCGCTGCTGGCACTGTGAGGGAGGGATCCGCCTCGCGCGCAGCACTGCTAGTTGGCAAAGGAGTGGCGGCGGGAGCTCGCGCCGCTGTGAACGCGAGACTGTCGCTGACCTTGGTGCTGAACGCAACTCGCCTCCTTTAAGTGTCACTTTAAAAAGTGGCATTACGAGACTTATTACTTATTCGATCATACATCGTTTTTTCATTATTTTTTGCTTTAATCTCTACTCGTTTTGAAACGAGGAAATTAAATTGTTAACTCTATTGATCTGAGATGGCATCGCGTGCCCTTATCGCGCGCAGGGCAGTTTATGAGTTTATAATTATGAGTAGACAGAGCCAGACCACTTCTGATATCTCTTTTGTGTAGGCGGATTTTTTTTTTCTTCGCCCCGTGAATTTTCCTCATCCGTCTTACTGAATCACTGATCCGCTGGGTATCGCTCTGCCATCACACTCTGTGACATGCGACTTTAACATTACCGGAGAAAAAACGAGGGATTATCACATTTGGACATGGAGACTCAGAGGGAGCCTGGTTTTATGCCCAGCAAAGAGGGGCTGAAGCAGCTAGCGGGGAAGACACTGGGGCACATGTACAAGTAAGACATTTGAACATTATCCAATTGATTTAGTCATTTAAAAATAATCATGTAAGTCTGCGAATGTGCGTGTTGTGGCTCTAAATGCACACAAACGCCAACCACTGCTATAACTGAACAGAAAAGTCACGAATTCGTTGCTGGTTACTTGTGTTTAATAACGAGTTTCCCCAGTCGCTTTTGGCGTCACGTGCTGAAAATTATGTAATTCTGCATAATATTGGGAGGAGGGGATGTAAGCATGCACTTTTTTATCTTTAAAGGTTGTCACTGCTATTAAAATGCATTTTCTGCGGAATAGCAATCGTTCAGTTAAAGAATGAGTGTCTATTCTTTTTTTTTTAGAGACCATTCACATACTACCTGCGAAAGGACCACGATTGAAATCATATTACAAAATGATGGTTCGTCCATAATTATTTAGCGTTGCTCCTTGAATTTTTTTTTTTTTTTTGCACGTCTTTTAACGATAAAAACTTAAAAATAAAAACTTTTTTATCTATGAAAAGGGGGTGAAAAGATCGACCGCCTCGACCATGTGAACGAATTGTTCTTCTCCTTTCCCCATCACTACCTTTAAAACGTCTCCTCATATTTCAGTTTTCGTTTACGCATAGAAATGTGTCGTTTCTGAGAATTTTCCAGAACGCAAAGACAATGTCTTTTTTTGTCAACGGAAAAAAAAACTATATTTCAAAATAAAATGTATGTAATTCCGTCACATCTGCTAATGAATCGAAAAATATGACATTTTTCATTTCTTTTATATATATATATATATATATATATATATATATATATATACATTTTTGCACATTAATTTATTGAATTTATCTTCACATAATAGCCTGTCTGTTTTTATTAAATACAAGTAAATAGATGTAAGCAAATAACTCTTTTTAGATGGCACTGCTATAATAATATTAATATCGTGCTAGTGCACATCAGAGCTGTGTGAATGTAAATAAGGTGAAGGTGAAGGGAATGCTGCAATGCGGTACAGTGCGCTGTACAGCAGCACACGAAACCTATGCAGTTTACATAAAACATTTCTGTTGGGGGGAAAAAGGAAATAACGCGAAGGATTCCTGCAGGCCATTTTAATGACTATTGTCTAAATCTGTCCGTGCAGTTTGGAGTAGGCCTACTAGTGAGAATATCTCGATTAAATGAAGATATTTGAATATATTTTTTGATTCGTTTGTACATAACAATGATTGTTTCTCCAATTTATCTAAAAAAAAAAAAAAAAAAAAAGTGGATACAATTCCTATTAATTGGTTCTTCCGGACTCGGGTCTTCAAGGAGTCTGACAATTATCTTCTGATTTGTGCAGAGTGCTAGAAAAGAGGCAAAAACCTGGTGACAACATTGAATTGACCGAGGATGGACGACCTACAGAGACCAGCGAGAAAAAGCCACCTTTGTGCGACTGCACGTGCTTTGGACTCCCGCGCCGCTACATCATCGCCATCATGAGCGGCCTCGGGTTCTGCATCTCCTTCGGTATTCGGTGCAACTTAGGCGTGGCAATAGTGAGCATGGTGAACAACCACACCGTCCACCTGAACGGAAAGATCGTCATCAAAGAGGTTTGTGCGCGTGGCACGCTTGGATTTTATACTGTATGTTCACGTCAGCTTCGTGACATCCCCATTCACACACACACAGTCTCCGTGTGAAATCAATTTATGGAAAATCAAAATAATAAAAGAAATAATCCAAAAAGCACAATGATTTGAGTTTGTTGAAAAGAGGCTTAGCGAATGCGTCATTACAAGCCTGGAAAATATTGAAAACAAGCAGGCTACTCATGCAAAAAAAATTGACCTTGGTTATATCAGCCTCACATTGATTAACTCTTCAGCTGGAAACTAATGCTTCGCTCTTGTCTTTTCATTTTTTGCGCACGGTAATCAATAAATATTTTGTTTGCTATGGGTTTACAAAAATAAAAGTTAATGTTTTCCCAAAGAACGAATGGCTATATTTGAAGCAGTAATTAGAGGAGTGTGTGTGTTATAGCATTTTCTGTTATTTCTCTCCTATAGAAGGCAAAGTTCAACTGGGACCCGGAAACAGTTGGGATGATTCATGGCTCGTTTTTCTGGGGTTATATTGTGACACAAATTCCGGGAGGATACATTTGCTCCAGACTGGCGGCAAACAGGTAAAGCATTAGAAATATAATATTTCATTTCAGATTATTATGATTATCATCATCATTATTATTATGTACCGTAATTAATTGCATTTAAAGTCGCATTTGGTTACTTTTCACACTTCCTACTAAGGAATAAGCCTAATGGTAACGAAATAACTTTAATTATTAACACGTATACAAAAATAAATATTCTATTATTATACTTTATTTTATTGATAAATTATTTTATTAAGTTGAATCATAGATGCTCGTACCTAATGTTGCAAACTGAGCCTTTAAAATCATTGCCACTTAAAGACGGTGTCGTTGAAATTAAATTAAACATCATTATTGAATGAAATATGAGAAAATAATCATTGGATGGTTTCAGTCACAAGACATTAAAATATATCAAATAAACCTAATATTCGAAAGCTGCAAAGACTGGCAAGCGTGGTGCCTACTAAAAAAAGCCTACTATAGAGGTGACTAGCAAGTAGCCTATTATTCAACCTGTATCTGTCATAGGAAGAAGAAGAGGATGATGGGAGGAGCTAATTTAGCACAAATTCAACCCAATCTCCTATTTATTTATTTTTTATTAAGACTTGTAATGCACGCATTTCGTGTGAAATTAAATTCATTATATTATATCTAACTGTATTTCATGCATTAATATAGTTTTGTCAATTTTGTCATAGAAAAACGAAGAGACGATGTTTTGGGAAACGTCTTTAATGTTTTTATTTGAAAGCCATGGTGAATTGTAAAGAAAGCTAAAAAAAAAAAAAAAAAAAAAAAAAAAAAAAATCACTGCTGTAATTTTATTAGTAGCCTACTAATACTATTTCTATTCAAGCTTTCAAGAGGACAGGAGATCAAATAAATGTAGAGACAGGCAGAGGCATCGCTATGGTCGATCAGTCTGAGCGGCAGACTGAAGCTGTCCCGTCCTGTGAGGTGTAGGATTAGACTGCGGGAGCGGGTCTGCGGGGCATTCTCCACCTGTTAATGAGATCCCGGGGGGAACCGTGCCTAATCTGCTCAATGAGGGGGGCATGGCAACCAGCCTCGGACATGTTGCCACAGGGTTTGGCCGTGCCTCATATATCACACAACAATTTATCAAAAAATAATACGGCAGCTGGAAATATTGTGCTCTCACTAAAACATCTGTATTTGATGGTTGGCTAACAGTGAACGAACCTTTTTTTTTTTTGTTAAATCAAGAATCTACATATTAAAATACTGTGCAACTGTAGACTATAGTTATTAACTCGGTTCGTCAAATCTTTGACATTGGAGAACTGTCGTTTCTGAAATTATTCAACAGTCCTCAGTTCATTGGTTGACGTGATTGAGATCTAATAGAATCAGCGGGTCTCGTGCCGAGAACTCCCTCAATCCGATTAGCGCGTGCCAGTGGGAAAGAGGTGAGAGGGTCTCGAGCGCTACGAGACGTCAGGAAAATTGGAAATGGAAGGCCGTATTTCTTCTGCGGCTGTGGGTTATTGGTCAGCTCGCGCGACCAATAACCCCCCAACCCCCCATTTTTCTTCTTTTTTTTTTTCTCTTCAATTAATGAAGAATAGCACGCAGAAAGAAGATATGAATTGTACATAGCTGAATAGAGCAGAGAAATAATAAATATGTAAAAATAAACCCTGTTTCCATCTGTTATTCAGGGTATTTGGCGCAGCCATTTTCCTCACGTCCACGCTGAACATGTTCATCCCTTCAGCTGCACGTGTTCACTATGGTTGCGTCATATTCGTGAGGATATTACAAGGACTTGTAGAGGTAAGAAAAAAAAATATTTTTTTCTCTTTTCATTCTAATTGCTTCTTTGCTATTAACGATCTTATAATCCTTTATAGGTATTCCTATCTAAAATTTGGACACTTGCATTTGGTGGATAATTTTCGAAAATTGTCAAAAAGCCATTTGTGGGAATTGTTACTGGGAAAAGCCCATAGTCCTGTAACAATCAGTTATGGCCTGAGGATATTTTATAACCCAGGCTTTGTCTTCAGCTGTATTGATCTGTAGAGGCACTAAATAGATAACCAGATTACTTCCATCATTACAACAATGTATATATTATTATTTTTCTTTTATTTATAACCAATGGAATATTAATATACATTTAAATAGATTTATCCCAGCAAGCAATAATAAAAGACGTCTAATAGCTGTCCAAACACAGCCCTGCATCCAGGCAAAATTTGGGCAATCAGTGAAATTTTAATAGACGTCTAACCATAGCCCAAGAATACAGTTGCCAACAGTTAGCACATATCAAAAGACATTAAACAAATCACTGTTGACTTTACTTACATGATGGTTATTTTGACATGTAACCAAATTCAAGGTTATATTGGCTAGAAGTGGGTTGCTCATATCTGGACGATATCGGGTCTATAGTTAACCGAGACTGTGAAATGACGGCTATTGCTTGCTGGGATGTGATGTAACATTTTATATAATTTTCTAAGCATAATTCTTTGTGACATGAAACCCATGTGCAGTATTATTGTTCTCTAGGGTGTGACCTACCCAGCCTGTCATGGGATCTGGAGTAAATGGGCCCCTCCACTGGAAAGAAGCCGTCTTGCCACAACCTCTTTCTGTGGTAATTTTCATCTTCATTCTCAAAGTGGACAATAAAGAAAACCATGTGTTAATATTTTTTCTTTAGTTGCTATCTTAGTCCCTCATTATTGTGTGCATGTTAAAATTTAAATATACATATGTTGTTTATCCTCAAGAATTCTAGGAAACATTATTTATGCATGAACTGTACTTTCCTGCGTTTTTTTAATGCATTTTTTCAGCAGTTTAAAATACATTCTGTTAGTTTGTTTAAAGACGATTTATTCTAGCTCATCAGTTCTCACATGGCCCTCATCCTCTTCCCATCTGTAGGTTCCTATGCTGGAGCTGTCATTGCCATGCCTCTAGCTGGGATCCTGGTGCAGTACACTGGCTGGTCATCCGTTTTCTATGTCTATGGTACGCGTGGTTTGTGCGTGCACTGTATGAGCCATGGTTATAGTGTAAAGCGACATTGTATGAGAGTGCTTAACAGTCTTGATGATTTTATTTTAGTAAGTGTAGTATGGATTAAATCACTGATGCTGAGTATTGATTTTTCCTCTGATGCTGCCATGTGTCTATCCTCTGTGCTGACACTGAATCTGCCTGTCCCTTAATTAGCAAACTTTGTCTTGCTTTGTCTAAAGCAATGAACTGTAATGCATTTAGTTATATGAGGAGTTTTCAGTCAGCTGATCTTCCTGTCTGCTTTTTATCTGGCATCATTTAATGATGTTGTCTTTTAAGATCAACATCTAAGAATTGTTTGTTTCTCTATAGGGTGTTTTGGGATGTTCTGGTATATGTTCTGGATCTTGGTGTCATATGAGAGCCCAGCTGTTCATCCCACCATCACTGCTGAAGAACGCTGCTTCATTGAGGAGAGTATCGGAGAGAGCGCTAAGCTGCTTGGTCCTGCAGAAGTGAGTGACCCCAAACATAATCGCACTGCAAACGTCTGGCTGGATAGGCAGTGTTGTCTCAGGGAAATTGTGGAGTTGGGTGGCTCAGAAGAAAATATCACGGCACAAATGCTTGACTGTTTGACTAATAGAATAACATCCCTTCTCATGCAAGCCTATTATTAAGCACCACTCCATAACGATCTGTAATTCTAATACTGACACAAACTGAGACAAACCCCTGTTTGCAGTTACTGTGAACAAAATTATGACATTGCTGAAGTTTAAAAGTGTAAAACTTGATAGAGGTAAGGGTAAATGAAACCATGGAATTATTTAAAGTGCCCCTATTTTGCTATAAAGTTTCCTAATTTTATTTTGAAGATCTCCTACAATAGCTTTACATGCATCCAAGGTTAAAAACATAGAAATTTTCTCATATGTCATATCACCTCTGTTTTCACAGTGTTTGAAATGGTTAAAGGATTCAGTCTTTCTTAATCCCTTCTTTACAAGAGCTTTTTCTGCTCTGATTGGTCAGATGGCCCAGTTTATTGTGATTGGTCTCGCTTACAGCGAGTGTCAGAAACTAAGCATCCATTACCATATCGGAATTTTAACTCCAGAGGTTTCCTCAGCACTTGTATACATTAACGGCAACAATGGTGTTGATTTTACCTTATCAATTCCACCACAGGTCCTCATCCTTTGAAACAGCGTCTTCTAGACATGTCGACAACATGACATGCTGTTACAAAGTACTAAGTAGACATTATTCACGGTAGTGAAGACCATAGGCTGGCGTTATGCAAATTTGTTACAAACCTACGTGGATATGTTACGGAAGTGAGACTGGAATTCCTGATGACTCATTTCAGCAGTTCAGAATCAATTCTTTCTCTTTAAAACTTTGCAGATCTTTTTCATTCACAAACAGCTATATTACATACACAAGCATGAAAGGTAATATTCAAAAAAACATAATAGGGGAGCTTTTTTACATGCATGCAAGGTCAAAACACCTTCGTTTTCTCATACTATACATTTGAAGTACTTTACCTAATTTCTCAAAGATTTTTTAATTATTTGCTCGAAGCAGTTGGAAGATTCAGTCTCTCTAAACCCCCGCTTTCCGTGAGTCTGCTCTGCTCTGATTGGTCAGATGGGCCAGTCTTTTGTGATTGGTCTACCACGTACAGCGCATATTGAATTACAGCTCCGGAGGATTATGAATTCTCAAGAGATTTTATACAATGTATGGACAGAAAAGATGGTAAGGAACAAGATGGTCCAAACTGGGTACTGACCCATCTTTCAAGAGTGAGCGTTTCGTGAATCCCACTTTGAACTCCCCGAGATTTAAGAAGCAGTCGTCAGTAAAATGACGGGAACACAACAAAACATTGGGATTGTACTGCTGTGGTATCGTTGAAAAAAATGAATTTAAACCGCTGATTCTTCACAGCCTCATCCTTCAGAAGAGAAAATAAAACAAATTTACTTTCACAGCGTAGCACACCACGGGAAAAAGCTACTGAACATGGACTGGAATTACTGACAACTTGTTTAGTCGATGTGCACTTTCAGCTTCACAACTTTTGAAATCATTTACATTACACACTGCATGAAAGGTAATATTCAAAAAAGCATAATAGGGGCACTTTAAGTCAGGATGTGTTGAAACCAATGAGGAGATAAACATGTGGCCACCAAAAAATTATGCCTTTTACGTATAAACTTATTTTGTAAATTTATTGTGCTCTGATGGATTTTGAGGTAGAGGCCGAGATATTCAGTGTCACTATAGGTCACTAAGTAGCGATAATGAAATCTGTAAGTTTAAAATACCAACAAAGACATATCAGGGAAGTCTTGCCCATCAGTTGCTTTGATGCTATCTTATTAAATGTCATTCAGCTACTTTGATTTCTTTGACTTTGGTGTAAATGTCATGCTCTCCCAGAGAACATATGGACGAAGAATCAAAAATATTCCTTCATGCCTGGAGCATCAAGACATGACAGATAAAATCAGTAGCAGTATGGATATTATTGTAATACTTCACTCCATGTGCTGCAATACTAATTTCTCCCACAGAAATACAAGACACCTTGGAAGAAATTTTTCACATCCATGCCTGTCTATGCAATCATTGTGGCCAACTTCTGCAGAAGTTGGACCTTCTACCTGCTGCTCATCAGCCAGCCTGCGTACTTTGAGGAGGTGTTTGGCTTTGAGATTAGCAAGGTATTTTCAGTTTACCTTTTAAATTGCCATTTGTTTTATACAAACTGCATGATTGATTTAAAAAAAAAAGAACAATTATTTAATCAGCAATTGGTCAAAATAGCTCGCCTCGGTGTCTAAGTTGCAAATGATTTTTGTCTATAACTCCATGTGTGCATCAGTAAATGGGTGACCTTTGTCATTCCCTAAGGTCTGAAATAGGTTGATGAATTATTCATTGTGAATAGTTCATGATGAATTATTCATTAATCATTTATTGGTGATTTAAGTCTGTGCTTTCGTCTCTTTTTGCTCTCGTTTCCTCACTTCTTACAGTTAAACCTGGAATCATGTCTTTACATCTAGTTATAGAATTAACATACAAATTAATGGTGATGCCTTGCATTACATTAGTAATATTACGCCAATTTATTTTTATCACATTTATCCAGTTTTTCCTAAAAATGTTTCATAATGGTTGTGACCATGTCAATTTAAATTTTATTTTAGGTTAGACTTTGGACTTTTCTCTCTATTTTCATTACCTTGATCAATGGCTAATGCCGTGTGTTTTCAATAAGATGCTTCTGATCCTGATGGCTACTGTCTTATCCAGGTTGGCATGCTGTCAGCCCTGCCCCATCTGGTGATGACCATTATCGTACCCATTGGGGGACAGATAGCTGATTACCTTCGCAGCAAAAACATCCTGTCAACTACCACAGTTCGGAAGATCATGAACTGCGGAGGTGAGTGGAGCCTATTGCAGCAACACACACAGAGACATATAGCTCCTCCATGAATGTTGGTTAAATCCATGTGAAATCCAATTTCCATCAACCTAAATATTGACACTTTCAGTATATCCTCTAAATATATTCTTTATTGTTATATATTTTAGCTTAGTGAACTGATCAACCGTGTTTTTATCTTTCACAGGCTTTGGTATGGAGGCCACTCTTTTATTGGTTGTTGGTTACTCTCACAGTAAAGGGGTGGCCATTTCGTTCCTCGTGTTGGCCGTCGGCTTCAGTGGATTTGCAATATCAGGCAAGTCTTTGGGGAAACCGTATGATTGATTTAATATTTTGCCTCGCAAACGTGGCGTTTATTCACAAGAATAATCAGAAAAAGAAGCAATAAAAAGCAACCATACACAGCCAGGGAATACTGAAAATAGTGTCTTATTTGCAACAAAATACCATGATCTCCTTTTACACTCAAACACAGTCTTCCTCCACAGCAGCTTGGAAGGAATAAGTCGTTCTGCTGGACTTTTTAAATAATTCATACACACTGTCCCCTGAGAGCAGCCTCAGAAGCAGCACATCCAGACAGAGCTCTCAGTGAGGGAGGAGCTAGAGACTCCACTCTACAAGATGGCTGCTCTTTCTATTTTTAGTCTGAATCTCCAACATCATGTTAGAGATACTGAAAAAATACGCACTCTTGATGCAGAACAGTACAGAGCAGGAGCGTAGTGTATGAAAATGTCATTCTGTAATGTCGTTTGTTGCAGTGTTATTTTAGTATCACTGATATACTATTACAGTTGTTGTTCATATTTTGAATTGGATCATTTTTTTTTTTTTTAAAAATGTACACTGGTTTTAGTTTGAGTTATTTTAGTACTTCACGAAAATGAGAAAATATTGGAAATTGAATTAAATGATTGAATTAAAGTTAATATGTTTATTATATTTTAAGTTTAATGTTTATTTTAATGTAATGAAAATATTTTATGTTTTAGTTTTGATGATGATGGTTTGTTGTAAGTAACACAGTGCTGAAAATTGACTTTTGTCAGATGTTAATAAAATGTAAACCTCTATTGTCCATCAGGTTTTAATGTCAATCATTTAGACATCGCTCCTCGCTACGCCAGTATCCTCATGGGAATCTCTAATGGAGTGGGAACTCTGTCAGGAATGGTGTGTCCTCTTATAGTGGGTGCCATGACCAAACACAAGGTAAGAGCACTTTGAATTGTCAGGATTTTTTTATTTGAATTCTTGACGTTCAGTACTATGAGCACAGACTGGATGGATAAAGCCTCGAAAGTCCGATCCTGCTATAAGAAGGCAGAGTTTTGACACTTACGTGGTTTGAGCAGCACAGCATATTTGTTATCTTGATTCTTTTCTATTATATCTGAAATATGCAGTATATTGTGATTTTAAAAGGTTTTGTATGACACATTTTTAGATCTTTACTGATTGTCAAAAGTGCTCCCGCATGTTTATTTCATGTGTTATTCTTGCAGCTCCCAGGATGAGTTTCTTTATGTCAATGAATTCCTGACAACTCTTTTATCCTTTCAGACCCGAGAAGAGTGGCAGTATGTGTTCCTTATCGCTTCCCTGGTGCATTATGGCGGTGTAATCTTCTATGGCATCTTCGCCTCGGGGGAGCAGCAGCCGTGGGCAGATCCGGAGATGACCAGTGACGAGAAGTGTGGTTTCATCGATGAAGATGAGCTTGCGGAGGAAACGGGGGACATCACCCAGAGCTACGGTGCCCTGGGAGGTCCAGCCAAGACCTACGGTGCCACCACTCAGTTGAATGGAGGATGGGCAGAAGGATGGGATAAACGAGAGGTGTTTGTACAGGAAGGTGTGGAGGAAGAGGGTTACGGATACAGGCAGGGCGGGGATTACTCCTAGACCTTGCAAATACACACGATACACACACAGTGTGATGCACACATAAACATACAGTGGCGCAAAATAGTATTTGGATACACTTAGATACAAGTCAGTTGAAAACGTATAAATTCCATTGCATTAAATAACAAGATATCGAACCAAGTGCAAATGGTTGTCTAAAAACAGCTTTTCTTTATTGGATGTATGAAGTGTCCAACTGAAGTGTCTTCATTTTGAAATTATATATATATATATATATATATATGTATGTAGTTACATATAAATAATGTATATGATAAATATCGTTATATCATCACACCTAACAAACTTGTTTTTGTAAGATGTTTAGCTTTAAAAAATGAGCTTTTTTGTTATCTAATCTAATGTAATGACATTTATACATTTTAACCATGACTTAAAGGTCCAGATACTTTTTGAGCCACTCTACATACAGCACAGTATAAAAATATAAGCCCACCGTGTAGATTTTGTAGTGTCTGTGAGTTCTGAAAAAAGATTACTAATTAACATGTACAAAACCCAAAAAATTGTTGTATGTTTGCACAAATTTAAATGATCAAATCTTACATTTAAATATGGATTTAAATGTGTCAATTATACAAAGGAGATATTACATATCGAAATTGGCTAACTTTCAATGTTCTATGTGTTAAAAAAAAGAGTAACTTCATTTCAAGTGCAATCACACATTTTTCACCTCATTACTCTGAGCCTTTGCAACATAGAGAAGCCTTTAGAGTTAGTCAGGCAACTGGCTTCCAGAACTAAGGCTCAGATGATGAACCTGTCTGGCGTCATCCGTGGAGAAATACTGCTGTAGAGAATTCCAACCAAACAACTGGTTTCCGCTGTCTTTTTTCTGATTGCACTGAGAGAGCTGTACAATGTCATTTAACAGCACAACAAAGCGAGTTTGTTTATAACTCATGATGTGTTACTTGTCCATCGTATAAGTCATGTTTCTGAGGGATTAAAGAGGACTTTGGTCTTTGACACTGCAGATAAAAAAAGCACAGTTTTTATCAGATGATGACATAAAAGCAACAAAAAGAAATGTTTCTCAAGCACAGCAGGTTGTTTCAATTGGATGGTGCTGTTGAATTTGATGTTTGATGTAACTTGGGAAGGGGTTCAAATTTAGGTGACTGGGAAATGCCTGGGAACATTATCGCAAGAGCTACAAAGCGCATAAGCACAGAGTGTCAAAGCTGCAGACTCTTTAAAATCCACTCTTTTAACTCCATGCCATTTTGACATCTGTGAATGTTAGTTATGCATGGGTTAAAATTGTTTTTGTTTTTATAAATGTTTTTTATTATTATTGTTATTATTATTATTATTTTACTTCACTAAACTGTTACTGATATGTCCATTTCTTTGCACAATTAACCAAAGGTAACCTGTAGTGTGGGATTATGGCTGGGATGGGGCTAAAAATATCAATCGGGAAAACAAAGGAGAACCTGTGTAAGGGCTGATATGGTCCTAGCAGCAGGTAATAACCATATTCAATATACAAAGCAATAAAGCCATGGTAACAGTTACTTAGCAGTCACTTCATCCAAAAATATGAAACACACTTAACTGTAATCATTTTGGTTTAAATGTTTTGTGATGACAATTAAAAAAAGAGAAAAGATTAAACAATTACTTACTGTTAAAGTATATAAATATATAAATACATATATATATATATATATATATATATATATATATGAAAATATATTTAGATTTAGTAAGAGTCCAGTGCAACTCTCTTTACTGTGAAGAGTTTGTGTGCTGGACCCACTCACCAGAAGAGAATGATTCTTAAGTGTCACCTGCAGCTGCTTCCCGTGAGAAACTCTTTCCGGGGTCCTCAGCTCCGCAGGTGGCCGCACCTCTGTAGTCGTCCTGTATGGTTGCCAGTGGTTGCTTTTTGAGAGTATGTTGTTGTCGGTATCTTTTGCGTTAATCCTCTCTTTTTGTTCTTCCCCTTTGTTTCTGGTCTGTGTTTTGTCTGTGGCTAGAGCAGCGCTTCCCTCTTTTCTCCTTGCATTTTCCCACTGTTGCAATATTCAGTGACACGAGGATTGTGTGTAAAGGTATTCAGATATCTTGGAAAATAACAGTAATTTGCCTGATGATGTTGAGGTACCTTATTCTTGTTTCCTGCCTTTGAGTGAAGTGTGAATATATGGCTTCCTTTTGCTGTCTTACTGTAAATGGAGAGGTTTGTTGATGTGAAATTGAAATGCTCTATATAGCCTTTTTATATAAAATTATAACAAAATTGTACTCGACTGTGTTGTTTTACTTTGATTCTATTAAACTTCCCAGGCCAAAGACTCCCTGCTTAAAATTACGGACACTTTACCGCCGGTATTGGTGTCCGATTACAGTCGTTAAGCACAATGTACTTTGTCCAACTGTTATATGTCTGCATGTTGGTAAATCATATCTAAGTTTTTAGCCCCGACATTGGTTATCTGTCACGCATATAGCATCTGTGTCCTTTCCCTGCTCTAGTAAAATCAATATAAGGGCCCCTTGAGATCAGCAAAACCTATTGACCACACAAACCTCCTAATGGAGGCAGGAAGGAAGGAGGGGCTGCACTTAGAAGCTGTTTAGAGGATGTGTTCAGACTCAGACTCAGACTCATCAGCATCGCTCATGCAGGAAACCTACTGCCTTCCTGAATACAGTGTTGTGTGTCGTTGGCAAACAAATAAAGACAGCATTTGGAACTGTTTATTAATTATTATGTAAGTCATAATTTAGAACATCCAGTGCCTGCTGAACAAATATTTGATCTTTAACAAAACCATGGTCCAAGAATTGGTTGTTGAGCAGAGATACAGACTCTGTTTGAGCCTATGCCAGTACTTTCAGATGGATGAAAATCCAGTCCTCTGATTCGGACACATCCGCATCCCTGCAGAACATCACACAGTAAGAGAGGTGCAAATGAGACACTCGCCTGCCAGACACGGCCAGACAATGTCCTTCCCACAAGCTTTAGAGGTTGTGACCTTAGCAGTATTTCTTTCTTTCTTTCTATCTATCTATCTATCTATCTATCTATCTATCTATCTATCTATCTATCTATCTATCTATCTATCTATCTATCTATCTATCTATCTATCTATCTATCTATCTATCTATCTATCTATCTATCTATCTATCTATCTCTGTCTATCTATCTATCTATCTATCTATCTATCTATCTATCTATCTATCTATCTATCTATCATCTATCTATCTATCTATCTATCTATCTATCTATCTATCTATCTATCTATCATCTATCTATCTATCATCTATCTATCTATCTCTCTATCTATCTATCCCCATTTCAAACCACAAACTATTATATTGGTGCATACAGCAAAGGAAAAAAAGGATATTTGTAGGCTTAGGAGTTTCATAGGCTCAGATGTCACAAACATCCTCCACAACCTGGAACACAGCCGAGTGGCCCTGTGCATTCACTGCAGCTGTCAAAGTCAAGCTACAGTCCCGCCGGAGGAAACCGGCACAGTCTGGACTACGTCCAGCTTTACCCTTTTTCTCTGTTACATTGTGTAAGTCAGTTGCTAATTGGATAACCTTTCCTTCAGCAGCTGATTTACATTATCAGATTGACTGAAGTAACGCGTTCACACTCGGGTGAACGTAATTGAAAGCTTGTCAATTGAGTGTGGACGTGTAATTGCTCTGAGTGAGGTTTTGTTCAAATGCCAGAAACAAAGATGCACAGGTTACTATTTTCACTGAAATATTGATTTAAACACACAACTCTGCCAACCACACATTCCAAGGGGGAGACTTTAAAGGATTAGTTCACCCAAAAATGAAAATTCTGTCATTAATTCCTCACCCTCATGTCCTGAGGAAGACCTTCGTTCATCTTCAGAACACAAATTAAGATTTTCCGAGAGGTATTTGACTCGTCAATATAAAGCTATATAATCACCGCTTTCAAGATCCAGAAAGGTACTGAAGAAACCGTATAAACTGTCAATGTGACTGCAGTGGTTCAACCTTAATTTTGTGAAGCGACAAGAATACTTTCTTTGCGCAAAAACAAAACAAAAATAACGACTTTATTCAACAATATCTTCTTGTCTGCGTCATTCTCATACGTTGTTTACGTCCAGCGCTTGCAGGTTAAACATCAGAACACCGACTCAATATTATCGTCAGCATCCCACGCATATGTCGTGCCGCTCATTCGGAAACACGGAAGCCTTCTCTGTGCTTACTGCATCACCTGCATAAGGATAATGACATGGAAGAGGAGAGATTGTTGAATGAAGTTATTTTTTATTTTTTATTTTTTTCTTGTTGCTTCATAAAATTAAGGTTGAACCCCTGCAGTCGCACTGACTTTTTTAAACAATGTCTTTAGTACCTTTAAGAACCTTGAAAGTGTTTTTTAACGACGTCTTTAGTACGTTTAAGGACCTTGAGAGTGTTTATTATATTGCTGTCCATGGACGAGTCAAACACCTCTCGGATTTCATCAAAAATATCTTAATTTGTGTTCCGAAGATCGTCTGACGGGTGTAGAACGACATGAGGGTGAGTAATTAATGACAGAATTTTCATTTTGAGTGAACTAACCATTTCATAATAGCACACTAGTTCAATTTAATAACTTTTTAAATAATAATCATTCACATCTATAATAATACTAATATATTTTAATATAATATTTGAATAATAATAATATCTTTTTAAAATATGATACCCAAGAATAAAGTAACTAGTCATCCTCTTGACAAGTCATGTTGAGCTATTGCTTTTGCTAATTAGACAACCTCAATGAGACATCACGTGTGACCCTATTACATGTGTTTACTCTGCTTCTCTCAGCCGTAACCGTCATGGATGTCCAGCACAGATCGCAGTCCACGCCCTCCTCACTTAGTGTTCATTCAAGCTTCTCTGTTCTAATGTCACTCTAAGAATAAAGACGAGAGCATGCACAGGCTACACTGGCATAATAGCTTAATATTAGCATGTGTAAATACTTATTTAGAAGGATCACTGTAAACATAAACCTGTGTGTTTTTGCTTGCGTATGTGTTTTTGTTGGTGTGCATCCACGATTGGGGGGCAGGTGTTGCAGTGGTCTCTTGGGGCGTGAAGGGGTGGTGAAGTGAGACTGGAATCACTCTTTGATGACAGGGGCATGCATGAGGTCCCTGAAGACTCACCTCAACCCATAAATATCCCCTGATCCCCTCATGGACAGGAGCAGGCGACTGGTTGGCGTATCCAGTGTTTCGTTCTCCACTGGGAGAAAGAGGGAGAGGTGAGGGTAGAAGTCTATGTAATCCATCTCATGTGTGAGGGGGAAAAACAGTGAATGAATGAGCTCTCATATTAAAACTGGGGAAGTCCCTTCCCCCACCGGCCCAGCTCGCAGTCTCCTCATCAATTATTCCACAGTCATTAAATTCTCATCTATTCCAGCAAAGGAGCAAATGGACGGGATTTTTTTTTAATCTAGTTGTTGTTAATGCGGTGATATGTGGGAGCACTATCTCAAAGTGTAACTGTCCAATTCAACGTATACATTGGGAGAATCTGGGCTTTCCCCCTCAGCTCCACCTGACTGCAGGAGTGTGTTTGCTGTGTGCGTGTTTTTGCGTCAGTACTGCATGCTGATGTCTCAAATTCGCATCCTGTGATCAAGATTCACATCATGTTCAGGTGCTGGAAGAGGAAACCTTGTGGGCGGGGGAAGTCTTGAGACGAAAAGAGGAAGCCATTACAGCTGCTGAAGAAATTCAGCAGAGCTTGGACACAAATATCTGCTGCTGTGGAATATTCAACAGATACATCTGTTGAATTCTGTTACAGAATTTGTGTTTATAAATTCAACAGAATTTTAATGCACAGTAAAATTCTGTGTATAATTTTAATCTAGCAAGACTGAAAGCACAACCTCAGATCATGAGTGACACAATGTAATGCATAATTGACCCTTCGCAAACAGATTGACAGGCGATCTGACCAATCATAATCCGCCATTTCGTCTGACAAAACAGTCAGGGGAGTTAGCAGATTAATGTTGGTGAACTTCAACCTGAAAAATTGTTTCTGCGCTTGAAACAACATTCCTTCTGATGTTCATTCATGTTTATTTGATGCTATAAATGAACTAGTATGAAGAAATGATCAGTTCTCGAGCCGCTTGAAGGATCTACAGCGATCTGTCATGACACTTTAAAGAGCCAGTATACGCTATTTATTTTTAAAACTTCTTTAAATAATTACGATATATTAAATATGAAACAGTTTCATATGTCTGTTGACGCGTTGTCGGTGTATGAGATGAGATGTTATAGGAAAAATAATAAGTCAGTGCTTTAGTGTTTAGTTGAGTTAAATAATAAAAAAAAAAAAGTTAAAACAAGTTTTCAACCAAACTTGGTTTGTTTTTAAACCAGCATTTTTTTTTAGAGTGTAACGTATTGTAATGTAGTTTAAAAAATTTCATTCAAACTCATTCTTTTTCACAATTGCTGAAGATTGCATTTAACATTATCATTAAATTAAACCACTAATTATTAAATAATTACTTATGTGAGTAGATGACGACAAATGTAAAGCATGATCCAAATGAAGATGCACAAACCCAAACTCTAATATCAGCCATTAACTGATGTGATTATGCATCTCTATATGGAATGACGCTCCTCGCCATCATCTGAATGGCAGAGTGAGTGACAGAGAGAAGAGAGAGCGACTGAAGGACTCAGGGGAGAAGCCTGACCTTTAAACAGAGCTGGCTACCAGTCCACAATGAGACGTGCATCCCACAGAGGGGCAAAACACAGTGGAGACGGCGCATGGGAAATGGGCATTATGTTGTGTATTTCAGTTAACTATATGTAATGCAATACCATATACCTTATGTATGTTTTTAAACATTTTGTGGAATTTTTTATCACTGTAAATGCTCAACCAATGTTTTACTTGTTTCCCCCACTTAATCAAATATTCTTATTTTTTAAGTTATATTCATAACAAGAGAAATTTTCCACATATAAATGACAGAATTACAAAAATGAATGAGAATTGGCAATCAATTAGTGGAGTCATTCTTTGTGTGTGGTGGTGAGTATGAATGTGTGTGTCAATGCTGCCAGACTGGGCTTTATTTACTCAGCTCTCACAATACCCCTTCAGCAGATGGGAACCAACAGAGTGAGGGGGGAAAGAGAGAGGAAAAAGAGACAGAGAGAGAGAGGAAACAGAGGGAAAGAGAGGAGTGGGAGGTGTGTGCCCCATACTCGGAGCCATGAGGACTCCTTTGTTCCTCATCAGACCCCTATTGCAGCATGGCAGGGTGACACAGGCTGGCTGTAAAATCTCATTAAAAGAAAGAGAGAGAGAGACAGGCCTCAAGAGGGCTTGAGATCCCATTAAGACGTCGACATACAGACTTCAGTCATTCAGCGCCGTGGACTCCTGTCAACATGCATGTACAGAAACATCAGAGAAAAAAGCTTGAATTTCATCAAGAACAAAATACAGAAAAACTGAAAATGGACTCCAGGAGAGAGCAGAGCATTCTAAAAGAATAAATGAACAATTAAATAAATAAAATGGCCAAAAGTGATGTCCGGACTAGGAAAATTAACATCTTCACCCTTTATTCAAACATAATTAAAAAAATTTTAAGATTTTGCAAGCTTGGAGCCAATTGTTTTATTTGTGATAACACAATAAAACATGTCAAGTGTTATAGGTGATCTGTGTTTGTTTCTGTTTTGGATGGGTTTTGTCACATTATAGTGCAGTTTGTGGTTTCTAGTTGATTTGATGATTTGTTGCACCTGTCTTCCATTTCATTAATTGGTTTGGTTGTAAATTTAAGCTCTGTGTTTCTTTCGGTCCGCTGTCTGCTCGCGTCATTTTTTTCCCACGGTTGTTGTTCTTTTTTTCAAATATACATATCTTTTGTTTGTTTGTTTTTGCATCTTTGTTGATAAAATCTAAAATTTACCATCAAACAAACATACCCTGAACCCTTGACTGATTAACCAAAACCATGCTTACTCAAGGTATGCTGGTTCCAAATACATATCATAAGTTCAGCCAACCCAGAGTATGTTCAACGGTTAACACACAAGACATTCTCAACAGAACGACGAATCGATGAAAACGAATGGAAAGAAAAAGCAGCCATACTTCTTCTTTCTTCTTTTTTGAAGAATTGTTTGTTATATATTGTTTGTTTGATGTTTATTATATAAAAATAAAAAAGAAAGACTGATTATTTAAACAAAGTATAAATGAAATACATTTAAATAGTGCTTTATATATATCGATATAATTATATATATATATTTTTCTATAGTATCTGTCACGCCCACTGGAGCCTCATCAGCCTTTTTTGCCAGCCTTAATTTTCACATAAATACCAGGTTTAGTGTTTTGTTCTTTCATTATATTTCAGAAATTTTCAAAATATATCAATTACATCCAACTATGTCTAAATAAATACAACTATATTACACAGATTAATTCAAATATATTATATATTTCATGTTTCATCCACTGTTGCATGAATATATATACCCACATGTACACATGGTGCCCTGACTCCCCCACCTCATGCGCCTGATTATTGATTTCACTCCTGTTGTGTAGACACCTCCTCAGCAGATTTGATTAGTCACACAGAGGTGACAGAGGGGAAGTAAAGCTCTTAGATTAGAGAAAGCGGTGACAGAGAGAAAGAGAGAAGACAGGTTAAAAAATGGGTGAAAAAATAATGAAAAAGGATGCAAACTTTCCTCCTGTTGATGACTTTGTATTTGTGTCTAATTTTGGAGTAATATTTAGAAATAATGACAATCGTGTATTATTTTTGTGCTTAAATTAATCTGCATGTTTTTCTTCATTTGTATGTGCTGTCGTAATACATTCAATGCTTTAATGTGTTTTGCGGGAAGTGAGAGATCACATTATGATACCTGCTGGTTTTTCAGGTTTGATGTCATCATTAATTACTTCATGGCACCTTGCTGTCTAATGCACTGATGAACTGACTAACTGCTTTCTGACTAATGTGTCTTTTAACTGCTGTGATAAAAACACACATCAATTGTGGAATATTTCTCTAAATCCCATTGTCCCCATGCCTGTTTGTGCTTATGAAGGTTTCACAGTGAAAGAGTGCTAAATCACACACCCTGTAAAAAGCTAAAAGTGAAAATAAAATCTGTAAGTGTGAGCACACGTCTTAGAAAGCTCTTGGGAGAATGCTTGTCCTTAAAGGGCTAGTTCACCCCAAAATGAAATTTCTGTCATTAATTACTCACCCTCATGTCGTTCCACACCTGTAAGACCTTCGTTTGTCTTTGGAACACAAATTAAGATATTTTTGATGAAATCCGAGGACATCTGAACCACTCATATGCAGCAATTAAAAGGTATTAAAAACATTGTTAAAATAGTCCATGCGACTAGTGGTTCGGCCTTAATGTTATGAAGGGAAGAGAATACTTTTTGTGTGCAAAAACAAAACAAAAATGAAGACTTTGAACCATTGTCATATGCAGCTGACATAGTGAACAGAGTGTAGGCTTGCTTGTTCACGTCTGAACACCGACACGATTATTGGCCAGCTCCTGCATCACACGCATACATCGTGCTGCTCACATGTTCTGCTTCACCCAATACTGACTACATTTTTGGGTGAACAACTGACCCTTTAACACTCTTCTTTTATTTAACATGTCACGGAATACAGAAAAATCTGCAAAGACCATCCAGCTGGGTTCAGACATTGGAGTTAAGTAAACTAATTCTAAGGTGAGATCTGGAACCATGCAGCTTTCAAAGAACTAGCCAAGTGAGGTCAGTTTGGTAACAGTTTGAGCTTAATGAAGAAAATTTGATGATGATCAAGAGTAAGTGAAGAGGTTTGGCCGTGTTTGTCAGCAAACACGTTTTGATCTGTCTAAGCAGATTTTAAATATGTTTAATTGGATGTGACTGTTGATATCGCAAGGTCATTATTTTCGAAGCCCCATATTTTCACAATTGATTTCTGGCTCACATTGAAGCTTTGACATTAAATAAGGCACATGCAAATAAGAGGCAAGGCCTGGTTGAGTTAGTGATGTGTTAAAACTCTTTTAGTGGTTAAACAAACACAACACACTGGTCCAGGCAACCAATCAGAGCACAGAGCACTTTTAAGCAGGGGTTTCATAGAGGCAGGAACTAAAGAGCGCGTTACTGACAGACTGGGATGTTTTTTGAACATTCTAACATGAAAACCTATTGTAGAAGACCTAAAAAACTAAAATCAAGACTTTCAAGAAGGGCATAATAAGTCCCCCTCTAAGAAACATTCGAAATAAACGTCTAGATAAACCTGACAGGGTTCTGTCCTTTTCGACAAACACTTATTACACACACCTTTAATCATTCGTCATTTTACCTATAGGAGACTCACACCGCAGTATGGTGTGATCGAGGTGCTGCGGCTGGTGACTCATTAGCACACACACGCTCTCTCTCAGCACAGTTTTTCAAGCCAGCATTCAGTAAACGGCTCCACACCTCCATTCCTGTTTCTACCATCTATTGTTTTGATCATTGGATAATCATCTTTTCATTCCAATATTGTGTGCACAAATGTTCCCTGCACTCTGCTATACTGTCTGTCACTCATTCCTTCGCAGATAGACTGGTCTAAACAACACTTTCTGGCCAATTATTTCGGTATACAGCAGTCTGGATGAACCAGCTAACTGTCACTCAAGTGGGCAGAACAACAGGAGAGGTAGGCTAAGAGACAGATTGAGTGATGAACAGAAAGTAAGATAATAAGAGAGAAAGAAGCAAGGTAAGAGTAAGAAGAGCTGCTTAACTGATCAAAGTAGCTGTCATGTTTCTTTCTGGAGAAAAAAACTGGTTTATATCTAACACAACACACAAGCCTGGATACATTTTGAGACTCAGACAGACAGACAGACAGTCTGCATGTTTGTGTCTTGTGAACAGACAGACACACTTCTTGAATGAGTTTTATTTTAACATCCTATTTAAGAAAAGGGTTAAATGAACAAGGTCATGTATTTCAATGTTTCAAAAAAGAGGAATAGATGTGCCTGTATGTCCATGTGATGAGTCATCCTGAACCTGGAGACACGTACACCTGTTTCCTCAGCTACAGCACCCAAGAGATGTAGCCGTCCCCAGATTCAATGAACAAATCAAGGTCACACAGAGAGAGCTGTAGTGGAACTCACGCGCTCTTGCTTGCATGGACTGGAAGAGAAGTATACCACTGCTACTATAATAATAGTTTGAGTATAGATGTGTGCGCGTGGGTTTGTGTGTGTTGAACTTTAAGTAGTGTGATTCATGCAGGAGATAAATAGTTTCTCCATTTACCCCCTCCCTCAAGGTTACTATTCTGAAACGTGAGAATTTGACGCACATTCTGACGCAGTCGTCACTGGGGCATTCTAGCCCCACCCACCAACCTGAACCAATGAAATTCACCTCCACCCTTATATGATGTCCCATCAACACCACAGAATGGCTGCAGCAACACCTATGCATGGCTATATCGTACCGCACTGACATCTGTTCCAAACACCCGCATGATATAGATAGATAGATAGATAGATAGATAGATAGATAGATAGATATAGATAGATAGATAGATAGATAGATAGATAGATAGATAGATAGAACTGCAAATGAGAATATGAAAGAGAGACAGGAGGAATTTCCATTTGTCATCCTGTGCTGTACGCTCATTCCAGACAGAACATCCGTCTGGCCTTGGCTCTCTCCATCTCATTCTTTTTCAGTCTCTTTGTCCTGTGTCTTTTCTCTCTGAATCTTTAGAGAGGAGAGAAGGTTACCATAGAGACAGAGATGCTTATAGTAGTAAAGACGGAATGTGGTCGTCATGGAATATTTTGTAAAACAGGAGAAAATCAATTATCGAGACTGTGCCAGAACACAAAAGTGAGGCGACTATGAAATAAGAGAAAGGAAGGAAGAAGAGAGATCATTCTGATACAAAGTGCAGGCATCTGTTTTGTTTAACTTGAGTGTTCGTTAGACATTGTTGTGGACCTGCTGACGTGGATGAGTGAAAGCTGCTGATGCACTGATAGCTCGTTCTCGATCATGTGATTATTACATTACAGCCACACTTGATCCCATCACAGCTCACAAGTAATCATATTATTGTCCACACACAGAGCGTGGACGAAAGAGAGAGTCGAGGATGTTGCATCACAACCACAGGGATCAGAAGAATATGTTCCTGTTTTTCTGGCTTGTTTTGTGCAGTGGAGATATTTCTAGCACAAGCTAAACTCAAATGAGATATCAAATATCATCAGTATTCACGCTACTGAAAACATAAATCAGATCAAAGTGAAATGGCTCTTGAACCCCACAGGAACACTGCAGCGCCACCTAGTGACGGCTTTGTGAATAAATCGCAAGCTTCTCTTCTGTGCAGCTGCTTTGATGAGACTGTGTTTATTTCCAAGTATGTCCTAAAGAAAATCCAACCAAAAAGAGTTCATACAAAACTTACACTAGCCTATTCATTTTCTCTGAATTGCAAAGTGAAATCATAACACTAGTGGCAAATATGTAGATCAATCGTTTTATAAGCAAACGAAATATTTTAGTCAACAAATGGCACGTTTTACAGCAGGTTCTCCATTAACTGCAGCAGTGTACAATCTGACAGCTGCAGTACAGTAATTACTGCAGTCTCACCCTCAGGCTACTGACCCGGATGTTGAGTTGACACTTTATGAACAGTGACTGAGCCTGTAATGAAGCAATACTATAATTAAATCTGCGCCTTTTGAGTAAATTAAGACATGGAGCACTTACCTGCGCTGTCTGATGTGTAATTATTTGCCCCTGTTCATTCTGTTTTCACCCTTGCGTTTAAGGTATAGCATAGTTTTTGTTCCATGGTCAAAAGCATACAGGCTATTAAAGGGAAATGACTGAATTATGGAATTATTGAATTATTCATATTTAGATATAGGCCTACAGTTGACACATCATGAATCTATATCGAGCAGAGGGATTGATGCTGTGGTCCAAGCCTGTGGGACAAAGAACTCCAATTAGTGATGGGCCCATCTGACGCTGAACGGGCCCCACAGACCCCGGGGACCAATTTGGACAGGCACGTGCCTGGTGTTCGGTGGGTTCCCGCGTGTCTATCCACGCACCAGACGCGTTCCATGGTTGTCCAGGAAACGCACAATCCCGCCATCTGTCACGGTCCTGCCCAGTGATCCCTGTCGTGTAACTGCGGCTCTCTAACTAGTGAAAACACACATTTATCTATTACCCGCCACAAACAACCGAGTGGGCGGGGAAACAGACATCTTTGGCACGCCCTTTCAGGTCTAAAACACGGCGTAAAAATCATCTCCGTTTTAAAACCCTGCGTCTAATGGACTCTAAATTAATGGTTTAATTCTGTAACACCAACGCGAACACAGAAATTAATTCGAGATTGATTGGACTTTAAAAATAAAGGCCTCGTAATAACAGCATTTCCACTATTAAACATATTTAAAATCTACATAGACCTGCAAAAACAAGCGATCCCTGCATTTTAATCGAAGATCAAGTGAACAGAACTGAAGTGATGCAATCTCGTCCTCTAAAATTCACATTTTACTGCGAAGAGACGATAATAGATGATAGATGAGTAATAGCGCCATCTGCCGGTTGAAGTAAAGGAGTGTGCAGTGTGTATCTGATTCTGAACGAAATGAAATAGGATTGGAATGTTCCACTGGTAAAAGATAGAAACCACCCGTTATCAAAGACACGGTCCACGCATATACTATGCAAATCATACGTGGGTAAACAAATAGTTGAGGAAGTTGCAAAGAAATATTATAGCTCGTATGCAAAATAATTCCACTGAAAATTAGACTACATTTCCCCGCACAATACATCCTGTAATTCTGTAAATCCCACAAATATGATGTAGACAAAGCTCTTTTTTTTTCTCTATGACGTTTATAAAACTACTCTTGGAGAAATTCGCAACTGCTACACAAACGCTGTTTTTACTACATTTGTAAACAAACTCGATTTTTTTGCTATAGCTACGGTTTACGTTATTTGTTGGCGTAAAGACATTTAAGTCTAGGTGGCACTAAGTGCATATTAATATATTCCTTATTATGTTCTGTCTCAGGAAGAAAGAAAAAACAAGTTTCTGCCCAGTTTTGTCGGTGTCCCTTACAAAAAAGAACTGCAGTATATTGAAGTAGAACTGCATTAAAACTGCAGTACCATGTAGTTTCACTGCAGTTTAATTAAGCACAACCATAGATTTGCAGTATAATGAAGTATAGTCACAGTACAACTGCAGTACATTGAAGTTCAACAGCAGTAAAACTGTAGTATAAGTACAGCTGCAGTAAAATGAAGTACAACTGAAAGTTGCATGAAGTATAAAAACAGTATAACTGCAGTTGTATTGCAGTTTTATTTTACTAGTACTTTAGATGTATTGCAGTATAGTTGTACTCCAGTAAAACTACAGACATTTGAGGTTATATTGCAATACTGCAGTTTTTTCGTGTACAAAAAACTGCATTTTTCTATATGTAACAAAAACTGCAGTATTACTTCTAAAAAACTGCAGTAATTTTTTGTAAGGGGTGTTAGCTGCTTACACAATTATGAATGATCACAGGCGTGTTGTTAAACACGTCACTACAGCCTCCTGAATTTGCACTAACTGTGTGTAAATGCAACTTGACACCGAGAGTGTGTTTTGAGGAGAGAGTGTAAGTTTTGACAGTGACATTGCTGGCTGATCTGCTGAGGACACAGAGAGAGGTAGGCACCGTTTCATCAGAACTGCATGAAACTATAAAACTGAATTTCAATATGTTAGACTAAAATGATCCATTCATTTATTTACAAAAGTCACCGAATGAATCGTCTTATATTTCGAGGCCTGTCTCAAAACTGTCATAAGAAGTGGAATGCAATGGAGTGCTAGATATTTCCATTTGCTTTGCATACCGTACAGCTCATTTGGCGAGGTCAGATAAGATGAACAGATCTGTAAATAAATGTTGCTGCTGAAATTAAAGTGTTCGTTTCATGACAAATCCTGCTTGATGTATGGTATAAACATGCACAGAATACTGTTGTGATTAATGCACCTCAACAAATTATTGCCATACATTTTAGGGACACATAAAGTACATTAAGGCTGTGTAAGGTTTTTGTTGAAGAGCTTAACCCACAATCTCTTACTTTTTGGTGCTTAATAAGTGTTTCATTATCACAGTAGTGCTCAGTGATCTGGACTTAAACTATAGAAGAATGGGGAAGGATGAGGTAACAACAAAAATAAAAGTATATAATAATTTAGTTGCCAAACATGTTTAAATTTATTTCTTCCATGGACCACACGTTCTGAAGAATGTTTGTGCTGCTCTGTTCAAGTGACCATAACGGCAAACATCACCATTAAAAAAGTCTTATAATCGAAGTATTCTTATATTCTGCGTGATCATCTAAGTGATCTTAAGTTATATGATAGCTTTCTTTGAGGAACAGTTTGAAAAGTCTTTCCTTGAAAATCTTGCAGCAGTGATCACCATTTACCTTCATTACATTGAAAAGATCTGCAGTCTGTCGGAAATAATTGCTTATGTGTTCCACGGATGAAAGAAAGACATGCAGGGGTGAATATTATGATCACACATTCGAATTCGTGAATAGATGTAGAGTTTTTTGGGTGAACTGTTCCTCTATGCAATGGCCGAACTTTCCCCTTGGTTCGGATATGTTGACCTTTACCATGGCGTAAATAGGGTAAGACAAATCTCAACATAATTCCGAAATAAATGATTTAAAAAAAGGAAAAATGTTTACAAAAACACAGCGTGTCCCTCACATTCACAGAAAGCTATATCCTTCCTAAATATTTAATCAACTAACAAAAATTGTACCCAGTTTGTTTGATACAGAGGGGGCTCAGCTTTCAACTCATTTTACCTCACATTCCCAATGCCCTGAGGGAATTACAAGTTTCACTTACACTGTTTGTGGCTGTGATCCACTCGCTATAAGCAATGTTGCACTTTTGCTAACGGCGGTTGATTAAGTTTCATTGAAATGTAGACCTTAATTTGTAGTAGAAAAATCTGTTGAGTGTGCTGTCATTCTCACTGATATTGTTCAGCTTTATATGCCATTAAAATAAACACAGAGTCTGTGTTGTCTTTAAACATGGATTTACTCCAGAAGCAAATTAGTCGGTGTGGGAGTTGTCCTGTCATGCTTTGAAGCAGAGATCTTTTCTTTATGCTCAAATTCCTTGATAGAACAAGTACTCTACATTTTGCCTGTCAACCCAGTATTAGGTATGATAAATGTCAAGCCCTTTCTCTAGAGGAACTCATGACTGTAATTTAACAGAGGTGAGAGAAGCAAGACTACCAGGCTAGCAGAAATGTGATTTATTGTGCTGGACGTACCCTGTCCCTGAACCTGACACTTAGACTGGTATGGGAAAAAATTGCAGTTTGTATCTGTTTTAGCTTGTATACCCAGACGAGAGCTTTTAGCCCAGAACAGGAGTGGATGACACAATTACAGCCCGTAAAATTAGACTGTTTGATGAGGAGCTTGCACGGAAAATGTCACTGGATGAGTGCACTTGATCCTCTGTATCTCATGTGTTGCCTTGTGTCAGTGTGTATCAATGAATGTTCGCACCTATCTGTGAGCGGTGAACTGGAGCGCAAGTTACGTTCATCTTGGTGTGTGTGTGTATGTGTGAACAAGCCTCTTTTTGTCTGTGGGTTTGGATGAAGACCTCTTCCTCTCCTCCTGTCTGAGTATGGTCAGGTTGCAGAGTATGTGTGAATGTGGCACCTGTGTGCTGTAATCCTGTTGTGTGGGCTTCCCATGCTCCATCGGTCAAAGAGGCTCAGCCTTCGTCACTGACACACACGAGGCCCTGGAGTTCAAGCCATCTTCACTTCTTTCGGTTCATTAATCATCCATTCTGTCAATTACTGCTGCACCTTTCTGCATCATCCAAACAGCATGTGAACAGAGTATGTCTGAATTTACTGTATTCATAAAACAGTAGGCAAAAAGTTACCTGGATGACCTACTTCTAGCGGGATTCTAAAGTGTGTGTCCAATGGACACTTTACTATCCCATGAGGCCATAGGAGAGGATTTGTGAAAGGCAATGAAGCATTTCTACTGATGCTGGTATAGGCTGCAGCAGTCAACAACTCACAGTTAGCCAACCACTTATTTGATCTGGTTTGACTCAAGTTTGGCTTCTTAATAATTCATGTCATGTCTGAACTTTAAAGGGTTTGTTAACACAAAAATAACAATTCTGTCATTAATTACTCACCCTCATGTCGTTCTACACCCGTAAGACCTTTGTTCATCTTTGGAACACAAATCAAGATATTTTGATATAATCTGATGGCTCAGTGAGGCCTCTGTTACCAGCAAGATAATGAACATGTTCAGATGCCCAGAAGGTACTAAAAACATATTTAAAACAGTTAATGTGAGTACAGTGGTTCAACCTTAATATTACAGTATAAAGTGAGAAGAATACTTTTTGTGCGCAAAAAACCCCCAAAATAACTTTCAAATCACTGCTTCTAAGCTTTACAAATCTTGTTTCGAATCAGTGATTTCATTAACGAGGCTTCGTTACGTCATGAGTGATTCACAATTTCATTAGTTCATATGATTTTGGCAGTTTGATTCACGAAACGAATCACTGATTCGAAACAAAGGATTCGTAAAGCCTTGAAGCTGTGTTTTGAAATAATCCATCACTAGATATTGTTGAAAAGTTGTTTTTTTGTGCACAAAAAGTATTCTCGGCACTTTATACTGTAATATTATTGAACCACTGTATTCACATGAACTGTTTTTAATATGTTTTTAGTACCTTCTGGGCATCTGAAAGTGTTCATTGTCTTGCTGGCATTGCATGCCTCACTGAGCCATCGGATTATATCAAAAATATCTTAATTTGTGTTCCGAAGATGAACGAAGGTCTTACGTGTTTGGAACGATATGGGGGTGAGTTATTAATGACAGAATTGTCATTTTTGTGTGAACAAACCCTTTGACCTATTTAAGCTCTATTCTATCTGTTTGACAATCTCTCTATTTAATCATGAATTTTGAACAGGTGGATGTTCATGTTATGTTATGTTACTCCTCTTTGTCTCTAGTAGGACACGAGTGCTACACCTCATGTCTGACCCATCTCCTTCAATTGTGTGCATCTCCATTGTTGTTTTTCTTTTGCCTGATGGTGTCCATCTCAGGGCAGTCTTTGGGATTCGGTTCTGGTCAATTCTGAGAACATCTCCAAACCATCGGATTCAACGACTTAATCTCAGTGACCACGCTTTGAATCGTTGTTCTCCTGTACAGTTCTTCATTGGTGATTTTCTTTGGCCAGGTTTACAACATATCCTCCTGAGGCATCCATTGTGGAAGGTGCTGATCTTGTTCATGTCGCCCTCAGTAACTCGTCAGCATTCTGAGCCATACAGCACACTGTGGTTTTTGTGGTACTTTCATGCAAATAAGTGATATGTCATCAGGATATCTGTACATTAACTCAACTACAGGATTTCTACAGGCAGACTCACTGGATATATTAGCCTTTATTAAATCCTCTTATAGTCCCAGTCATCTTTGCATCCTGTTTTTTTCTCAACTATGTTGTTTTAGTCTTTCACCATCTTCTGTTGTATCAATAAAAACCTTGATAAAAAAGTTTATTTTTTCTTCTTTGTGAGCTCTTCTAGGAGATAGACTTTCTCAGAAAAAGCTTCCTTTTTTGTCTCCGATTTCTCCCTGCTCACATGGAACCACTCTTAACATATCATCTCATCACCCCCACTGTATGCTGTGGAGGACTACATCTAATTGTGTCAGAGTTTGTGTCTCAATCTCCTCTTCCTCACCAGCTCACTCGAGCGATTCATTTCATCCGGCTTTAATAAAATAAATGGGGGTTGGTGTGGACTTACATTTACCACTATTTCTCTCTGCGCCTGTTTCAATTGCTCACATCTGCCCTGCAGGTGTCTACTCTCCTTCCTCTGCCTTACAAGACCGTGGCGGTTATGGGAGACGGGGGCATGTTTCTACATGTGAAAGGCCCCTCTGATGAATAGTTGCCTGAGTAGGGGGGAAATTACAGGACGGAGCATTCTTCAGTTGCTAAGGATTGAAGAAGACTTGTACATTAAATCTTCCCCCTGAGTGAGAGTGTGTCTGGGCTAGTATTTGTTGGTTTGTGTTTGCCCTTTTCTCCATCCAGTCTAGCGTGACAAATCTTAATTCCCTCATTCTAATTCTGCACCTAAGGATATATATATTTTTTTAAATCCTCATGATAAATTGTGAAATACCTGGCAGTTGTCCTGAGCTGAGCTGACTTTGAAACAGCATTACACTAAAATCTCATCACTATTTATGATCTCTTCCTTATGCCTGTATATGCCAGTTAGCAATGTTAATATTTCCCTTTCATTGCTTTGGTCAGTTTTAAAGAACAGTTGGAATGCGGTAGATGTGCATCATTAGGTACAGTGTAAATCCAGCGATGGTTGAGGTAAATTCAGACAGTGGCGCATATATAGAAGCATTGAAAGAACAGATGTTGTGCTGTAATTGTACCATTCAGGACCATTCAGCCTGACCGTTGCTGCAGAGAGTATGTATGTATGCTGGATTATTTCTTTTAAAGAGGTGCTGGATTTGATCCAATTGCTCTGATTTCTTTTAAATCATACACTACCCTCAACATTTTTGAGGATTTACTGTTTTTTTTAATTCATCAAGGATGCATTGATTTGTTCTAAAGTGGAAACAAGAAAAAGACCCCTCTCTTTCCTTCTCTATCCAGCAGTCCACTACTTCAGTCAGGATGAATGGTGCCTTCAGTCCTAGGCGGGAACCAGGACCTGACCTCTCCTGTCTGCACCAGTACAACGAGTGGCTGGCTTGTAGGCATGAGTCAAGTCTCCTGCCCATGAAAGAAGATCTGGCCATCTGGCTAAATGAAATCCTTGGTAAGAAAAAATAAAACTATCTTCATATTTGTATAAACATTAGTGATTACTAATTCTTGAAATGATGACCTTAAAAGGGTAAGTTCAACCAAAAAGGAAAATTCTGTTATTAAGGAAGTCATCAAAATGATCTGTTCCAAAGATGAACGAAGGTCTTACGGGTGTGGAACGACATGAGGGTGAGGACTTAATGACAGAATTTTCAATTTTGGGTGAACTAACATGTTCAAACGTGAAAATTCTGTAATCATTTACTTACTAACTATATCACTTTATTACTTCTGTGGATGACAAAAAAATAAATTTTGAAGAATGCTTGTAACCAAACGTATTTGGTCACCATATGTGTATGTATGGAGAAAAAAACCCCCATTGGGATACACTGTCTGAGCTTTAACTTTAGAGCAACATTGAGTCTTTTACAACATCTATAAATTGCCTTTGGCAGTTCAACACATGGAAACTTCTAACTAGAGCTCAAGTGTGTCAAGGAAAGTTGTGAATTTAAAAATTATAGCCATCTCTGGTCACCAATAGGCCCACTTATTTTATTGTGTTTCCTGTGCTTCAGTTTTCTGTATATGTTTTGCGTTTCAACGTAACTGCAGTGTCAGTAATTTAAGTTAGTTTTCAGTTACATCTTCTGACTAAAAAGGACTCAAGGCTACCATTTTTCACATTCCCATTGCTGGGCGTCAGTATAAAACCTTATTTACACAAGCGGATAAAATCTTGATTTAATCCTGCACGAGCCAACAGATATGGATTATTCTGTCTCTGCCCATCAGATCAGCAATATCATGGTGTTTACAGACTTTAAATCGAATTCCTTAAATTCCTCTGCATCTCGGATCAATGGGACATGCCCTGATGGGACCTTAACAGAGGAATTGCCTTTCTTAAACAGACCAGGATATCAGCGTCTTATACAAGTCCCTGCGTGTCTTGACCTTTGTTGTCAGAACCTTTTAGGACAATTGTGGGATAAAGAGGCTTGATAAAAACGAAACACAACAGGTAAAGAGATCAAAAACCACAAACGTCTTAAGCCAACAGGCTGGCAGTACTTAAATATACAGTAAAGACATAACAACCTGAGAAATGAGATTAGAATGGAGACAACATCAGAGTTGTTGTTGTTTCCACCAAAGAAGCTGATGAGGGATTTCTCTGATCAACGCACTCTTCTCTTCCTCAACTCTTCCTGTTCCTGTTGATCTCAGGGCAGCATTATGGCTCTGTGGTTGACAAACAGCAGGAGATCTCTTTGTTTCCCTACACACTCCTCTCTCGCTCTGAGCTAATGATCATCCCCAGTCATTCTGCACATCAGGATTTCTGTTTTTGTTGTGGTTTCCCTCCACCATCACCTCCTGTATTCCCCCTCCCCAGGCCCCCCACTCCCCTTTCACCGTGATGGTTAAGCTCCGGTACCACTGCTGTGTCTGAATCTGTATGTACTTAACACCCAGGCCTCAGGAATGTGTCTGCACAGCCGTGAGAATCTCAGAGCGAGTGTACTTAGAGGATTTTTGGGCATCTTTAAGTTGCCTAAGGAACTGAAAACTGATAAATAAAATATGGAGGAGAGGATAGGTAAAACGTATTACTGTTCTGTGTATATGCTTTTACAGCTACCAGTTCATCCATTGCGATTTAATCAGTGGCTTTATAACCTCACTCTTTAGTACTACAAGCCTATTGATCATTCTTTATTTCTCTCTTAATGCTCATTTCTCTCTCTGAATGCTTCCTGTACAGGTTTGGATATAACAGTGGATAACTTCATGGACAGACTAGACACTGGTGTTGTCCTGTGTCAGCTTGCAGAAGCGCTACAGGAGAAAATGATTCTGGCCAGCAATGGCAAGGTGCTCATTTTATGGGTAGTTTGATCCTAAGCTTATTAAAGGGTTAGTTCACCCAAAAATGAAAATCCTGTGGTTAATTACTCAACCTCATGTCATTCCAAAACCGTAAGATTTTCATTCATCTTCAGAACACAGATGAAGATCTTCTGATGAAATCTGAGAGCTTTCTGTCCCTCTAGACAGCCACATGACCTTTGATGCTTCAAGAAGTTCATAAAGAGATTGTAAAACTAATTCATAGGAATTGAGTGGTTTAGTCCAAATGTTCTGAAAAGACTTGATCGCTTTATTTGATGCACAGATGTCATTTAGGCTTTTATTCACATATAAACATCAGCGAATTTAAACAGAAGCTCAACTGAATCTGCTTGATGCGTGAGAACAGACCTCTTGCGGAAGCATTTCTTGAGCGTCCGTTTATGTCAATAAAAGCTTAAATTCAATCTGGTTGTTCAATTTATAAAGTTGACTGTTAAATTTGAAAGTTAAATTTGCATTAAATCTCTTTTTTGAGGTGTCAAAATGGTAGTGTCTATGGAGGGACAGAAAGCTCTCAGATTTTATCAAAAAGATCTTCATTTGTGTTCCAAAGATGAACAAAAGTCTTAAAGGCGTAGAACGACACAAGGGTGAGTAATTAATCACAGAATTTTCATTTTGGGGTGAACCAACCCTTCTTTTTTTTTCTACCCCAAAAGAATTACAAGCACTGGCAGGAAAATGCAAATTTGAAGGCACATGAATTAATGCAAAGCTAATTTTTAAACAATATATGTTACTTGAAGATAGTGTTGCCTGATAGAAGGGTTATTATTTGTGTTATTTTTATATCGTACATATTCAAATGAGCACATAATAAGCTAACCAGAGTTACATTTCAGCTGGTTTCTTTTGTGCTCATAGCCCTTTATTCGGCGCATGATTCGCTGGCGGCCTGGTGCAGCCTCTGGATCGTTCTTTGCCCGGGACAATACAGCGAACTTTCTGTACTGGTGCCGTAAAATTGGAGTGGAGCCATCACATCTGTTTGAGTCTGAAGATCTTGGTGAGTATTTCAAAGCACCAGTTTTCTCTTATTGTATCAAGGAAAGGTTTTTTTTGTTTTGTTTTGTTTGTTTATGTTTAAGATGTTAGCTTGTGAAGACTATGTTTACATTTACATTTAGTCATTTAGCAGACGCTTTTATCCAAAGCGACTTACAAGTGTTCACGGAAGAGATGAGTTTTCAGCTGTCTCTTGAATATTGCCAGGGATTCTGCGTTCCTGATGAAAGTAGGGAGATCATTCCACCAGCAGGGAGCAGTGAAGGAGAATGTTCTGGAGAGTGATTTTGTGCCTCTCTGTGACGGTACCACAAGCCTACGCTCCTTTAGTGATCGCAGGCTTCTGGTGGGGATGTAGCGTTGTAGCAGTGTGTGGAGGTAGGAAGGTGCAGAGCCTGTGGTGGATCTGTAAGCAAGCATCAGTGCTTTGAACTTGATGCGAGCAGCGAGGGGTAGCCAGTGCAGAGAGATGAAGAGGGGCGTGGGCTCTCTTAGGCTCGTTGAAGACAACACGAGCAGCAGCGTTCTGGATCATTTGAAGAGGTTTGATTGCACTTGACGGCAGACCAGCCAGAAGAGCATTGCAGTAATCAAGCCTTGAAATGACCAGGGCCTGGACAAGCAGTTGTGTTGCGTGCTCAGTCAGGAAGGGACGGATTTTCCTGATGTTGCGAAGTTCAAATCTGCATGACCGCGCCGTCTTTGAGATGTGGTCTCTGAAGGTCAGTTGGTCATCGAAGATAACTCCAAGATTTCTGGCCGACTTTGATGGGGTAATGGTGGTTGTACCAAGCTGTATGTTGATGTCACTATGTTTGTGATTAAGCTGATCAGGTTCTTTGGTTTCAGTACAAGTGGCATGTGCTTGTACATCTGAGATGATTCACCAACAATCCTGAGAAATCTGACCATGGATGCATTTTCAGCACAGGGAAATCAGTGTTATTCTTGCCCACTCTTACACCCATAATATCATTAAAGGGTTAGTTTATCAAAAAATGAACATTTTGTCATCATTCACTCACCCTCATGTGATTCCAAACCCAATTCTTATAAAATCTGAATAAATGTTGTCCCTCCATTGGCAGTCCACATAACTACCACTTTAACACATCAAAAAGTTCCTAAAGAGTAGATTAGTCCAAATTTTGTGAAACATGATCCCTTTTATGATGAACAGATTTAATTTATGGTAAATGGAAGCTCAAGCATGCTATAAGGCAGTTTTTATTTTTTATTTTTGGGTGATCTAACCCTTTAAGTGAGATGTCCTGTTAGAATGACTGTCTCTGTGTCTGAGTCCATGCAGGCTGTCGTCCTGTGGGGCCGTGGCCCTAAAGAACTGCTGAATAGCCAAGCAGTATCAATATCTGTGTCACTCTACTGTTCACTGTGACACACCCTTGGTCCCTGCTGTCCATCACTGTGTGATGAATAATGGAGAGAAAGAGAAGGAAATAGAAATGAAAGGACAGTAGGTCAGGGGGAAAATGAGGAATGGAAAAATAGTGTCAAAGATAGAGAATACAATAGAATAATAGTGAAAACGAAAAAGCGTGCACATTGAAAGGTTTTGAGAGGATAGATAAAATAATGCAGCGTGAGCTAGTGTTCAATAACTGCCATAAAAGCAACAAAACCGTCTTTTAGTTCTGAAATACCATAGTCTTAAAACCTGAGGGACATTTTTAGTGACAGAGCCAGTGTGTTCATCTAACTTGGTGACTGTGCTTTTAAAAGATTTTTGCATGTGCACATGCCTGCATGTCACTGTTTGCCATAAATTAATGTGCATTTTCAAAATTGAGAAAGATAACATCCTGTGTTTATTTTAAACCCAGTTATTAGGACTGTAAATCTACCCAACATTTATCATTGCTTTCAAAATGAAGCTATTTTGGATTTAGCTGTTGCTTCGTTGTTTTCATTAGGGTTCACACATTCAGACAGATTTCTGTTTTTGTTCTTGTTGATACAAGTTTGAACACCCTTTTCCAACAAAAGTCTAGTTTTCTTTTTTTTTCACTTTTGTACTGCACAGCAAATGTCACTAATGTCAGTGCAAACACTACATAATTTGTTTTGTGTCTGCATTGCAAAGGCTCAAAAATGGGTTGGGAAGATCATACTAACATCTTTTAATGACTTAGTTAGAGGATGAAAATGGTCTGGAGTGTTTCGTTTGGCTATTGTCTCATTAGGACATGTCAAAGCCTTTTTACTCAGTAATTTTGTCTTGTTTTCCAGTAAAAATATCTAAGCATCCTTAAAAAAAAATAGCTAATTATAAAATAGCTAATTTTTCTGAAGAAATACTACATGAACAGATTGAATTTTGGCTTTTATGCACATCAGCGATCATAAACAGAAGCTCAACCAGCCTGCTTGACACGTGAGAATGAAGCTCCTTGGTAAAATCTGGACTAAACCTTTCAATTCATATGGATTCATTTTACGATCTCTTTATTAACTTTTTGAAGCATCAAAGTTGTAGATGCAAGGACTGTCATCAAAAATACCTTAATTTGTGTTCCGAAGATTAAAAAAAGTCTTAAATCGTTAGTTCAACCAAAAAATGAAAATTCTGTCATCATTTACTCATGTCAGTCCAAAACTGTAAGGTTTCAGAGAAATCAAACTCAAAATTAGTGAGATGAAGAGAAAATTATTTTCTAATGGGGTAATAAATAATAATTTATTATAAAATTTATCATTTTTAAATGATAAAAGTTTTTTTCTAAAATAATTGTAAAATATTTGTTCTTGATTTAAACATGAACCTCATTGCTTTTATTATTATTATTTTAGATTTTGTGTAATATGCTACTCAAATAAATTTATCTTGTTTTAAGGGTGCATAGATATTTGTAAATAAAACTGAGTAAGATATCGTTTTCTTACTCAACATTTTCCCAGTGAGATTATAGATACAAAACTGAAGCTTCTTTCAGTCATCGTCATTCTCTTTGCGGGGTTATGATAATGTTATTTGAGAGATTATAATGCTATTTAGCTGAATAGACATATCAAATGTCTTTTCACTTTTGGAATCTTTGTATGTGACCATCAAAGCTTAGTCTTATCCATTGTTTCGTCCAGGTTACAGTTTATGTTTGTTTCAAACATGCTGACATCATAGGTCTTTTGTTTTGTATGACTTTGTCAAGTACGAAATGTATTTGTTTCACCAGTTCTTCAGAAGCATCCTAGGGATGTGTGCTTGTGTCTCATGCAACTTGGGAGAATTGCTTCAAGGTGAGGTCCTTTGATCCTTTACAGTCATTTACTATCACATGTCCTCATCATATTTTCTCTCAGTCAGAGCTGAATAAATGTTCTCCCTCAGGTATGGCATTGAGCCGCCTGCGCTGGTCAAGCTCGAGAGAGAGATTGAGAAAGAGGAAAATGAGTCTCTGTCTCCATCCATGTTCTTTGCCTCGCCTCTGCCATCTCCCTCCACCCCACCTGTTTTTTTCCCTCCTGATCCAGAGCCCTCTGTAATCTCAACCCCCTCATCCATCTCACCTCCATCCCCTCCTCCGGACCCCTATCCCTCTTCACCACTGGCCCCTACCCCTCCCCCAGAGTCCACATCCATCTCCTCTGACTCAAACACCCCGTCAGAACCTCAGCAAACTTCACCAACTCCACCATCACCCATCAGGACACCCGTCAAATCAATGCCACCCTCGCCGACAAACGGCTTTGCAAAGACTAATGGTAAAAAGAGCGCTGGTAGCCTGCTGGATGAGATTGTGAGTACTTTCAGGTCATATATGGTACGCAATATCCCAGTCCTTGACCGTACTGGGGCATGACTTCATGCTTATTATCAAAAGCATGTTTTCTTTGTTGCTTTGTTTCAGGTGAGGCAGATATCAGAGGACCCACCATGCAAATGTCCAGTCCAATTCTGCATTGAGAAGCAGCCAAAAGGCCATTATCGTGTCGGAGACAAAGTTCTCTATGTCAGGGTATGTACCGTAGACTGCCTTTTTTCCATTTTAGCTGAACGAAAGTGTTATTCGATATCTATTATTGCAGTTTGTCTGGGTTCCCTTGACTTCTGTGGAAGGATATGAAGCGATATGAAACTCATGTCTCATTGTTTGTTGTAAGCATCGACATGTCAACAAGCTCTGCTGTGCTTTCACTGTATCTTTAGAAGCACAAATATTAGTTTTGAACCTGAGAGAGCACAGTACTCCATCAAGGCAAAGCCTCATGGGAGCTAGTGTTGCCTGGCAACATGAAGAAAAGGTTCACACCTTTGAATAGGGAAAAAGGAGATTCAAACTAACAAATGACTAGGATTAGGGCTGGAAAATCGAGTCACATATACCAGTAAAGAACACAAATGCTTCATAAGAAACAATAATAAAATGCTCAGTCATACAGAAAATACACAGAATTCAGATTATATTAAAATGGAAAGGTCATGCATGCATTTTATATATATATATATATATATATATATATATATATATATATATATTTTTTTTTTTATATTTATTTTTATTATTTTATTCTAAACCCTACAGGGAATAGTTGAACTTCAGTTGGGGTACACCTGGTTGAAGGTTCAAATTGCAGTTTCAGTGCATCTTCAAAGCACTCTACATGATCCCAGACGAGGAATAAGGAATAATAGAATAACAAATTCTAGTGAAACGATCGGTCATTTTCAAAAAAAAAAAAAGATTTATATACTTTTTAACCACAAATGCTCATCTTGCACTGCTCTGCAATCTGCCTCGTATAATGTAATCACTTTACAAAGGTGTGACACGTCATGTGGGTTAAAGTACAGATCCAAATCCACAGCCAATATTAAGCCAAACAGCCTTTAAAAAAACGTAAAACAAGATATCGGACAATACCTCGGTACTTCCGGCTACTACCACCTTTCTAACGTGATTACGTCACGTGTGGCAGATTGCAGAGCAGTGCAAGATGAGCATTTATGGTTGAAAAGAATATACATTTTTAGTTTTTGTTTCACTACATCCCGTCTGGGATAGTATAGAGTGCTTTAAAGATGCACTGAAACTTCATTTGGACTATCCACCTTCATGTGTCCACTTTATGGGGAAAAATCCTGGAATGTTTTGCTCAAAAGTTTTAATTTCTTTTCAATAAAGAAAAGAAAGACATTTTCATTTCATTCAAAAGTGAACTAATCCTTTAAACTGCCATCAGTGTATCGAGCTGTTTGTGAATGTTAATGGGAACTTTCTTTGCTTTTGTCATTTTTATATTTATCTAGCAATACAAAGTTCTGTCATGAAACAGACTAATAGGTCCTTACTGCTTGCAATCACATCATTCTCTATATGGCACAGCTGATTGGTTCCTGCTGTATCAGTGGCCAATGAGCTCGCCGCTCAACCTTCAAGTACTTGGTCAGATTTTGCTGTAGATGTTGCAGCGCACTTTCAGAAACCCTCTATCTTCCCCAGCTTCACCTGTATAGTTCTGCTACGGATAATACATGTATGCTATATTGTACAGCAGCTGCATGTCTTACTTTCTCACAGCAGCAGCAATAACAGCATAGCAGATCTATTCCAAGACCAAACATATCGACATTGTCATTTGCATTACAATGCCAAACACTCAGAGAGTTGTCATGACAGAACTTACTTTCTACCTGTCTATCTATACGAAGGTTACTGATCAACTGAGTAGTAGATTGAAGTGAAGTGATTGTATTCAGAGACATAGAGCCTTTGCTTTTGACGGTTCCAGCACTCCCTTTTATGATTTTTCGGTTACACTTTACAATAAGGATCATTAGTTAATGTATCAAATAACATGAACTAACCATGAGCAGTACATTTGTTACTGTATTTACTAATCTCTGTGAACATTAGTTAATGAAAATACAATTGTTGATAGTTTGTTCATGTTAGTTCACAGTGCATTAACTAATGTTAACACGATTTTAATAATGTATTAGTAAATGTTGAAATGAACATTAAGAATTATTAATAAATTATGTATAAGTGCAATTCATTATTAGCTCATGTTAACTAATGTAGTTAACTAATGAACCTTATTGTAAAGTGTTACTGATTTTTCAGTCAGACAAATACTTCAGGGCAAAAGTGTGTAGCAGAGGAAGAAAAGCAGCTGCTTTCTGTCAGAGATCCAATTAGAGAAAGAGGCTTACTGTAGTACTCAAAGAGAAAGAGAAGAGGTGCTTTTAATATCATTTCTCATCCTTCTTTTCAGTGGAATCGAGTGGGACTTTGTTTTTTTTTTGTTTTTTACTTTTGTAGTGACATCCTGGGCTAAAATGAAAGAGAAGGAAGATCCATTAGATCATCATAATGGCTGAGCTGTGTAGCGGAAGGGGTGAAGAATCAGTGAATCATTAAGAAATACGATTCATGCCATGTCTGTCATTAACAGAGATGTTAATGGGTCCATGAATACTTCTCTCTTTAGATCTGACTGGAAAGCATAATGCCAATTTAACACAGACTGTTGAAAGCTGTTTACCTTTTTCTGACAAAACTCTCCTTTCATGCATACCCCATTTAAATGAATGTGGCTAAAACAAGCTTCACAACCTTTTAGCACTTTTTATACATTTGTGTGTTTTGCTATATTAGTTCCACTAAGTTTATCTTGCTTCTTGGTCTGTTCAGTAATTAAGGACATATTCATTATTCATTCTTGTTATACAAAAGGCAGATTAAGGGTAAGATATGGATCTCATCCAGGTGCATTGAGAATGGAGGCAGACAGCAAAACAGACCAGGACCTGGTGGTTGGGTTATTTTTGTCTCTATAGCAGCTTGATATGCTTTAAAGAGCTTTTCCTGTATGTATACAGGTGCTGGTCATATAATTAGAATATCATCAAAAAATTTATTTATTTCACTAATTCCATTCAAAAAGTGAAACTTGTATATTATATATATATTCATTACACACAGACTGATAAATTTCAAATGTTTATTTCTTTTAATTTTGATGACTATAACTGACAACTAAGGAAAATCCCAAATTCAGTTTATCATAAAATTATAATATTACTTAAGACCAATACAAAGAAAGGATTTTTAGAAATCTTGGCCAACTGAAAAGTATGAACATGAAAAGTATGAGCATGTGCAGCACTCAATACTTGGTTGGGGCTCCTTTTGCCTGAATTACAATAAGACGTGGCATGGAGTCCATCAGTCTGTGGCACTGCTCAGGTGTTATGAGAGCCCAGGTTGCTCTGATAGTGGCCTTCAGCTCTTCTGCATTGTTGGGTCAGGCATATCGCTGCTTCCTCTTCACAATGCCCCTTAGATTTTCTATGGGATTAAGGTCAGGCGAGTTTGCTGGCCAATTAAGAACAGGGATACCATGGTCCTTAAAACAGGTACTGGTTGCTTTGGCACTGTGTGCAGGTGCCATGTCCTGTTGGAAAATGAAAAATGCATCTCCATAAAGTTGGTCAGCAGCAGCAAGCATGAAGTGCTCTAAGACTTCCTGGTATACAGCTCTGTTGACCTTGGACCTCAGAAAACACAGTGGACCAACACCTGCAGATGATATGACACCCCAAACCATCACTGACTGTGGAAACTTTACACTGGACCTCAAACAACGTGGATCCTGTGCCTCTCCTCTCTTCCTCCAGACTCTGGGACCCTGATTTCCAAGGGTCTTTAATCAGAGAACATAACTTTGGACCACTCGGCAGCGTCCATTCCTTTTTGTCTTTAGCCCAGGCGAGACTCTTCTGACACTGTCTGTTGTTCAAGAGTGGCTCGACACAAGGAATGCGACAGCTGAAACCCATGTCTTGCATACGTTTGTGCGTAGTGGCTCTTGAAGCACTGACTCCAGCTGCAGTTCACTCTTTGTGAATCTCCCCCACATTTTTTAATGGGTTTTGTTTCACAATCCACTCCAGGATGCGGTTATCCCTATTGCTTGTACACTTTTTGTCGACCACATCTTTTCCTTCCCTTCGCCTCTCTATTAATGTGCTTGGACACAGAGCTCTGTGAACAGCCAGCCTCTTTTGCAATGACCTTGTGTGTCTTGCCCTCCTTGTGCAAGGTGTCAATGGTCGTCTTTTGGACAACTGTCAAGTCAGCAGTCTTCCCCAACTAGACTGAGAGACAATTTTAAGGCCTTTGCAGGTGTTTTGAGTTAATTAGCTGATTAGTGTGGCACCAGGTGTCTTCAATGTTGAACCTTTTCACAATATCCTAATTTTATGAGATACTGAATTTGGGATTTTCCTTAGTTGTCAGTTATAATCATTAAATATAAAATAAATAAACATATATCAGTCTGTGTGTAATTAATGAATATAATATACAAGTTTCACTTTTGAATGGAATTAGTGAAATAAATCAACTTTTTTATATAACCAGCTCCTGTACATTACAGCTAATCTTTTTAAGGTGGGTTTCTACTGTTTGCCATCTCAGCAATTTCTTCTACCATCAAGCTGCACTTCACTAATATAAGGTTGTGTATATAAATATCCAGCCCCTTTTTAGAACATGTACTAGCTAGCTATTTGAACTCTACCTATCTAGAGGACGTGCACTCAGGTCCTGTTCAAACAAGGATATAAAAGCTACAGTCTGCCATCTAGTGGTCAGTGTGTTAACACCACGGTCGCTCTCGTCTCTTTCACATTAATTTTTCAATAGAGGAAAAAGACGAACGAAAAGACTAAAATCAATTTCTCTGGCATTATACAATAGAGAATGAGATGAGAGCCTAAAGGAGTGTTGTAAATGGGAATAATATGGAACGATGTTGTATTTTGACCACACAGGCTTTTCAGAACGGACTAATGCATGTAAATCATTTTTAGTGGAACATATACAACATATACATTCATTCTGCACAGTCGACTGTTTTTATTTACGTACATGTCAGAAGCGCTAAAGGTTTGACTGACGCGGGGTTTTCTTAAACAGATTCCCCCTCCCTCGCGGCTTTCTGTGTGTTTGTTCATTCTCGCTCGCCCTCACCTCTTCTGTCAGCCCTGACATTTTAATCTGCTTGGAAACAGCTGAGACTGATCAAACCGCATGGTAATTAGAATTACCCTGCTTGGCAAACGTGCGCACGCGTGAATAGGCTATATCCCTCTATTAGGATGCATCAAGCTAAAAGCGTTTGGAGGGGTGGGAGGTGCAAAACATATAAATCTGGTTGTATTACCAGCAGCTTAACAGCTTTCTAATGAGGGGGTCAAGACTGATAAGGTGGAGTGGAGTGGAGTGGAGGGGGGAAATTCATGTCTGTCGGTGACTCAGGGGACAGAGACAATTCTCAGGAGACCTGACCCTTCCTGTTCTCTCGTTCTCAGTTTCATTGCATTTCTATTTCGTGTGTCTCGTTCATGCTCGGAAGCGGTTGCCGTGGCAGCGAGTGAGCTTCATGCCTCGCACCGTAGGTGTATGTCAAAGCCCGTGTGTGTGGATTTGCCCTCGTGCTCAGCTGGTGCCGTGAGGTGGTGTTTCATGAGGCTTAATGAGATTTTAACAAAACAATCTCTCTCTCTCTCTTCATCGGAGACAAGACTTTGAATATTTTATGAAGGAGGAGGGGGTATTGGCGAGATCATTTAAATAAAAAAGTCTATATACACAGTAAAAATTTATTTTCATGATTTGTTATCACAACATTTTTTTTGTCAAATCGACTTAGATAATTAATGTGGTTCAGATAACATAATATTTTGAGTTTCTATTGATTAAACCAATCACCTTCATTGTATTAACTCAAATTTTTCATTTTAATTAACTCAAAATTTTACGTTTTTTTTTTAGTTAAACCAACAATTCTTTTTTATAGTGTATATACATATATATAATATACCTATATATGTATGTATATATACAGACATAACATTATGACCACTGACAGGTGAGTAACACTGATTATCTCTTCATCACGGCACCTGTTAGTGGGTGGGATATATTAGGCAGCAAGTGAACATTTTGTCCTCAAAGTTGATGTGTTTGAGGCAGGAAAAATGTGCAGATGTAAGTATTTGAGCGAGTTTGACAAGGGCGAAACTGTGATGGCTAGACGACTGGGTCAGAGCATCTCTAAAACTGCAGCTCTTGTGGGGTGTTCCAGGTCTGAAGTGGTCAGTATCTATCAAAAGTGGTCCAAGGAAGGAACAATGGTGAACCAGTGACTGGGACCAAGGCTCATTGATGTATGTGGGGAGCGAAGGCTGGCAACGATCCAACAGATGAGCTTCTGTAGCTCAAATTGCTCAAGAAGTTAATGCTGGTTCTGATAGGAAGGTGTCAGAATTCACAATGCATCAAAGGGGCCGAGGCCATGTTGGGCTGCTTTAGAGAAGAGGAAGAGTATTTGTAGTAGTGTTGTTGCCATGCTGTCAATTTACCCCAGACTGCTTCACAGCCAAGGGTCAATTCAACACTGGATTCGCACAAAAGATTAACCTGACACCACATGCTATTTTTGTTGTATATCATTGCCAATTATTTTTAAGATATATAAATGCTAGCAATAAACTTAGAACGACAATAGTCTGACATTTTATTTAAAAAAAAAAAAAAAGATTTCCATGGTAGTGATGCCAAACACAACACAAGATTTGAGATGTGTTGGAAAAACAGTGTGATGAGAATGTTTATACTTTCAGAAATAAGACGGCATATCTACTCAGGACATTTTTAGATGAGTTACATGCCAATCAAAAAATTATATGAAATGATTTTGTCGAACAACTATTTCATCAAGAATTTGTGCATTCTCTCTCTCTCATGCTTTCTTGATTTGACAGATGTTGAATAATAAACATGCCATGGTGCGTGTTGGTGGTGGATGGGAGACCTTTGGCACTTACTTGTTAAAGCATGACCCGTGCAGGATGACCACGATCGCCCGGCCTGGAACCAAAACCTGCAAGCCTAACGGCAGGTCCCCAGCGAAGAGAGAGCTGTCCCGGGACAATTATATGGTCATCGGTACTCACTCCCGATTTAAGAAGTAATGTGACTCAGTAACTGCTCAATCAAAAGCAGGCTGATTAAGATTTTTTTAGGAGGGAAGCAGCCCAGGTGGCTTGGTCTTTTGATAGGGTCGCAGACAGTTTATTAAGAAGATGAAAATGCTTTTGAAAAAATGAAAAAAGAAGATAAGAACAAAACAATGCAGGTAAAAAGAAAACATAACAAAGACTACTTTAAATATGGGTTAATTGGCCAAAGGATTATTCATAAAACCATCCTAGACTATAAAACCATTTAAATTTAAGTAACAATTACTGAACACTTAAGGTGTAAACCACACGTCTGCTGATGTTTATGCATTTATAAAATTGCTTTGTAAACAGCCCAATGTTGCTTATTAATGAATCTACAGTTGATTGAATTAATAACATTCTGTATACTTTTATATGATACACAATTTTAATACCATTTAATGTCCAATCTGGCCTGATGAATATTGACTCTTCTGTTCTTTATGTTCTCATATATTACGAAATACTTTTTTTTTCTTATATTAAATTTAAAAGCATTAAGGGCAGGATCTCTAATATTAAATAATTTACTGGGAAGCCATTGTAACCTTTTATTGTGAATCAATTTATGGATGTCATGATGTATTCTGAAGTTTGAGTTTACTAAGAGACTTCTGTAATGTCTTTTGAATGAGGGTTCAACATGAACTCGTTCCACAAAGAACCTCTAGGTGGTGCTCTATATCAAGTTATGAGCTGTATTTCAGTACTATAGCATTACCTTCTTGTGTAGAAAATTGTCTAGAGGACTGTGAACATAAACTATGCAATATAGAAAGTATGGTAACACTTTACAATAAAGCCGCATTAGTTAACATTAGTATATTAACTGCTGAGCAATACATTTGTAACAGTATTTATGAATCTTTGTATTTTCTTTTGTTAACTAATGTTAACAATTGTTCATTCTTAGTTCATGCTACCTCAGGTCAATTAAACAATATTAACAGATACAACTTTTGGTTTTAATAATGTATTAGTAAATGGTGAAATTAACACTAACTAAGACTGCTTTTGAAATGTTTTTAGTTCATGTTAACAAATGAAACCTTATTGTAAAGTGTTACCGAAAGTATATTCAACACCTGCCACATATGCTTCCCTTAATGTACTCAGGATTAATATGAATTGTTTTACACAAGCACGTACTCTTGTATATGTACTCATATAGAATCCAAAGGGGACTTTCACATTCAAAAATATTTTAATTAAAAAATTAATGAAATATAAATGAAAAGCACCTCAAGATGAAATGCTACTAACATTTTATTTCATAAAATAAGTCATTTTAAAAAAAATTACAGTCTAAATACACAGAAATTAATCAATATGACTGCATGCGAGACAATGACACCTGTTTTCTCTTTATGAAATGAACCAGTAAAAACAGTTCATACCCCCAAATAAATAAAAAAAATGTGGTGCTACTTCAGCTGCCAAAGAAAATGGCAGCATTTGTACAAATGTCTCTCATATCTCCCCAAAAAGTGACAAAACACCTGAAGCTGCTTTTATTTGAGAAGCTATTATTTTTTACACATTGTTCTTGTGCTCTTTTTAAATCTTCTCCAAAACATTCACATTTTCATCTTTTCTAAGTGATGTTTATTACTTCTTTGCCACGATGTTTTCAGTCGATCAGAAAGGTCCCACTCAATACAACACTTTCCTTTCTACCTAAAGGGATTTGTTCTTGTGGCTTTGTCTATGACATAAATGTTGGTGCCAATCAGCTGTATACAATTAAAGCAGAATACAAGCTTTTCCATAAAAACCACTGGACTCCCCGGTTTCCCTCAAATGTTGTAATATACAAACACATTCCTTTTCCCCAAAATACGCACTCAGAATACTTCCACAGTATTTGCCGTATTTAAACGTCTTACGTTAACTATTGCATTTCCCCATCCCCACGGTGAATATCAACATCAGTATGTTGTGCTCGAGGATTGATCTGGAGTATGTGGAGGTCTGAGACTATGAATATACGTTTGGCAAAGACAAGTGAAGCGTTGTTAAATGATTTATGGTAACTGTACTTTTCACAGTTGCATCCTCAATAAATAATATCCGTTGGTGAGAAGAATCAATATGAATCATTCATGATAATGTGGAGACACAGTCGCTGTTAAAAAAAAGACATTACTAGATTATTACTAAGCCTCCAGGCCTCTTGGGGTTGTTTAAAATATTGTTTGGTTGGAGTTAACAATGTAATGTAAACATTATAGCTTGTTGTTTCATGTATTGTAGCAAACTAAACACTCAATTTAAATTCTGTACATTATGCTTTCTGCATTTAGACCTCATATCACTTTTTGTGACTCAACACTTCCCTTCGAAATCCTCAACTTGCATGTGCCTCGCGAGATTGTAACTTGACCATTCGACAACATTCAGTCGTGGTTGGAAGGTGCTGAGCTCTCGTACAACTCTGAATCTAAGCATGTTGTGCTCAAAACAGCAATAAGGCTTCATGAGAAATGACGTTCGGAAATAACCCCCAGAAACATTTTTGAAAACAAATTAGGTTCACATGCCATTTAAGTAATAAATTTGGTCAGATTCCTCAAAACAGCCACCACAGACCAAGTCAGCTCACCGATCGTTACAATCATAGCAAAGACTGAAAAGGATCCATTTGCATCCTAAGCATAATTTCATACAAATGTAGACCTGAAATCTAGACAAAATGAAGTATTTTTACAAGTGCAGACTCTTTGAGGCCTTGGGAAATGTGCTTCTCAAAGCTTGTATGACAGAAATACTTTTATCTCTCCTTTCTGTTGCTCCCCACTTAAACTCCTCCACACCATCAGTCAGCTGTAAGAAAACCTGTGGATTTATTTGTTCTCTTGCTGTCTTTGAAAATATTTCTGTGCAGTTGTGAGATTTTGAAAAGACAGCACCATTTTATTATGAATCCTCTTGTAAAGATGACAGTCGTCCTCCTGCTCGCCTCTCTGTTGTGAAATTTTTCATTGGGGTTTTTTTTTTTTGTGCCACAAAAGACCAGAGTGAGACACGTGAGAGGGTGGAAGATGCTCGGTGATCTGTGCATGTGTCTCCATCTTGACTCTCGGCAGTGTCCAGGCCATTTACAGATACCGTTTCTTCAAATGGACTGTGTACACAAGTTCTATTGACAACGGTGATCAACAAGAGCCCGAAAGCCCCTTGAGTCATATGAAAATGAATAGAGGGATGATCCAGTCAATTTACCGCATAATGATGAATAGGCCAGATGCTTTGTCCTTACGTAGACACTGTATACATGTTGTGAAAATGTTGCTGCAACGTTGCTCCAGAAGTCTCTGCTTACACAGTCCCATTTTCGTGCCTGGACTTGTGGACTGTGGTGCGGGCCAAGGGGCTGCTTAAAGAAGGGGCCAGCGTACATAAGAAACCGGCCAGCAGGGTGAGACCCAGTCCACCCCAGGCACAGAACATGGACCAGCCGTACCCATGACTGATGTCCTCTGGAAGGCCGTAAAGGTAACGTGGGTAACGGGACAGCTCAAAGTTAATACCCGCCACACACGTACAAAGAGAGATAATACAGCAGGTTCCTGTCAGAGAGGAAATTACTCAAGATGTATCATCAAACATTCATGAAACACACTTTCCTTTTAGATCACAAATGTAGGATACAAAGAGTTCATGCCTTTGATCCATTTTCAAAGCACCTTTGTGTATTTACAATGTTGTATGTGAAACCAGCCACTAGATGGTGACAAAATTGAGCAGTCAAGTTACATTCTGTCACTTTCTCTCTCTTTCTCTCTGACGCACACTTACCGCCCATGAGGAAGAGTAGTCCAGCTACATACTGCATGAGATCATGTTGTTGACAGCATCCAAGAACTCCGATGATCCAGCCAAAAAGGATGATAGAGACAGCCATGCCTACAAAACCTGCTGTCATCCTCCGCAGATCTGCAGCACAAAACACCAACATCAAGCCACTTTTGTTGCTATTCAGGGCTTTTAAGCATCTAGTGATGACTTATATATATATATATATATATATATATATATATACAGAAAGTATATTTTTCACTCTTTTATTATATTGCAGCCATTTGCTAAAATCATTTAAGTTCATTTTTTCCTCATTATTGTACACACAGCACTCCATATTGACAGAAAAACAGAATTCTTGACATTTTTGCAGATTTATTAAAAAAGAAAAACTGAAATATCACATGGTCCTAAGTATTCAGACCCCTTGCTTAGTATTTAGTAGAAGCATCCTTTTGATCTAATACAGCCATGAGTCTTTTTGGGAAAGATTTTCACACCTGGATTTGGGGAACCTCTGCCATTCCTCCTTGTAGATCCTCTCCAGTTCTGTCAGGTTGGATGGTAAACTTTGGTGGACAGCCATTTTTAGGTCTCTCCAGAGATGCTCAATTGGGTTTAAGTCAGGGCTCTGGCTGGGCCATTCAAGAACAGTCACGGAGTTGTTGTGAAGCCACTCCTTCATTGTTTTAGCTGTGTGCTTAGGGTCATTGTCTTGTTGTAAGGTAAACCGTCGGCCCAGTCTGAGGTCCTGAGCACTCTGGAGAAGTTTTTCGTCCAGGATATCCCTGTACTTGGCCGCATTTATCTTTCCAACCAGTCGTCCTGTCCCTGCAGCTTAAAAACACCCCCACAGCATGATGCTGCCACCACCATGCTTCACTGTTGGGACTGTATTGGACAGGTGATGAGCAGTGCCTGGTTTTCTCCACCCTTCCGTTTAGAATTAAGGCCAAAATGTCTTGGTCTCATCAGACTTGAGAATCTTATTTCTCACCATCTTGGAGTCCTTCAGGTATTTTTTTTTAGCAAACTCCATACGGGATTTCATGTGTCTTGCACTGAGGAGAGGCTTCCGTCGGGCCACTCTGCCATAAAGCCCCGACTGGTGGAGGGCTGCAGTGATGGTTGACTTTCTACAACTTTCTCCCATCTCCTGACTGCATCTCTGGAGCTCAGCCACAGTGATCTTTGGGTTCTTCTTTACCTCTCTCACCAAGACTCTTCTCCCCCGATAGCTTAGTTTCGCTGGACAACCAGCTCTAGGAAGGGTTCTGGTCGTCCAAAACGTCTTCTATTTAAGGATTATGGAGGCAACTGTGCTCTTAGGAACCTTAAGTGCAGCAGAATTTTTTTGTAACCTTGACCAGATCTGTGCCTTGCCACAATTGTGTCTCTGAGCTCTTCAGGCAGTTCCTTTGACCTCATGATTCTCATTTGCTCTGACATGCACTGTGAGCTGTAAGGTCTTATATAGACAGGTGTGTGGCTTTCCTAATCAAGTCCAATCATTATAATCAAACACAGCTGGACTCAAATGATGGTGTAGAACCATCTCAAGGATGATCAGAAGAAATGGACAGAATCTGAATACCCTCTCTGACAGGGTCTGAATCCTTAGGACCATGTGATATTTCAGAGTTTTCTTTTTTAATAAATCTGCAAAAATGTCAAGAATTCTGTGTTTTTCTGTCAATACGGGGTGCTGTGTGTACATTGAGGAAAAAAATGAACTTAAATAATTTTAGCAAATGGCTGCAATATAACAAAGAGTGAAAAAATTAAGGGGGTCTGAATACTTTCCACACCCACCGTATATATACAGTCTATACTACAAATGTCATAATGAAACAAATTCTACAAAATCATTGCACCAAGAAAGCAGCCAAATGATTTGAAATAAAGGAAATAATCTGTTTTCTATGCTTATTATTTCATATTATTATACCTTATCTTGAACAAACTCCTTTGTCTATTCACTCATGTAAAAATAGCATTTCTTATTAATATTACAGTTGAAAACAGTTGTGCTGCCTAATATTTTTTTTGTGCATTTGTGAAAACATTTTCTTTGTTGAATTGTAGGTTCAAAATAACAGCATTTGTTTGAAATTGAAATCTTTTTTAACACAAATGCCTTTACTGTCACATAAATTGATCCTTGCTGAATAAAAGGTTTTTCGGTAACACTTTACAATAAAGTTCATTAGTTAATGTATTAATTAACATGAACTAACCATGAGCAATACATTTGTTACTGTATTTACTAATCTTCGTTAACGTTAGTTAATGAAAGTACAGTTCATTGTTTGTTCATGTTAGTTCAAATTAACATTAACAAAGATTAATAAATGCTCTATAAGTGCAGTTCATTATTAGTTCATGTTAACTAATGTTAACTGATGAACCTTATTGTAACGTGTTACCTAAAAAAGAGATAAAATTAAATTATTAAATCTAAATAAGAGGAGGGAACTATTCATATCAGTGAGTGTTCTGAATATTAGTCAGTACAGACTGGTAGACAGTAGTATAAAATGACCTTTTAGTGAAATAATGAATCTTCTTTTGTGTACATAAGATCTCTAATCCAGTGACTGAAAGTTCATTTAAACAATATAAGAAGTCTAGCAAGGAGGGAAAAGGATCATCCATCCATTCATTCTCTAAACCATTAATTCTCCATATGGACACAGGAAAAGTAATATTGTTACAACTGGGGATCGGAGAACGATCAGTTACAATGTCTTTATAAGTAAAAAGCATGTGGACACACAGTTTCACAAATATCATCTTTAAACAAGCACATCATAGACACAATTGTTTATGCATTAATGAACTGATCAACCCCCAAGGCATGAATTTTGTAAATCTGACACAAGTAAAAAAGCGACTGTCGGACTCACGCAGGGCATGCCACTCATCTTGTCGGATGGTCTTAGTGATATTGACAGGAAGATTTCGAGGCAGGATTGAAGAGGTGTAATGATACTTCACAGGCGTGCATCTCTGAATCAACCCTATTTGAACAAAACAGTGAATCAAGAATTGTACAAAGGTATATGCTTTTTTGACATTCATAGTGACTGTTCAGGAAAAGCAAACCAGTCTGAGGCTTTAATCTCCAGAGGAACAGCAGGTCTGTGCAGGTCATGAAAAGCAACAAAGCGGCACATGCTTGTGTTCACTTTAATTAAAGGATTTCCTGGAGCGCAATTAGACACACATAATCAAATGCACAGGGTCATAAATGTCATAGGTACATGTCAAATTGATTTTAACTTCATGTAAAATTAGAGAACCAGGCTTCAAAAACAAGCCTTCATTTAAACTTTTAATAGTATCTATTATATGTGTTGTATTTAATAAAACCTGAACTGTAGAAACACTAATCAATAATGTCATTGAAACACAGAAAAACCCTGGGGTTCTTGATTTAACTTTAAAAAAATACGCCAAAAAGTTTCAATGTAAGAAGAAATGTCTTAAATGACTGCATAATACTTTGATGTTTAACGTTTTTTTTTCTCCCCTAGGCATAAAGTATGTACTGAGCTGTTTAATTAAAATTAAAAATGAATTAAAACTAAATTAATTAACTAAAACTAAATCCATAAAATGAGGATCCCATGGTGGGAAAGTTATGTGTACAGTGCTGATTGCCTTCCTCCCTGATGAGAATCTTATGAATCCTAAACAGGCAAGTGTGAACCTCTGCACTTTATGACGTCTAAACAGCCATTTTCATTCATAAGGTCCTTATTCTGGACATAAATCAGGCTTAATGTGGCAGTCATTCAAATCTTTACCAGCAAACGCTTATATGTAAATCAGATAATATGAAATGTAGTGACTTTCACCGTTTGCTGTATTATACCAATACATTTCAATCCCCGCAGGCTATGCAGGGTTTCTCAAGGTACAGTTTGTGTTCTTTTCACCCACATCAGCATTATTTTTAGCTTTCCTCCAGCTAATGATTTGGTCTGGGATTGATTTGCATAAATCCGAGCAGGCATTCATGTTCTATTCATAAGTGTTGCAACATGCATGGTGTGGTTTGGCACGCTTCTAGTTGTTAAACTAGGTGATGGTGATGAAAGATATGGGGCCTCTTTTATAAAAATGTGTAGAAACAAGAAACTGTCCTATATTTGATATTACAATCATTTCACAAATGTGCATACAAATATATGTGATTCAGAGAACAAATGTGCACATGCAAAAAAAAAAAAAAACACAAATGAGAAATTTATAAATTGCAAATTATCTTGAAATTGTGCGCAGCCGAATGGTTTCAGATTTTTGCCTAATTAATGTCAATAACATATAAAAAAGCAGCAGTCAACGTCCACATCCTGTACTTGAGAGTGTCAAGTGGCAAGGGTTGCTTAGACTTCCAAATACCTGCAGTGCTCCGACTCTCTGCCACAAGGTAAAAAAGTGTGTTTGTCTTCTCAGACCCTGACGTGGCGCTAAGCACTTTTCCACATCAAAGACCGTTTTTATAAATATGAGGCATTTTAGCATACGCACACTCTAAGTTCAAATCTGTGCATACGCACATTTTATAAATGAGGCCCATGGAGCGGTTTACTGTTCGGAAGCCTCAGGTATGCCTCAAATTAGGTATAGGAGGGCTTAAATTTTGAGCAGATTGTAACACTCTTAATGCACAAGTTTTATTTTTCATCACTCTATTTATTTTGTACTTTTATGACACAAGATGCATTTCAGTTTTGTAGCTGATTGTGACTAAATAAAGAAAAATATGAACTATATGCAAGAGTGCATTTTGTTTACTGCTTAGTGCTTCATTCTCTAAAGGAGGCTGTACTGTACCGATTGGGGACTAAATGCCACATGGTGGAACAAACTGTGATTTACACTACTGTCTGTTCAAAATAAAATAAAAGAAACCAAGTATTGTGGATGTGTTGCTTTGTCTAGTAAAACTTTAGGGTCCAATTCTCAGTATTAACTAGCTGCTTATTAGCATGCATAGTACTAGGATAAAGGGTGTTTATCAATACTTATAAAGCAGATATTAAAGGATTAGTTCATCCAAAAATTAAAATTCTGTCATTATTCCTAACCCTCATGTTGTTCTTCACCCATAAGTCCTTCGTACATATTCGGAACACAAATTAAGATATTTTTGATTAAATCCGATTGCCAGCAAGAAAATGAACACTTTCGGTTTCCCTGAAAACTACTAAAACATATTTAAAACGGCTCATGTGAGTACAGTCGTTCCACCTTAATATGATCAAGCAATGAGAATACTTTTTGTGCGCCAAAAAACAAAATAATGACTTTTCAACAATATCAAGTGCTGACTGATTTCAAAACACAGCTTCAAAGCTTTACAAATCTTTTGTTTCAAATCAGTGGTTTGGATCACGTATCAAACTGCCAAAGTCACATGAACTACTGATATTTCAAACCACTTTTGATGAAGCCTCGCTTACTGAAATCATGTGACTTTGGCGCTCCGAACCACTGATTTGAAACCACAGAAGCTGTGTTTTGAAACAAGCCATCACTAGATTTTGTTAAAACTTAACAATTACCTTACCAACTATTAAAAACCATTAATTAGGGGTTTATTGAGGCAAAAGTCATAGTTAATAGTTAGTTAATAGTGAGAATTAAATCTAAAGTGAGACCATTTTTCCTACTGTACCAAAATCGTACCGAACCATGACCGCAAAACCAAGGTACGCACCGAACCGTGAATTCAGTGTACTGTTACAACCCTAATATATTTCTAAGTCTACTCACTCAAACAGACTACAGTACCAGAAAATGTCAAATGAATGTCAGCAATAAACCCCGAAGTAAACTTCCCCGAAGAAATAATGACATTTCTCAAAACTTAAAAGATTATAATATGCAAGTTTCTCTTCATGACGGATACAAAGGTTAGTTGTGTCAAAGCGAGACTAGAGTTTTCTAACTGCTCCTCTTAAAACAGAAAAAGTGTTTTTGAACATAAAGGGAATATGTTTTGTGAACAAACTTTTAAATTCAAATGGTTAAATTATACAGAATTAAAATGAGACAAGTGATTATCACCTGGAACGTTTAAGATTTAAGAACTTTCAGATCTTGGTGGCTGAAATACATAGGCTAAATATATAAATACAACCTTTATATGCCAAAAAATAGACTGAGACCACATGGTTTTGTCTGAGACCATAAGCCAAGACCCAGATCCTGAGTAACGGACCTAGACCAAATCCACATTAAATGTAGCCTCAATAGGTCTCCAGCCCTATATGTACAGTATATATATATATATATATGCAACCTGAAAAATATTGAGAAACTTCTGTTGGAAGCTAATTTACAATGATATGAATCACCTCTTTACACTTCACTGACAGCATCTGATGTCTTATTCTGAGAGATTTCATGATGCAGACACTGGCTTTCATCAACATCGGTAAATTGAATTACTCAAACACACACCACAAAGTGGTTCTCTTAGCCCGTCGCAATATGACCACGTCCCACTGCATCAAAAAGCCTAGTTTAGATGTTCTTTTTCACCAAAGAATGTGATTTTATTCTGTTATATACAACAATATACAACGCAAATGATGCACTTGAGTGTACAAAACTGGTTCACTGGATTCTCTGTCATCAGAAACATGTTGACATATAAACATATTGTGGATTACACAAAGCAAGAGATGAGAGGAGAGAGAGAGAGAGAGAGAGAGAGAGAGAGAGCTGCCATTTAATAAGAATCTTTACAGAAATCACTGTTAAATTCATTCATCAAACTGCATTCACAAAAACACATCGAGTTTGCTGCTATACAGATCTGAGATGAAATGACGAGTACAGGCCTCATTCGTGAGCTGTGTCATGTTTGTCATATCTATGTGTCAAATATATTGTGACAGCTTGTTCTATGTCATAATCACAAACAGACACATCAAAGAGCAGGAATCTCACACAAAAGACACTTTGCACATTCAACCGTTCATTCTCGGCAGAAGAAAACGCATTCTTGTACTTTTATTTGTGTAAACATGTCTGTGGTATCTGATGGAAACTCTTCAAAGAGACTTCAAATGAATTGGTGAACCAAAGTTGCAACAAAAGAAACAAAAATCAATACCCTGCAGATCAGATTTTTTGGATATGTATTCCTTGACACGTGTCATCGTCTTATTCAATTTATTTAAAACATTCTGATGCGTTTAAAATATTTTACATTTGGAGAACACCTGGTGTACTGTAATAATTAGATTCAGTCTGACCTGTTCCAGTTCTGTTTGTTCTGGTCCTATAATTTTATCCATAAGGTCAAGTACACCAGATATGCTAATTATCACTGACAACAAGGAACAATGTGTTGCCTGCTTTCTCTGAACACAAAGATTTGATCAGGGTTGGTGAATAAACGGCATTATAAATCTGGAAGAAATGTTTTCTTGGGTGTTGGCTCACAGTCTAACTGGAGTGGTTGCACACCATCTCTACTTCATCATTCATGACATCTACACGGCCACTTAGGGTGACCTGGGAAAATCAATGAACAAATTATTGATGAAGATATGGTCAAGTGAGCAGCGTTCCTTCTCTTTGCAAGCCAGCAAGAGAACTGGCTGCTGTAAAAGCTCACATATAACGTGGAATCAAAGAAGAGAAGGGGGCTGTAAAGACTTATTTATGAGATCATATGACGAGGGGAGTAAAACATAATCAATTTGCTTATGTTTAATCATCTTATGGATATTGTTTTCTGATAAACTATAGGCATTCTGTAACATGGTATTATCTGAGAAGGTCATTTGTTTAACAATACAAATACTACATTTATATGCAACACTTGAATAGAGCATTTCCTTGTTCTTTCTCCTGTAAATATTGCTTTTGTTTTGTTTCTCATTAAGCCAGCCCTGAGCATTCAGATCACATATGATTTATAATAAATAAAGTTCATAACATACACCTCAGCCCATTTTTGTCAGCGGATGCTCTGCTGCTGCTTTGGTTTTGTGTGCAAAATACAGCAATCAGAGCAGCCTTGAACTTTGCTATTGTGGTCACAGAATATATGAGTCAAAGATAAGATGGTTATTTTTCCCAAGATGAAAAAAAAATAAAAATAAATGTGGTTCAGGTTGTTTGGCATAATCCCTTCTGTATATTTACTTTTAAATAGTTTTGTAATATAATTTTATATATATATATATATGTCCATCAAATCAGTGTGGTGTAACAAATTTTCACTGTGACGTTTTCTACACAAGGTTTTCAAAGTGATACTCCTTTATATCATCTTCGAGATCCTTATTTGTCACTGAGCCACATCATTTATTTTCAATTTATAGCTTTAGTTCCACATTTACATGAATCAGTTCGTATTTTTCCATTCAAAAAATTACAATAGTAACACAAGCAGCTTCTGTGCCGCCTTTACAGGTAGAGCGACTTCAGCACCTCGGATAGCGCCAGGGATCCGCTTCAGGCCCTCCACGTTTCCCCTTTGCTGTTGACATCGCTTTACAACTAAAACTAATAACGTGAATGAATGAAGGAGGTGCCACTAAACGGAGGCTAATGCGACGTAGCCCGCGGTGACCGAGCGTAACCGAATGCCACTGATAGTCGTCAGGGAACGTCCACATCCGTTCACTTCTAAACTGAACGGCCTGGACCGAAAGCTCCAGCGGTTGACAAAGCACCCCAAAACAGAAAGAACTCACCTTTGTAAATGAGATCCTCGGTCTCCAGGTCAAAGCCCTCGCGATGACACTTTCTCCACAGACCGGAGATCGTGGAGTTGAACTGGCGGCTGCAGTGAGACTCCATGGCCGTCGCGGAAGCCGGAGCGTGGCGCTTCACCCGCGCTTCGGTCTCTTCCCTCTCATAGCCCTTTGGAGGCATCTGGAGAGGCAAGTTGTGATTTGAGATGTAAATGTATCCGGGATCGTTGCGCTTGTTTGCGTAGTTCTTACAGCGTTCGCGGTGCCGCCGAGCATCCGTCTCGTACCAATAATCGGTGCAGATGGCCATAACCAGCAAAACCAGAGCGGAAAACGCCAAGAAAAGCCCCGCGCTGGTTAAAATCTTAATGGCGGCCATCTTCTCCGCTCGTTGGAGAGCCCAGACAGACGCGCGGTCCTCCTTCGGCAGCCGTTGTGAAAGGCAAAGCAAGAAAACGCACCGAATCTCTAGCAGCTCTCGGACGCTGACATGACCAGGCTCGACTCCAGCTGGATGCGATCTATTGTTGCAGAGCGCCCGGACAGATGTGCTGCTTCTCCACCATCTATTCTGCTTTTGAGTTAAGAAGAGGGGGAGAGATGGGAAGAGGAGAGGAGAGGCGATGCGAGGACCAGTACAGAGTGACTGGGGCTTGGTGTGAGTGCAATGCTCTCTCTTTCCTCTTGGGCCTCGGCGAACTGAGAAGAGACCAATTAGTTCCATCAGGAACATGAGGAATAGCGGTAAACATGAGAAGCTCGTTTATTGATCACAAACTCCAGCTGTTCAAATATTTCTTCTGGACTACACTGTGTCCTTGGAAGTAAATGTATTATTTTTATTATTATTATAATTTTTTTAACAGTGAACGTCTACACCCACTTAAATCCATTAGTTGTTCAGGGTAAAAATGATTAAAAGAAAAAAAAAAAAATTGCCATCAGCATTGAGATAATCACCAGCAAATCTAATAAAATATAAGATAAACTGAAATTAAAGCGAGCATATAAACATATATTTATATATATATTTACGACAAATTAAGATATTTTCGATAAAATCTGTGGATTTGTTTATCCCCCATAGAATTACCACATTCAATATCAAGAAAAGTAGTAAATTTATCATTAAAATAGCCAACGTGACTACAGTGGTTCAACCTTAATGTTACGAAGCGACAAGATTACAAAATGAACTGATTTATTCAACAATTTCTTCTCTCCCGTCAGTCTCCTACGCTGTTCACGTTGTATAAACAGTACAGGCTTCTGAGTTTTCACATCAGAACGGCGACTCATTATTGGCCGGCTCCTGTGTCAACATCACACTCGAGCTGCTCATGTGAACAGTGTCGGCCAATACTGAGCCTGTACTGTTTATACAATGTGAACAGGGTTTAGAATGACATGAGGGTGAGTAATTAATTGAAATGTCCTTTTTTTGGGTGAACTATCCCTTTAAAGCAGCTGCTGGCAACATACTGACTTTTGATATCAACACTCCCTTTGTTCAGGGACTCATTATTCTATTTGTGTTCATAAATTGTAACATTTAGATATATATGGCAAACATTTTTTGTTCTTAAACATGTTGGCCATCATGTTGAAAGAACAAAATATATATATAAAATAAGAACTAATAATAAAACAGTGAAAGCTGCTGTTTGCATTTCATTTCTTAGAGTTAACCAAACATTGAGCAGAAAATCATTGTCCTTTGGGCTTGCTGGAATAAACTGAAGTATTAGCACACTGAGAAAGTAAACAAGTACAGTAGACTGTCTTCTGAAACAGTCCCGGCAGTATTACAAATCATAACCAGTATTACGAGAACTGAGAAAGCATTTGTCAATATTAATTTAGACTGAAATATCAAATTTGCTGTACCTTTGGCCTTCCACACTACATACAGTGGGTGAATTGTCTAACTTTTGCAGTTGTCCTTTCAAGAATTTTTCTTCCTCCACTGCTGTTATTGCAGCATTATTTTACTTCACTGCTCCTGTCTTTCTCTCCATTTGCAGCACGATCAGGTGTACTCTTTTATTAATATACTTGGTGTGAACTGTAGCAGCACTAACTTGCCACCTGCCATCCATGGAGGTGGCCCACAGAGAGGAGTTTCAGAAGCGTGGGAGGTTCAGGTCCAGATACAAGAGAATAAATCATGTTAGTACAAGCAGCCACGTTTTTAGATGCCCATCAAAAGCCGTTTTGAAGGACAAGGCATAAAGGCTTTCGAATAAAAAAAAGTGGCACTTCATTGTCTAAAGTTCCAGGCTGTTTCCCACAACTACAGTGGACACTGTCAGGGCAGATGACAAAGGAAGACAACCCACAGGCTAGTCGTTATGGCAACGGTCTCTTGCCAAACAGACTGTGTTGAAATAGGACAAGTGTGAACACAAAATCAATACCACCCCCTGATTCCCATATGACATTTCAGACCCAGACTGTGCAGAAAAATGTGCTTGTGGCACGCATCTTGGCATGGCCGGCGCCGTTGCAGAACAACTACTTTGAACATACAGGACTTGGAGCGGCAGGCAATACGAGCCATTTGCGAGTATGACATCTCGCACTTAAAAAATGCAAAGACCTTGCAGAGGCTAAATAGCCAAAGATGGGCAAACAAACTGCATCGGCACAGGACAGTAGTGAAAAGTCGAAGCTCATGGACAGACATCGCTTGCTAACGGTTAAACATGGTAGGGGATGTATAATGGCAAGGGCAGCCATCTCATGAGAGTCATTAGGCATAATGGTTCCTTCGCATGGGCATGCAACAGCTAAGGAATAGGAGGTAATTTAGCAGGTCATGAGCAATGTCTTTCTTTACGTGTCTAGCAAAGGCCTATGCGCCCTCGTGATTAAAAGCATCTTCCTAGTTCGGCGAGTTACTGCATATGCCTGAAAAGTCATTCTGACATACAAACCAGAACTGCTAAATGTCATTTAGAGTCCATTTACTCTTAATTCAATAAAAAAAAAAGACCTGTTTCGGTGCAGGAAAAACACTCGCTCTCAACATGCATAAATTCAATGTGCGGATATTTCCCCACAGTACGGGAAGTGTTGTAGGGAATTGTTCTACATCTAAAACAAATAAGAAATAAAAGAAAAATAATCACAAAACACGTGTTAGCAATTTAATAAACTTTTAATAGAAAGCTATTAATAGTTAAATGTCGATTAAAACATGGCCCTAAAATGACCTTTCCCTCTAACTTACACAATTTTTTAGTATTGTATATTGTACAATTAGTATGCATTTTTAGTATTTCTATATTTACTATTGAATTAGAGTAATTGGAAATTTCAATCATCCATTATTATGCAAATGCTTGAGATTTAAACTGTCAGCTGAGCTAACAAATAGTAACAATTTAAGTAACACTTTACAATAAGATTTCATTTGTTAACATTAGGTAAATACACTAGTTAACATGATTAAGAAATGAAAAGTAATTTATTCATCTTAGTTAATGTTAATTTCAACATTTACTAATAAATAAATTAAATGTATCCGTTAGTATAATTTAACATGAACTAACAATGAACAGTTGTCTTTTAATAACTAACATTAACAAAGTTAATAAATATTGTAACAAATTGTTCATTGTTAGTTCAGGGGTTAGTTCGCCCAAAATTGAGAATTCTGTCATTAATTCCTCACCCTCATGTCGTTCCAAACCTGTTAGACCTTCGTTCATCTTCAGAACACAAATTAAGAATTTTGATGAAATACATTTTTTATTTTTTTTTATTTAATTTGCCTATTATTGGTCTTGGCCAACGCGGTTCACATGAGCAGCATGACGCATGTGTGTGATGCTGACGCAGAAGCCGGCCAATACTGAGGCAGTGTTCCGACGTAAACACGGCCGCTGAACTGCGCTCTGTGTCAGCTGTGTACGAGACGGATAGGGTAGAGAAGAGATTGTTGAAGTTGTAATTTTTGTTTTGCACACAAAAATTTCTCATCTCTTCATAACATCAAGGGTGAACTGTAGTAGTGACATTGACTTTAACAATGCCTTTACCACATTCAAGGTCCAGAGAAGTAGTAATTTCATTGCTTTCTTTGGACAATCAATAACTCTTGGATTTAAAAAAAAAAAAAAAAAAAAATCTCTTAATTTGTGTTTTCCGAAGATGAACAAAGGTCTTGCGGGTTTAGAACGACATGACAGTGAGTAGTTAATGACAGAAATTTCATTTTTGGGTGAACTAACGCTTTAATGGACTAGCTAGCGTCAAATAGTGAGACATTATTGTAAAGTGTTAGCAGAATTTCAATAGTGCTGCACAGTTCAAAACGTTAAAAATCAGACATAACAGGTTATTCAAACAGTACCATTTTTTTTATTAACATTTCTTTAACTATACAATGGGAGGACTCAAGTATTAAAATTATACATTTTTCTTTCAACAAGACTGTTAGTAGAATAAATATATATAATCTCTTCTCAAATATTTACATTTTTGGCAAATATCGTTCTGACCTGCCAAGTGATGCGTTCAGAACATTCTTTCAGTAACATTCCATGTACAAAACTGGCAAAACAGGCAATCCATCTATCTTATCATCTTCTTTAAAATTTGATTGAAATGTATGAAATGGCACAAAGCCAGTCTAGAAAAAGAACGGTCTGCTAATAAATCCATCAATCCTCGAGACTATATCACTCTAGACTCTGAATTGCAATGCCAGGACCACAACGAAACGTACAGAAAAAAACAAAAACAAAAAAAAAATCAGTAAAATGCAGTAGTGTAGTGGCTAAATACTGTATGAAAATAACACCTGTTGAGTATTTTCAAATGCGTTTGACAGGAGGAGTGTGTTCAGTCATGTTTGTGCAAGAGGAATATGCATTCATGCAAAGCGTGGTATGTCTTAACTTGCGAAAATGAAGTGTGAAATGAGCTTGTATAGATTTCCACAGAATCATTGATAAAAATGAAGCAGCTTTATAGAAAAGAAATGACCGTCAAAAATCTGATTATGTAAGTGTATGTGCCTGTATGTCTCTTAATAAAGATTGTGCTGGCCTGTTGTGAAACTGCATGTGCAGTATGTTATGACTTACAATAAAAGCAAATCAGTGACGTAACCTATACTGACAATGGGAAATAACATACTGAGCATAAGTCAATGAGACCGGACAAGAACATGAATATGAACAAGAAAGCAAAGTAGAAGCAAATTTGATGGTGTATTTCAGTCAAAACAACTACGGTTTTTTCAGAGCACCATTTGCATAAACCTGTATTTCCCCTTCAGTTTTAGCTAGAGCCTATAAAGAATCGGCAGTTCAGTCTAAATTTAATCTGGACACAGACGGTTTGAGGTGTTTTGAGGATAAGGCTATCATAAAAAAAAAATCATACACAGTCAAAGATTCAAACACTTGATTGTCAAGGCCGTTTCTTTCATTGGTCATTCCTCACATGGTCTTTGGGGGTGACAAAAATGTCTAAATTTTTAAAGCTGAAACAGTGGAGTGAATTGTCCATAAACCCCTGCTCTGTGGCACTCTAAACGTCCCTTGACAAAAGCAGTGCTCGCCTGCAGCTAATCCATCACGACTGAGAGAAGAGCCATGACTGCTATCCCACAAAATAACAGCAGAACCTGCAGAAAGGAGTTCCTGTGGGAACAGGGGACATTGTCATGGACATTTAGGAATAGGGTATGTGAAACACGAGAGGTATTTTATATGTGAGAGGCTAAAAAATAAATAAATAAGTAAATAAACAAAAGTGGAAGTAGACTTTACTTAGGGTTGGTCTCCTCTAGCAGATCAGGTACCACATTGACCAAGGCGATATAGATAAAACCACCTGAGGTGAAGGGCAGGATCCAGGCAGTGGCATTTTCTATAAAGACACACGTGAGCAGAATCAACACTGAAGAACATGTTTGATAAGGTGCGTTTATAAGCACACTGATCCACATAGAATCCAGAATGATTTGTTGATCCATAAATGTTTTTGTGGAAAAACCCAAACAAAGACAATGATTTATCCTCAGTGACTGCTAAAAGTCAGGTTAGATTTGGTATTCCTAAATTAAAGGGTTAATTCACCTCAAAATGAATATTCTGCAATTAATTACTCACCTTCATGTCGTCCCAAACCCATAAGACGTGCTGCGTAACAAATGAGCATTGTTCTTGTGTGTTACGCAGCATGTTTGAGCTCCCAGAGGAGGTTTGTTCTAGTGCATCATTCAAGTTCAGTTAAGCTTCTGTTTATATTCGCTGATCAAGGTTTAAATGGGAGACCAAACAAATATAATATGATATATGATATAATATATACAGTGAGTACGGAAAGCATTTCAGACCCGCTAAAATGTTTCACTCCGTTACATTGCAGCCATTTGCCAAAATCATTTAAGTTCATTTTTGTTCCTCAATTTAAACACAGCACCCATATTGACAGAAAAACACAGATTTCTTGACACTTTTGTAGATTTATTAAAAAAGAAAAACTGACACTGACATATTCAGACCCATTGCTCAGTATTTAGCAGAAACACCTTTTTGATCTAATACAGCCATGAGTCTTTTTGGGAAAGATGCAACAAGTTTTTCACACCTGAATTTGGGGATCCTCTGCCATTCCTCCTTGCAGATCCTCTCCAGTTCTGTCAGGTTGGATGGTAAACGTTGGTGTACAGCCATTTTTAGGTCTCTCCAGAGATGCTCAATTGGGTTTAAGTCGGGACTCTGACTGTCACGGAGTTGTTGTGAAGCCACTCCTTCATTATTTTAGCTGTGTGCTTAGGGTCATTGTCTTGTTGCAAGGTAAAACTTCGGCCCAGTCTGAGGTCCTGAGCACTCTGGAGAATGTTTTCGTCCAGGATATCCCTGTACTTGGCCGCATTCATCTTTCCCTCGATTGCAACCAGTCGTCCTGTCCTTGCAACTGAAAAAACATCCCCACAGCATGATGCTGCCACCACCACGCTACACTGTATTGGACAGGTGATGAGCAGTGCCTGGTTTTCTCCACACATACCGCTTAGAATTAAGATCAAAAAGTTCTATCTTGGTCTCATCAGACCAGAGAATCTTATTTCTCACCCTCTTGGAGTCCTTCAGGTGTTTTTTTTTTTTTAGCAAACTCCATGGGCTTTCATGTGTCTTGCACTGAGGAGAGGCTTCCGTCGGGCCACTCTGCCATAAAGCCCCGACTGGTGGAGGGCTGCAGTGATGGTTAACTTTCTACAACTTTCTCCCATCTCCCGACTGCATCTCTGGAGCTCAGCCACAGTGATCTTTGGGCTCTTCTCCCCTGATAGCTCAGTATGGCCAGATGGCCAGCTCTAGGAAGGGTTCTGGTTGTCCCAAACATCTTCCATTTAAGGATTATGGAGGCAACTGTGCTCTTAAGAACCTTAAGTGAAGTAGAAATTTTTTTGTAACCTTGGCCAGATCTGTGCCTTGCCACAATTCGGTCTCTGAGCTCCTTTGACCTCATGATTCTCATTTACTCTGACATGCACTTGTGAGCAGTAAAGTCTAATATAGACAGGTGTGTGGCTTTCCTAATCAAGTCCAATCAGTATAATCAAACACAGCTGGACTCAAATGAAGGTGTAGAACCATCTCAAGGATGATCAGAAGAAATGGACAGCGCCAGAGTTAAATATATGAGTGTCACAGGAAAGGGTCTGAATACTTAGAATCTTTGCAGATTTATTTAAAAAGAACAACTGAAATATCACATGGTCCTGTGTTTTTCTGTTAATATGGGGTGCTGTGTGTACATTAATGAGGAAAAAAAAGAACTTAAACAATTTTAGCAAATGGTTGCAATATAACAGAGTAAAAATTTAAGGGGGTCTGAATACTTTCCGTACCCACTGTATATGATCATGTCTCTTCAGGAAATTAACTAAATTCATATGGATTAGTTTTCCGATCTCTTTATGAACTTTTTAAAGTGTCAAAGTTCTAGTTGCAGTTTATAGAGGGACAAAAACATCTTAATTTGTGTTCTGAAGATGAACAAGAGTCTTAAGGTTTTGGAACAACAGTAGGGTGAATAATTAATAACAGAATTTTCATTTTGGGTGATGAACCAAACATGATCTCTTCAAGTCATAAATAATCAGAACAACATTGGAAACAATAACATACACTAAAATCAGAAGAAAGATGGAAAAGATACACTACCATTCAAAAGTTTAGGGTAGGTAAGATTTCTTAGTAATGTGTTACTCAACTCAAAGAAATTGATCATTGCTGAAGAAAATTAATAATTTTTTTAGTTAAAAAACAAAACAACAACAAAAAAAACACTGACCCAAACTTTTGAATGGTAGTGTATATATAGTCTGAGGCTACAAGATGTCTCACCTGCCCCATGCTGTGATTGGGAGCAAAGAGCAAAACACGCCCCCAGGACTCCACCTAAAGCTGTAGAGAGTTGCATACGCGTGGCTTTCCAACGGTCAAAGCCTGCTCGCAGCAAAATGGCAAAATCGCCCACCTTTCCATATAGACAGACATGAATGTACAGCAACAGAAACTAATAAGTACTGATTGATTACTATAGACAATTCATGTACAGTAACTCTTGGAATAAGCAATGAGTCATTCAAGTCTATAATAATAATAATAATAATATATTATCAATCAGCTAAAAATGAAATGCTTTGGTTCATTTTAACAATTACTCAAGAGACAGAGATAAACAAAGATATTGAGTTACATACCTCATGAGGGATCTCATGAAGCAAAATAGCGAACGTTGTTAAGAAACCAACCTGTTAGGACAAGTAAAGAAAGATATTGCAAAGTTCTCTGAACAAACAAATAATTTAGTATGCCCATTGTTTTCTAACCGAACCATGGTAGGGCAGTGAAGCCATATTATGTTTCATAATCCAGGCAGTGTTATTTGGCACATATGTTTAACTGAATGTCAACAGAAGCTATGGGGGAGGTAGAGAAAACAGTAAAATGGCACAGTTCTCCAATACTCTGCCTTGCATTTCTGTAGCCAAATATGTATGTCCAGGCCAGTGAGCAAATGTGTGTTTTTATATGCAAGTGTGGTGGTTTATGTTGCACCAAGTCCATTTCCTCTGAAACTCCCTCCCAACGCATGCTGAGAGCCTTATGCTTCTCCACCTGGACTTCAACTTCACATTAGCCATATAAATACTGCTGCACTATAAATATGACCACACATCACATAAACATCTCTATCTCACTGTTTGCAATGATCCAAAAGAATCATGGGAAAAGCTTCTTAAATACTTTAAAATATAAGGTTTAAAATCCATAAAGTTGCCAAATCATACTATATACAGTAACTGAATCTATTTATATAACTCCGTCATCTTTACTAGACATCCAACTGCTTTATATAGAGCAAAAACCTGAACTAGTTTGTTCAAGTGATTTACTAGTAGACTGTGCTAGATGCAATATGATTTACTATAGCATTACTTTAGTGAGGTTTCTAGTTGTACTGCTGAATCACTTTCATATGGAATTGGTCAGTTTGCTCTTACCTTTCGGCTTACTAAGAAGCTTCCTGCCACTGCCAGCCCATGAGTGAAGTTATCAATGCAGTTAGCAAGAAGGTTTAGATAACCGCTTGTCTGAAGAAATAAAGAAACATTGCATATACAGTAAATAACTGACAAGATAGCAAATAACAAGACACTTTTCAAATGCTGTATGATTGGTTAGAAGGAAACAGTCCCTGATCTAGATGTAGTACTCATCTCTAATTATCAAATAACCACTTAGACCTTTCATTGTGTACAACAAGGCATGATTTATGCATGCATCTTACCTTTATTTTCTCTGGCTCAGTGTAAGGGCTGATGTCAGTCTTTGGCTTGGAGTCGGAGTTGTTTGAGCAGATGCCATTTGTTTTTTGGGACACAGAGACCTCTCTACTCATATCTGTTGAAGAGGACTTGAATGGAGGGAGAGAGAGAGAGAGAACACCACAGTAAGACATTCTAACAAATCTGGGTTCATTTCACAGCATTCAAGAGCAAAAAGAATTTCCCAACCTTTAAATATAAAAACAGGTACACTTCCATTCAAAAGAAATGAACACTTTCACTCAGCACGGATGTATTCAATTGATCAAAAGTGTCAGTAAAATTGATCACATTTTACACAAAATATTAAGCAGCACAACGGTTTTCAACATTGATAAGAAATGTTTCTTGAACAGCAAATCAGCATGATTTCTAAAGGATCATGTGACACGGAGGACTGGAGTAATGATGCTGAAAATCCAGCTTTGCCACCACAGGAATACATTACATTTTAAAATATAACATTCATTGTAAATTGTACACAATATTACTGTTTTTACTGTATTTGACCAAGACATGCATCAGAAACTTTTAAACAGTACTTTTAACAATTCTATTCCTAGAGCAGTTTGTTTGTCTGCTCCATTATAAGTCAATTCAATTGATTTTTATAAACTGAGGCAAATGTCGAATTTGTCGGTGGGAATGTGCAACACACCACAACTCTGTACATAACTATAAAGAATATTTTAATTCTCAAATTAAACTGACGACTAATTCCTGAGCAGCACTCGATTTAGCTCCATTTCTTCAGAATATTAGCTCACATTCAAATGCTAAAATCTAAGAATTTCATACTTCTGTCTCTAATGTCAAGAAATTTTCCTTTTTTTTGAGACAGAAATAGCTGGCAAAAGCAGACTGTGAGAAAAGAATATATTCACTACAGCAACGAGCATTTCAGAATGTAAAAACAGAACTAGATGCTTCCTCCCTGTTCTAGCCCACAGTCTGCAAGGACTCTCAACTGTGGTTTCTGTGCACTGTGACTTCTGTGGCCCGTCTGTCTGCTGATGGAACGCTGGTGGCAGCTGCTTTCTGCTAGATGCTATTTATAGCTACCTAAACAGAGCACAGACTATCAATCAAACTCCCAGGTCTCCCATAAGCAAGGCATAAGACTCAAACGTTGACATTTACAAACAGATAAAAGTCGTAATCCAAGTCAAATTAAAAGTTATAGTTAGAAGGGCAGGCAGAGGGTGGAGAAAAGTGGACATCAACATCATAGGCACTGCAAGTTCCTCGGTTTTGTGTGATTTGAGTGTCCGAGGCATCCAAGACTCCCTCTAAAAAAAAGTGACAGGAGTTGATCCATCCAAGCACATCTTTTGTTGCACAGTGCACAAAGCTTCAATGATGCAGCCTATTATTCTGCCCTGACAGCAAACTAGAATCCACAAAATGAGAAAAAGAGACCAGACAAAAAGAAACCAAACATGAAGAGGGTGTTAAGATGGACATGCCAAGGGTGATCCTTATTTTATTTGTAAATGGATTTACATGTGAATTTGTTTGTTAACCCAAACCAAGCCATATCATGTCTACACTTGAAAGAAAGTGGAGCGAAACAGTTATTCATTTGCCTTAGGAAGCATCTAAGAGCAAATATTTTTAAGGCCTTAAGCTGTTATATTCCTTGGGGCGGAGCCTGGAAAATGAAAAGGTGTGTGTGTGTGTGTGTTTAACTGGCACTGATGCAATATGTTGAAATGAGCCCAGAGTAAAGGGGAATGGGCTCTTTTTGAATGCCAGGAATGGTCCTGAGGGTATTTCAATAGAACCTGACCAGTGATTTTGAACATCTGTCCGATCTGAACAGTGATTTATGATTCAAGACTCCACAACATTCCAATAGCATCAAGTTTTCAGTCAGGACTATTCACTCCGTGTGTGTGTGTGTGTGTACCAACAGATTTTAATCTTTAAATTAACACATTTAAACAAGAATGAATGCACATATACACACACATATATGTGTATATATACATTTCTTGTTTAGTTAAATATATATTATACATATAAACTATGCATACATACATAAGCTAGTGGCAGTAGGCATTAAGAGCTGAAATGAACCATACAGAAGCTCAGACTCAGGTTTTCCCAAATTTCAACGCCTGTTGAGCTTTTACCGGAGACTCAGCAAAGACGAAACCACTATGTTCTACAAATATTTATAACACTTGGGACATTATTTATGCAGCAGGAGGCAAGTGTCCTGTGAAACCACAAACTATTACTCCTTTAGCCAGTGCTCAAAAGGAACATGTCCCAGCAAAACATTTTTTCAATAGTTGTACTTGTGACTTTTGTAGTTAAATAAGGGGAAAATTTTAGATGTAAAAAAATTAAATAAATAAATAAATTGAGAATGATAAATATTCTGACTGTGTTCTGATTGAATACAACAGGAAGCTTTGTGGAGCTTAAGTGGATGTATAATGCATGTCTCCGAGTCTGTAGTGTGCATAACTCCACCTTCATCTTTTGGCTCCCCCATGAGGTTCAGAATTGCAATGTTTCACTTCATTCATTCATTGAACGGATTCAAAGTGCTGGAATAGGTAGTGTATAAACTATGTCAATATAACATGCATGGAACTACATTATAGGCTAAGAAGTTGCCAAGTAGATAAAAAAAAAAGCAGGGTCAAGCAATGAAGTGACAGAGGGCAAAAGCACATGTAACTTACTTTGGCTTTTTGGCAGGCAGCTCTGCTCTCTGGATCACCATCTTCATCAGGGAACATCTTCTCCAAGATCAGAAAGGACAGCAGACCACCTATCACCCACAAACCCTGCGTACGATAGTGTCTGTGGGACCCATCTATCCAGAATATGCAAACAAAAAAAGGAGAGAAAGAAAGAAATTGGCCTTTTTCTATATAACTTCAAAGCTCAGTCTAGTGTTATTATTAACTAAAACTATTAAAAAGCATTTATGTAATTGAAAAGAATAAAACATTGAAAAACTAAAAAAAAGAATTTTTGCCTAGATTGGAAACTAACTGAAATACACCAAGTATTAACATTACTAAAAGAAAATTAATAATATATTTAATCTAAAATATATATATATATAAAATTTACATAATGTAAAAATTGTAAAAAAATAAATAAAATAAAAATAAATGTACAAAACTACAATAAAATATAAACTGAAATGTAAAAGTAAATAATTCAAAACATCAATTCTATAAACCTGTACTGTAAATACAAAAAAAAAAAAAACCTTTATGAATTACAGTGTGCTAGCCTTGAAAAATAAGTGTTATCCAAAAAATGAAGACAGTGACTTAGAAGATTACCTAGTGCCATTTTTACATATTGATTCCAGTACCACAGTGAATATGAGAGACTGAGCCAGAGCTACCAAAGGGACGGGGTTTGGTGAGGGGTTCATTCTGGGGCTAGTTAAAATGTTAAAATGGCATGTTTTCTAAGGGAGTTCCATTTCAAAGACTGAGAACGAGAGCACACAGATGATGATTAATGCATGAGTGAACAACAGCAAATGTTATATATAATGTGAGAATTCTCACCAGGACTGGAAGTGTAAGCCCAGGCTTCAGGAAGGAGGTGGAGAAACACGTCTCCTAGGAGACCACCAATGGCAAAACTCAGCAGCTTCTTCAGCTTCTGACACCCAGCTGCAATCAGAGTGAAAACATCAGCACAACTCCATACACATTACAAGAAATGTCTGATATGCATGTTACGGTATCAAACAAATCCTTTACATAAAGTAGATGGCAGACAGTTCTAAGAATTTTGTTCAGCTTAGGTTCCGAAGCTGCAAAGCTGTAATAAGCTAGTTTTGCACCCAAAAAAAGTGTTTGCAATGAGTTTGTGGGAATATAAAAAGCCTAAAATATCCAACACCATTATTCACCATTGCTTTGAAAATAATGTGGTGAGTCTCAGGGCACACCTAAATTGCGTATAATTCCATCTAAGCCTCTACTCTCCTGCCCACTGCACTCTACACTGGTAGGTCAGAACAGACATTCTCTTAAGCTCGTCTACTTCCTGACTGGGATCCACTGCCAGACTCTGACCTATTTCTGCATGACTGATATCACAGACAAGTTTCACTGAGCAGCATTGCCCTCTGCAAAGGTCTTTACAAACCAACCTGTTCCTGTATAATGTTACTGTGCAGCACTTCTTCTCTTGAACCTCCACTACATCAAGACTGATTTGAACAAGACATGACAGGTGTAGCTGAAGATGTGATTGCTCAACAAATTCTTTGAGGTCAAGCACGCTCACACAACATTATTCTCAATGATGGTCGGATATTCTTTATGCAGGATCATTTATATCATACCATGAATACAGTGGAAAATGTCCATGTTTATATTTACCCATTCCAATGTTACAGTTCATTGTATAAGGAATCTACGAGAGAAATATTTATTCAGTTCAGTTCATGCATTTACCATGTATTGCTGCACTTTCTGTGGCTCCTATCAAAAACAAAACTCTTCAACAGCAATGTCTTTCTGACCATTATTTGTATGTGCCTACAGCTAGTAACTGAGGAAGCAATGAAATATTTCAGCTTAGTAGATTTATACATCGTCAGCTACCTAACAGTGGGAACTGAAGTATAACCACCCTGTAAACACTAACGCTCAAAATAATAGGACAGACTTAGGACAAACTTAAATTAAACAAATTAATTCAGTCAAATTAACTTTTATGAGTATTTAGCACTTTTTACTTTCAAGTTCACAGAACTGATATATTTTAAGTAAACGGAACTGTTTCAGTGTTGTTTTATGGACTCATTTCTTTTAATTTAGAAGAACTTAAGTTTAAACAACATTGAACAGATTTCTATTTCCCAGTGTGCTTTACCGATGACACTCGAAAGGGAGAGCAAATGCTAAAATTAAGTGTTGTATGTTTTTTTGTGCAAGATTAATGTTATTAGGGAGATTTAGTAGTGATTAATGTTTTATTATGCTAATTTAGAAGGGTTTGTTAATGTGGGTTTTTTGAGAGTTGCCATCATGGTGACAAAGTGATGCAAACGTCTTAGTTTGAGAGAAAGCATGTTAAATGCTTTATATTTCTGCACTCATTTAGCAAGTGCTATTCCATGCTATTGTTAACATGTAACATTTTCTGAATTAGTTTGTTACAGCTAGCTAAAGTTACACTAATGAAAATGTTTACAATGAGGTTACAAAAGTTTAAGTTGAATGTATGAATTTGTATACTCAAACATCTCTTTCAAGAACAATTCAAAGGTAAAAAATAAAAATCTGCTAGTTCTGCTTACTTTGAATTTCTTAATTTTCTTAATTCTTTTGGGGTTTTTTGCCAACTAGTGCAGGAGGATCAAAATAAATAAGGGGGGGGGGGGGGGTAAATAAACAAAAAAAAATTTTACAGATTAATTTTAGGATTGGACTTGATGCCTTAGTGGTGATTTTCCTTTAAAGCTTTTATTTTTTATTTTGTGGCTGGGAAATTATTTTAACATGGTACAAAAACAAAAGACTGCGGAAGCAGGCAAAAGGAGCAAAGGGAAAAATCCCACAGAGAACATTATCTTGAATTGAAAGGAGGAAGTGCCACAAAAGCCCTGCTTTGAATCTACAAGCGGATTCTCTCTTGCTTGTATTAATAAACACATGTCTGTTTGTCACACTAGGCCTGATGTGTGACCAGAATATTTTTTTTAACAATCATATGTTTTTCCAATTCTGCTCACAAATTATAAATGACTTGCACAGGGCCAGAAAAGAAAACCCTTTTCCATCTGATGGAATTAACAAAGAAAAGACAAAAAATGCAGATCCTTGTCCATTAGTGAGCACTGGGACGCTGCTGTGAATATCTCGACCAGCTCTGACTGCAACACAATAAACCTGACCTGGTTAGCTGGTAACCTGATCCTAGATTAGAAGTTACAATGGGCTGGTTACATACACAGGCCGAGATCACAAACATACAAGTGTGACTTACCCTCAGTTTTCAAAGTTGTTCCAGCTTCAATGGGTATCACTAAAAGCGGAAAGATACCACTGAGTCCGATGGCAATCGATCCCAAGAGGGAGCAGAACCAAACATCTAGGTTATCTATGGAGAGCAGCTCATCCAGGTACTGGAGGTCTAGAAGGTCCTTAATGCACCACGGTCCTGGTCCTGCAGGTGCAGTCTTTGCCTGGGCCACAACGGTCTGAGCCATCATCTTCCCACCAAAGGATGACGCCAGCAGGGCGGCGACAAGGAGCAGCACAGCAAATGCCCAAACGGGCTTCTCAGGTCCTGCGCTCATCGGCCCAGACCTCCGCAAAACACTTGGAAGAAACATGTAGGGTGCTGTAAGGTAGAGAGGAACCTTCAAACAAAATTTCATGAAGTAGAAAGATTAGTTAATAATGTTCAGAGTTTCTTAGTTCCGGATGAAATAAACATTGTACAAACAAATGGTTAGTTTGACATCAAATATTTGACATTTTCAGTGTTGTTTGAGCCATTTTGGGTTGCAATTTAACAAGAGCATCACAAGCAGGAATAGGTTCTATTCTGTAAACACTACAGTTGAAAAGATTAAATGAATACTATTATTCAGCAAGGACAAATGTGACAGCAACACTATAAATGCGGTTCTTTTGAAATAATGCTTCCACAAACAATTCCACAAATGTTTAACATGGATAATAAAAAAATAAATAAAAACACAAAATCAGAATATTAGAATGATTTCTGGAAGAACATGCAATGATAATAAAATAGAAATCAGTTATTTTCAATTGGAATAACATTTCACAATATTACTGCTTGTGATTTAATCAAATAATGGCATCTACTTTGAGTATGAGACTACTTCCAAAAAAAAAAACCTAGACCCTACACATTGTGAACAGTTATTACCATCAGATGGATACCACTTCTGATTACAATTTAGCTTACTCTTTATAGTTATTAAAAAAAGAAATCAAAATGACACTAATACCTTTACAAATGTGATTTCTGTTGTGGTTCTTATACAGCAACTTGTTAACAGCTTCAAAATTCAAGTATGACTGTGAGAAATTTGTATGAGAATATGAAAGACCGATTTTATTCACAATTCAAAACCCGATATTCGAAAATCCCATTTGAATAGGAAAACCATGGAGAAAAATGAACCCTCTGGCTTGACCTACAAATTGAAAGGTCTGGATAAGATGACTAAGTGCCTCCACTTCTATTCACATCCCTAAAAAAAACACAGTATACACCACATGAAAAAGGAGCACGGCTGTGTGAATCACAGCCCACACTAAACACCACACCTACAAGGTAGTTACTGCAAACACGAGGATATAATCAATACAGAGATGAGGCATTTAAAACTCGATAGCAGATAATGCATTGCAGCAAAGCCTTACACAATCTCTTCAGACAGTTTGTAAAAACTATCGCCCAATTATAATGAGGCTATTTGAGGTATTGGTCTCCAGCAGCCGAGCTTTACACAATACTGAAACTTGACATTAAACTTTAAAACTGCCCTTATTGTACATATGGACTTTAGTTATAATGAATGCCTCGAATCATGGCGGTTCGGGTGGAGAGAAATGCTGTTCAATCACTAACATTCACACAGGAGCAGCACGCTTGGACGGTCTTTTGGAGTGGACGTGCACGAGTTCAGGAAGCGGTGAAATTCCTGAGAAATTCCATACGGTTTTCCAACAGTTTTCACTCTAGAGTTTGCCACGTTACAGAAGTAATTAAAACAGCCAGTTCGCAGACCCGAATGCAAAGCCAAGAGTGTTTATGTGACACTTATGGGCAATGAACAGAAATTCGCAAAACACAACGTTGCTGCAATAATGTTTCCGATAAAAGCAACAGTGCTTGCAAACTGCCTCGACACAAAGTTGCTTGCCTTGGAAAAGAACGACTGTCGACCAGATTTGTAGCGATAAATAAAACACGTTTTAACTCACCCTGCTGATTTTCCGACAGTTTTCACTCCGGTTTGACCCTGCCATCCAGGCTCTGCTGTCTACAACAGCTGGATCACTGCAGCAGACAGACTCCCGAATTCTCTGCTGAGATATTTTTCCACTGTCAGCCACGTCACACCGACCGGAAGTGCATTTCCAGACTGAGCTGAGAGGGGCGAACTGAGCGCGCGCTGGACTCCGGTCTCCGGAGGAGGAGACTTCGACACGAAACGTGGAGAACGTGCTAGAAGAAAAGGTGATTTAACCCGCAGTTATAATGCCAAATGGAGGCAATCATTATTAAAAAGTAGGCTACATCCATTTTAAGGTTTGAACATCCAAAATAAATTTCCCCTATAGGCCTGTCATGTAGCCTGATGAATACTTTACAGTGTTTAATGTCTGGCTTTTAGTTTGAATATGGTAGCCTTAAGGTTTTCCATAAGCTAGTGTGGTTCAAAACAGCGACACAATTCGCATTTAGAAGAGAAAAGCAATCCAACTCGGCTAGTATGAAGAATGATTTTGATGCACTTCAGCTTCTCATCAGATTTTCTGTCCAATAGCTAAATATCACATGCACAAATGTAAATTTTCTAAACGCAACTTTTTAAAAAAAAAAAGATTCGAATCTGAAGGGAAAATGTATTTTGAAGATAGTGCAAAATAGATTATCTATCTATCTATCTATCTATCTATCTATCTATCTATCTATCTATCTATCTATCTATCTATCTATCTATCTATCTATCTGTCTGTCTGTCTGTCTGTCTGTCTGTCTATCTATCTGTCTGTCTGTCTGTCTGTCTGTCTGTCTGTCTGTCTGTCTGTCTGTCTGTCTGTCTGTCTGTCTGTCTGTCAATCTATCTATCTATCTATCTATCTATCTATCTATCTATCTATCTATCTATCTATCTGTCTGTCTGTCTGTCTGTCTGTCAATCTATCTATCTATCTATCTATCTATCTATCTATCTATCTATCTATCTATCTATCTATCTATCTATCTGTCTGTCTGTCTGTCTGTCTGTCTGTCTGTCTGTCTGTCTGTCTGTCAATCTATCTATCTGTCTGTCTGTCTGTCTGTCTGTCAATCTATCTATCTATCTATCTATCGATCTATCTATCTATCTATCTATCTATCTATCTATCTATCTATCTATCTATCTATCTATCTATCTATCTATCTATCTATCTATCTATCTATCTATCTATCTATCTATCTATCTATCTATCTATCTATCTATCTATCTATCTATCAGTTTGAAGTATAAACTTCTTTTCTAGGTATTTCTTCGTATTCTCCCAGGAGTAGGTATGGGATGATTGTAACTTATTTTGTTCAATGACAAATCACTCTCACTCTCACGCCTATGGACATCTCAACTAGAGACCTGCTCTCCCGCGGGACCCAGCGCTACACAGTGCGGCGCGGGACAAGATTTGATGGGCGATAAGACGATCATGTGTGCAGGTTAAGAATAGAATGATTTGCGGGACTCCCGTAAAAAAGAAATATGTAAACATAAAACATCAAAACATTAATATTATTTAATTCATATATTGCACAAAAGCAACAAGAACAACTAATATAAAATAAAAACGATCTACAGTTTCAAGCACATACGAGATTCTATATATAACACGTGTTTGCATTGTTGAACAATGTAGTCAATCACAGACATCTGTTGATTTCTGAGATGCAACACAATTTTTTTACTGTTGGTTTGTCCGACAAGCCATGTTTGTCCATGGAAGGCAAAGCCATTTTAATGTTCAAGTTCACAAATGTTAATCTACCCTGATGGCTTTGTCAGACAAAATGGCGGATTCGGGGTTATGATTGGTCAGATTACATTTTATTAACAAGGAATTTATTTTTGTGTGGCTCAACAATTGAGTAAATGCTCTTATTTAAATTATTATTTTTAAGTTTACGGAGCAACGTAAAATGACATCAACCCCGTCACGTCATTGCTCTAATCGAGAATAATCCATTCAACATGGCGGACACTCGCAACCTGAGCAAAAGTATTGGCACAACTTGTAAGTAAATCAAAACATATGTGAACATTTCTTATTCGTTGTTTGAATGCTGTTAGAATATCATGATAAATGTTTTAATCTGTTTTTCGCAGCATGATAAAGTGTGCAATTTCCCCAATGCTTTTGAATGTAGCTATTTTAGCATCACTACATACTGTAACGCGCATGTGTAGATGCAGGAACAGGAAGGGTCGCTCGAAGACAGAAAGTCAGTTTTCCACGTTTAATACAGCACTGGAACACGAACAGGATACAGGAAATAATACAGGGCATAACACTTCACAAAACTTTAAGAACTGACCACGAGTGAGGGAAACACAGGGATTAAATACTGACACTAATGACAGGGACACAGGTGAAAGACATGACTAATGATGACTAACAGCTGACGATAATGAACTAATAACGAGATGAAAATCAAAACTGAGAACACGTGACACTGGAGGAGTCCAGGGCAGAGTCACGGCTGATGCTGGAAAGTGAGTCAGCCATGGTGGAGTCTTGGGTGGAGTCCAGGACGTGGCCTCCTTCCCTCTGGCCGCCGTGGACGGAGCCACTGCCCCCCGGCTCTGGCGGTGGAAGGCCTAGGAGCGCAGGCTCTGAAAGGTCTGGGAGCGCAGGCTCTGGGAGGTCTGGGAGCGCAGGCTCTGGGAGCGCAGGCTCTGGGAGGTCTGGGAGCGCAGGCTCTGGGAGGTCTGGGAGCGCAGGCTCTGGGAGGTCTGGAGGATCTGGGCGCGCTGGCTAGGGCGCTGCAGGGTCAGGGAGCTCTAGTAGCTCTGGTAGGTTGGGACCTCTGGCAGCTTTGGTGGGTCTGGGAGCTCTGGAAAGTCTGGGAGCTCTGGCAACTCAGGAAGGTCTGGGAGCTCTGTAGGGTCTGGCAGCTCTGGCACGAGCGCAGGAGACGGCTCAGGGGCGGAGAGAGGTGGAGACGGCTCATGGGCTGCGAGCACTGGAGACGGCTCAGATGTAGCGAGCACTGGAGACGGCTCAGGTGTAGCGAGCACTGGAGACGGCTCTGGGGTAGCGAGCACTGGAGACGGCTCTGGGGTAGCGAGCACTGGAGACGGCTCTGGGGTAGCGAGCACTGGAGACGGCTCTGGGGTAGCGAGCACTGGAGACGGCTCTGGGGTAGCGAGCACTGGAGACGGCTCTGGGGTAGCGAGCACTGGAGACGGCTCTGGGGTAGCGAGCACTGGAGACGGCTCTGGGGTAGCGAGCACTGGAGACGGCTCTGGGGTAGCGAGCACTGGAGACGGCTCTGGGGTAGCGAGCACTGGAGACGGCTCTGGGGTAGCGAGCACTGGAGACGGCTCTTGGGGTAGCGAGCACTGGAGACGGCTCTGGGGTAGCGAGCACTGGAGACGGCTCTGGGGTAGCGAGCACTGGAGACGGCTCTGGGGTAGCGAGCACTGGAGACGGCTCTGGGGTAGCGAGCACTGGAGACGGCTCTGGGGTAGCGAGCACTGGAGACGGCTCTGGGGTAGCGAGCACTGGAGACGGCTCTTGGGGTAGCGAGCACTGGAGACGGCTCTGGGGTAGCGAGCACTGGAGACGGCTCTGGGGTAGGGAGCACTGTAGACGGCTCTGGGGTAGCGAGTACTGGAGACGGCTCTTGGGGTAGCGAGCACTGGAGATGGCTCTGGGGTAGCGAGTACTGGAGACGGCTCTTGGGGTAGCGAGCACAGGAGACGGCTCTGGGGTAGCGAGCACTGGAGACGGCTCTGGGGTAGCGAGCACTGGAGACGGCTCTGGGGTAGCGAGCACTGGAGACGGCTCTGGGGTAGCGAGCACTGGAGACGGCTCTGGGGTAGCGAGCACTGGAGACGGCTCTTGGGGTAGCGAGCACAGGAGACGGCTCAGGGGATGATAGCACTGTATCAAAGTCTATGAGCCACTCTTCCGTGGCCGGCAGAGCCATCGCGGCCGGACGAGGGCGTGGTTTGAGCACGGCGTGCTGTGTCTCCGGACGAGCAGCGGCGGCGCACTGCAGCGCCGATCGGACCGATAGCTCCAAACCCTTGGACCCCAGAATAGCGCTGCTCAACCCTCCGAGGTGATATATTGCTGGAAAATATATTGCTATATTTTCACAAAACTTTAAGAACTGACCAGGAGTGAGTGAAACACAGGGATTAAATACAGACACTAATGACAGGGACACAGGTGAAAGACATGACTAATGATGACGAACAGCTGACGATAATGAACTAATAACGAGATGAAAATCAAAACTGAGAACACGTGACTGAACCCAAAACAAAGAGCACATGTGACGATGACGGGACAAAAACAAAGAACGTGACGAATGACAGGACAGTGGAACAGAATAAACAGATGAATACGGACACGATTATGACAGTGTGACGGAACTGAACACAGAACAAGGAACGAAAGATAATAAACAAGACTGGGGAACAGAATAAACAGGTAAACATAGACACGATTATGACACATACAGTGTAGTCTTAACGTCACAGCAGGGCAATAATCATAATGTTTGCTGGTATTTTTTCCAGAAAATACAGTGCTACGTTTTGAATGTTGCTGCTGTTAAGTGTTGTTCCAGCATTTTCCTCCATATAGTGGAATTTATTGGGGTTCAACAGGTTGAAGGTCCAAATGTCATTTTCAGTGCACCTGAAAACTCCAACTAATTTTCTCCTCCAACTTGAAAATTGTCCAATATCGTTGTTTTACCTCTTTTTTTTATTGTAAATTGGGTTTGACTTAGTCATTACATGTTCGCTTTGTTGACTCTAGATTGCTACTTCCACCTGTGTCACGCGTGACCTTTCCAACATGATTACATAATGCGTGGCGCATCGCAGTGCAAGACGAGCATTTGTGATTAAAAAGTACATACTTTTTATTGTTTTTTAGAAAATGACCAATGGTTTCTCTACATAAGACCCTTATTTCTCGGCTGGGATCATGTAGAGCCCTTTGAAGCTGCATTGAAACTGCAATTTGGACCTTCAACCCATTGAACCCCAGTGAAGTCCACTATTTGAAGAAAAATCCTGGAATGTTTTCCTCAAAAACCTTCATTTCTTTTCGACTGAAGAAAGACATGAACATCTTGTATGACATGGGGGTGTGTACTTCATCAGGAAATTTTCATTCAGAAGTGAACTAATACTTTAAATTTATAGTGTGCTTATTCCAGGAAGATTTGGCAGTGCCAGACATCACTTCTGTTGATTTTGTCATCATGGACAACGAAACCACTATGTGTTTCTGTCCTGGAGGGGTTTCCAGAAAGCAGGTTATGTGACATACCCAGGTATGTTTAAGAGTAAGTAAGCTGATAACCTTAACTTTTGGTTCCAAAAACAGAGGTAACTTTCTGGTTATATAAGTAGCCATAGCAACTTACTCTCTGAACATAACCTGCTCCAGAGCAGGTTATGTTTGAGGGTTATTTTTCTTAAGAGCTATTCAGATGCATGTTATTTAATTAATGTAGTTTTATTAAGGTAACTACATTTCTAAATTTGTTACATAGTTACTGTTTATATATATATTTAATATTATACAATACATACGTACATATATGTATTAAAGTACTTTATATATATAAAGTATAAAGCACTATTATAATGTTTAAAGTTTATTCAATTTATATATAATATGATATATGTAATTATTTTATTGTAATCTCACACAATCTCTCACTTTTCCTTTTTTATAACGGCACGTTTTCTATTCTATAATTTCTAATAAAACACATATGTGATATCTTATTAAATATTTAACATCAAACAATATAAGTCTTATTCTCAGTGAATAGAGATTACTTATTCAATAAAAAGATTATTATACAATCACCAAATACATGGCGATGTGCACTAATAGGTTATGTAAATCGCCATTAAACAAAAGAAGAAGAAGGAAGTGGAATGGTGCGCTTTTTCTTAGCGTCTGATTCCATGGTGAAACATCGATTCGTTGCTCGGTTGAGAATGTCTAGTGTGTTAACCGGGAACGTTGGAAAAACAATGGTTTAGTGTAGTAACCATGTTTTTGGTTGGATTGACTACCATTTGTATAACCAGTTACTACAAGCACTGTGATTAAACGATCATTAGTGTTGCAAAAGCATGGTTAATTTGTGGTTACCATGGCTTAATGTCACCATGTTTTTTTTCTTTGTAAAACCATGGTTAATTTTCCTAGAGGATATGTCAATATTAAAGGGTCTCTCAAGATGCTGTCTAAACTTGTAGTTAAAATGCAGACTACTAAGTAATTTGTAACAATAAGAGGAAAGCACAAATGAAGCACACATTATAAGGTTTTTATACTTTGGAGTATCCTTAATGAATAGTCATGAAGATCAATGTGAGATTATGTGTTAGTATTTGACAACTAAAACAAGGTTGCAGCTGTGCAGTGGTTTTAAAAATTTATGGATGAAAACTGAAGAGCATTTTCTAGCTCTGTAGTTGTTGAAGATTGTATGATTAAAGCAATATTTCACAGAAAAATCAAAATTCTGTCATTCATTCGCCATCATGTTTTTCCGAATTTGTACAGTTTGGGTTTCAGTCTTCTTCAGAACACAAAAAGAAAATGTTTTTAATAATAAATGATGACAGAATGTTTATTTTTGGGTGAACAATCCGTCCAACTTTGGTCACTCCTGCCACTCCTGACCACAAGATGGCACAGTTGATTGAGGTGTATTGTCTGGAACCCAGATAGAACAGACGTTTACTAGGGCATATACTTGTTTTATTTTTAAAAGCATGTAAAATTAACCACGTCTTTGCATTTTATGGAGAACATCCAATCCAGTACATCTAATCCAATTTCAGATGTTCAAATATAGATTCCACTCAAGTTTGTCAAACAATCAATCACTGCTGAATCACATGTCATAACACAAATATTCCTAAAACATTAACTATATCATCAACTCTTTCACAACAACAAACAAACCTTTGGATAAATGCTTTAACCTACAATGGGATAGACCTTTAGTTAGCCATGCAGACAAATCACTTTAGAACAATTTATATATTTGCCTGGCAAAAATGTCTGTGCTCTTTATATATAGAGAGGAAATATCTACCATATACTGACTCACAGCAAAATTCACTGTGGTTAATCATTCGGAGTATCTCTCACCGAAACATTGCTATATAAGTACTTTTTTCCATGAGTGACATATTATTGGCCATGGCTAGAGCGGGTTAAGTCTCCATGCTCCAGATGATGGTGTCTGAGTCATCCTGGCTTGGCTTGAGCAATACATTTAGAAAGAGGAACCGTTCTGGAGCCATGGGGCCCACAAAACTAGAGTGACAAGGACACTTGTATGTGTCTGCGTCTATAAGTTTTTACATTGTTATTGTCCATTCATTCTTTCACAGAACTTGGATTGCAGGAACTATTAAGATATTCAGTCTTCACTCTAAAAAATACGGAGTTGTTTCAAACCCAATTGTTGGGTTTATCCATATCTGATCCAAACATTGTAGAGTGTAGAGTGCCATGAGACTCTTAGTCATCCTCATGTAAATGTATCTCAGCCTCAGTTGTAGTCACTCCAGTCATTATTCATGCACACAGGGAGATTGCATCTGTTCACTCTAAATAAACAGAGAGAATATCAGGAAATCTTTGCGCTGTGTGAGGATGTAGCTCATGATGAATTTGTGGACGGGCAGCCCCATAAATGCACAAGACACCGTCATAATACTGTATCATATGATAAGGTATATGACTTCATCTCAGTAAATGAAATAATAACAGTACTTTAGTCCTGTGTAAACCAACTCAAAAATTCTTTATGATATTGTGTTAGCTATTTATATTATCCATTGAGAAACTTGTCTTTACTTAATCAGAGTAAATACGTTAAATGGCACATGAGGACACTAGTCTCTGGCTAGTTACATCCTGATACCCTGTTAGCCTCAGTGTATAAATTCAGCACAAACAATGCCGCAATATACAAAGCATTACGTTTTTCCTAAGTAGACACTTTTATTTAAAAATAATTTTACTAAATAATAATTATTTAATCATTTTTGAATGGGTGAATTTGAGCCCTCCTTTCTCATAGAATATCTCATACAGCTTGATAATGTCTAACCTGTTACAAATTTTCAAATTGTAGCTTTATTCGGTAACACTTTTTCAATAAGGTTTGTTAATGTATTAACTAACATGAACTAACCGTGAGCAGTACATTTGTTACTGTATTTACTAATCTTCATTAACGTTAGTTAATGAAAGTAGTTGTTGATTGTTTGTTCATGTTAGTTCACAGTGCATTAACTAATGTTAACAAGATTTTAATAATGTATTAGTAAAGGTGGAAATTAACATGAACAAAGATAAATAAATGCTGTAGAAGTGCAATTCATAATTAGTTTATGTTATCTAATGTTGACTAACGAAGCACATTTTAAAGTGTTACCTTTTATTCTTTATTTTCCATGAGACATTTTCAACAGTATAACTCCAGTTGTAGAGTTATGATTATAAGTTTGCAACAAAGGCTTTCTTTCCACTTCTCATAAGATCAACGTGGATGTATTTGGATGTGCTGTTGAGTCAACATGAAATGGCATTTGCTGCCATTTTATGTGTGTAAAGGGTTATTTTTCAAAGAGAACAACAAATGTGGATGCGAATTTTAAGCACTGAGTTGATCGGATAGTGAAAATGATGGAATTTGGAAAGGAAGCATTGAAATGAAGGATAGGAACAGTAAATGGGGTCAGATTTGATTTCATGATGACTTTAACAGTCTGTGTTCTTCAGTTCTTCTCTGTATGTGACAGAGGTGGAGTCAGCTTTGCTAAAGTGGAAGACCATGTATCATCTGATTGTGTGTAGATTGTTTTCATTTTTCAATGTTTTACAATTTATAATGTGTACAACTTTAGGATAGGTTGTATAGCTTAAAAAGCTCAAACTGGACTGTTGAAGACCTTTTTGTTATTGAAGAAGTACCAGCTTTGTCATATATTCATTCACTGCCATTCAAATTTACGGGTTTCCCACAAAATTGTTGTTAGCAGGGCATGACTGGTCATTTTTAAGATGAATAGCAGAGCCAAAACTGTAGCCCTGCCTCTATCTCATTTCCTATCAGAATGTTTTTCTTGTATTAGGGCAAACCACTTTTTAACATATGCTTGCGTTATCATTTTGTCACGATTTTAAATCAGCAAAAAATCTTCTTCTGGTCTTGGGCAATTGTCTGTAAGAGCAGTATTCAGGGGTTTTTCTACAGTTCGATTCCTGTCTTATTTCATTCCTCATGCAGAGCTTACCAACAGCTTTCTGACCATTGCCATAAACGGTACTGCTCTACTGCCTCAACATCAATCCGTTGAACCATTTTTTCTCTGCTAATTTCATACCAAACTCTGTTCGTACCTCTATAGGTGTGTATCTAGCGATGAACAAAAATAGTCTTCTGCTTTGTACAGTATGTCTACTGCATGTCTACAGTGCATTGTGATTTTTTGGATCACTGCAGCCTATAGTGACCATTGGTTGGTTTGTGTGTCTAGGTGTCTGTTAGAGCAGGTGTGACCACTTGGGCTGGACCCTGGGAGGAAGTATTGAACCTTACAGGAAGTCTGCTTTGTTAAGATAAAATCATACAGCCAGCCTCAGGTCAACCGCCCCCTCCACAACAAGTACATGCACTCACACAAATTCAAACACACCTTACTGTTTGATGTGGCTAATTTTGTACAGCAAAACCACAGAGATAAAGATCAGAGATTTTTTTTATATCCACAGTGCAAACACAGTTAGTGTTTATTCATTGTTAAACTGTTGACCTTTCCAAAGATGTATTGGGGAGGGGGGGGGGGGGTGGCTTTGGCTACAAAGACTCAATCAGCACAGAATAAATGGAGATTCCATTGAAGAATATATATAAATATTATGAATCAAATATAAAAATACCTATTATATATTTATATCTTATTCATGAATGTGCTTCTCTTTTATGATGGGAAATCGACTCAAATGGCAAATCCCTTTAAGTTATACAGTACTGTATGATGAATTAGTTGAACTTGTTTTTGCATGAAAGTTACACCAAAAATCACATTTACCATATAAATACCACATTTCTCCTCTTATAATATGAAGGTTTTATTATTATGAACTCATGTACTGTGGAGCAGAGCTCTACAATATATTACAGTAGGTTGACTGTATGTATGTATGTGTGTGTGTGTGTGTGTAACTCTAAATTGATGTGTGATAAAACCTCTATAAATAGTTATTTTACCATAATCTGCTGGTGGATTGTTCGTTCTGCAGTTAAAGTTAAGAGGAAAATGAGGAATTGGGAATAAGAAGTGAGAGGGTTGGATGTTCCTCTGCTGGCTGGGTCCGAGGCCTGGTTTGTGTCATTGTGAAAGACCAGGAGGCCACCAAAACCTCCTCCTACTTGCAGACAGGAAATTAAGGCTACTCTGTGGCAGGTCCACTGCATGGTGATAAAAATCTCTCACATTCCCAACAGGTGCTCCCTTTTCGAGAATGATTTTAGAGATCTGAGATTTGTGCGTTCCTAGGCATCCATACCCACAACACACACACATATATATATATATATTTGACCCTGTATGGCACAGGCGGTTTGATATGCCTTCTTTCAGTTCTGTGATTTAAGTAAGGTTGGGTCCAAAAAACAAATACTCATTTTGTGGCAGTAAATAAATAAAAACAAAAGAATACGGCTGAGAAAAATCTGGAGAACAACCATAAAGTGCTAGACTGCATGCAGAATTAGGGAAGTTTCAAGTTCCCTAAAGAATTCTGTGATTTAAAAGACTTTCCTTAAAATATCTATGCAATCAGACCTAAATAAATAATGAAGTAATAGCCAAAAACATGTGACGTTTTGAGTGTTTTTGTCCTCACCTACTGTCCAGCAGCACTGTTTTGCCAGAATGCTCTGGCAGCCGTTTTGTCTGGGGTGTTGTTTCTGTTGTTTCTATTTCTGTTTTTTTTTTTTTTTTTTTTTTTTTTTTTACTTTTCCCCCAACAATCAGGTAGTCCGGTAACAATTATTCTCTTTGATATCTTTTTGATTCGCATGATCATTTTGATTGTCATATTTGCAACACACTATATGAGTTTAATAAGAGATTTAAATTTCAAAAACTGAAAGTAATATTTCAGTCTCCCACATTTCAATAATTCTCTAAATACAGCTTATCATTCATTTAGGCAGTAAAAAAAAAAGGTGCTGAACAATGCAACAGTTTAATATTACTAATGAACTTGAAAGAACAAGTCGTGAAGTTTAGTTTTAGGTGGTGATCTCATAACGGATTTTGATACAGATCCTTGATGTCAACATGGGCATGTGGACATCAGTCTGGTGAAACTTCTGCCAAGGCAGGTCATTATTTAACAACATACCCTTTTGCAATCCACCACATGGCTTCCTGTTTTTCTTAATATACTGTGTTGTCATAAGAACCGATCGAGCTGAACTGGTCTACTCTGCGAAAGAGAACAGAGTATCTGGGGTCATCCTGGTCTTTGTAGCCTTATATTTTTCATGTTACAGCATTTTGAACAGTCAGATGATCTGATTTTAGTTCCCATGTGAACCATATTAGAAACAGATCACAATCTTGGATTGATTTGACCTTTTCTTGTGTTTCAGGTAATAATCATTTGCTACAGTCTACACATTTTATTCTGCACATCTTTAATGATGTTTTATTAACAAAGTTTGGGAGGAGCACGTTCAAATAACCCAATCAGCTCGAGAGGAGGCTACTATATAGAGCCGACTTACCTGTTTCACGACCATTTTCCGGGGAAAATGAGCGCTATAGCACATATAAGCGCTATAGCAGAGCTCTCACAATACTTGCACAGCTAGGGAAAACTTTACCAACTTCGTTACTGATGATTCTTTGACCAACATTCTAACCCGTAGATTTACATTAGAAGTTGCAATATTAGCACTGAACATATTATAAAGCATGGTATTGTGTTTGATTACTGCTGTGGACCATCACAATGGCCTGGTCTGTTGCAGCAGATTTTTATCGAACATGCAGAAAAAACTGACACTGTCAATGTGCTTACAAAACGTTTATACTCTTCGCTGCTAACATTCAAGAAAATACGACACAAGCATAAATGTACAGAATACAGGCAGCGGACAGATGTGTGAATAATGTGTCATTAACACCCATGGTGCAGTACTGGCCACATTGTGCTGCAAACAACCGGGTTTCATGCACTTCTTTCCAACTGTCTTATATTCCGAAATAACTTGATCTGGTTCTTTTTGCTTGGCAAAATCTGTATTTTATTACGCCTTTAAATGAATATTTACACAAGCTTTTGTTTATTTGTAATTTGAGCCTCATTTATGAATGTATGTTTACATTTCTGTATTACACTGCGCTACTGTATATTTTCCTCCCTAAAATAATAAAATGACATTGAAGTAGCTATTCAATGCATGCATCATTTTCTGGCTCTCAGATAATTCATTTTTGTGTGGGTTTCCAAAGCAATCATGATTCACAGAGCTGCACTTTTTGGCAGACCCATTTGATATCTGTGGGTATAGCGATCATGCACTATTCATTGCACATATGCAAATAACGTAAGTTGTTAAGGCAGCCACATTACTCCCAAGATGTCTGCTTCACACAGTGACTTTGTTGAGGCCTCGCTCTCAGTCAAAGATCGCATCGAACCATTCACTTGCACTTTACAGGAACTGAATCTGACAGAATCCTCCTACTTCTGCTTTTCTCTCTGAGACCCAGAGTGGGTTGCTTTATTTGTGGGACTGTGTGAGGGTGTTGTTTTAAAACAGCAGGTTTGCTTGAAGTCAGACATGCAAGACCTTTATTAAGACCAACAAGGGATCTGAAGAAATGGTGAGATTATCACCCATTAGAAGGGACTGATTATCTACCACTGATATCACTTGGCTCTTTTTGCTGTCTCAAAAACCATTTGCAGTTCTCCATTCGTTGGCATCTAAGGTTCATTGTTGCATTTAAAATGAAGTGCCTTAAATTTCCAGGCATATTTCTGTAACAGTTGTGTGCATGATTTATCACGTAGCAGTAAATGCACAAATACATAGTTTCACATTTATAGGTCATAATCTTCATCCATGGCTGAGAGAGACGCAAGATAAGTCTTTATTCAGATCACTGAAATTGAGAAGTGAAATTTGTCTCACTTTCTACCTGCTTTTTTTCAGTCAGGAATATAATAGAGCCTTACATAAGATTGTTTCCAGTAGACACTGCAACCGTAACACTGTAAATGCATTCCATGAGATTTTAATAGTTCCCGCAAACATGAAATTTACTCGCCTTCAGAATTGTTCCAAATTGTTTTTTCTCCTACAATGAAAGTCATTGGGGTCTGAAACAACATTGGACCCGATTGACCTTTATTTTATGGACAAAAAACAGAGACATTTTTCAAAATAACTTCTTTTTCAGTCAACAGAAGAAATAAAGTCATACAGGTTTGGAACAATGTCAAGGTGAGTAAATGATGACAGAATTTTCCTTTTTGGGTAAACTATCTTTTTAACAGTGCTGTGTAATGGGAAGAGTGTACAGGTTTAAGCAACAAATTCACAGCTTTCCCGCAGTTGCGCCATGCTGAGACTGGCAGGGAGAATGAAGCAAGAGCTAAAGGAGCTGACGTTGAGTGGATGAGGAAAGGCGGTGTGGGTGGAATGAAGCACTAGAGCTAAACATAGTCAAATGCCTCAAACACTAATGAAGAGCCAGCAGCAAATTGGAGGATGAACCAGATTTTTTAAATTCCAGTTACATGTAAACAAAGAGTCCGTGTAGAAATATTTGTCAAAAGTGCAGACTCGGTGTGTTTAAATCACTTCAAAATAAAACTAAAGATAAAATTGGAAAAGATTTCAAAGTTTTCATCAGAATAAAATAAGAAATTATGTTTTCTCAAATGCATTTAATCTTTTGTGTGCATCTCTTGATATAGCATTGGAGAAAATAGACTGCTGAAGTAGCTGCGACACATGCAGTGTGTATTAATATTTAAAGAAAACAGCGAAAGTCATCAGTTTTAGCCGGGTGTGCAGGCAGCTGTGTGTTGCACCAGAGCCGCAGTAAGCTATGTGGTTTGGACAGCTTGAATTGTGGTGAAACGAAGCAAATACAATAGCAGTTTTGAAAACAGCCATACTTTATTTAGAAATGCACAAGATTTCCAAAAATCTTTAGTGCATGCCAAGCAGATGAAAGAAAGGATCAGTTGTGTCTGGAAAGCAACAATGACTGTTTAATTGTGCAAAAAGTTGCTCGTATAATATTGTAAAATAAATGTATTAATACAAAGTAAAACTGCTTTGTAGGAACAATATGAAAGTAATAGTTCATCCAAAATGGAAGTCCTGTAATCGCTGCTCCAAACCAGCATGACTGTTTCATCCGTGAAACAAGATAAGGGATTATGATTGTTGAGTTCATATAATTTGTGTTACAATTCTGAAGTCATTCAATTTGTGTGAAAATCGGAGCAGAAATTGAATCATCATGCATTCAGATCTTTTCGTCCCAACTCCAGTCTGGTGCCCATGTGAGAACGACTTTGTGTTTCTACATAATGGCAGTGCAGTGAGTTCTCTCAACCCCATATAAGGAGAAGAAGGTGGAAAAGAAGTGATTGCACACAATTTCTCTGGTATCCAGCACTGATACAAATGAATTTTAATTTTTTAAAGTGAGTGAGAGAGTCACTCCAAAGCATAATGTCATACTTTTTACTGCACTTTTGACTTTCATAATACCTTTAATCCTTAAGTACATTAAAAATGTAGTACCTTCTTACTTGTACTCAAGTAAAACTTGGACTTACTTTTACTTGAATGAAAGTAAGAAAGTACTAGATTTCTAATGTAATTGAGTATTAATTGAAATTCAGTATAAAATGTAGTACAATATTATGCTTTGGAATGTTAAGTAAAAGTTCTTTCGCCAAAAAATACTGACATTTGAAAAATGTACAAAAGCAGAGTAAAAAATACCCCACTACTTTCTGCCTCTGATTAAAACTACATTATTAAGCTACAGTTAAATGTTTCATGGATGTGCAGCATTAGATAATTCATATAGGTATCATGAACTATCAATGTAAAAAAAAAAAAATGTTTACAGCTCTAATGTTGTGTATTCATGTTAATTCAAAATACATTAATATATATATATATATATATATTTGCATCTTGAACTGTTACCACTCTATCCAAGTGGTCAGTCAGTGACCTGGCAAAGGATAAACTCTGACATAATATGACAAACATTGACATAATATGCTGAGGCAGTGCAGATGTTCAGAGGCAAAATATTTTCACACAAGTGTCCTTGTGATGACAACAGATTGGTATATGTAGTCATCTTACAGGTCACCATGTTGACAAGATGATCATGTTTCCAAACAGTCAATGATTGGTATTAATGTCTCTCTTTTTCTTTTGTCTTTTTTAAAGACAATTAAATACATGTACCCTTTAAATTTAGATGTGCAAGTTATAGCAAAAACATAATACAATATATTATGTAATTGCACGATTCATAATACAAATTGACAAATCACTTTGTTACGGGTTGTGCAGTTATATAACTTTTTTCTAATAATACAATCTAATAAATGTAAATAAAACATTTGGTGTCGCCTTGAAACAAGGTATCTTTCTTGGTGACAGTGTTAGCTATTGCATGCAAACATGATCATATCATGATAATATTCTACATAAACTTAATCACTAACGGTTTTTATCCTGTGATTTTACCGAACTCTCTTCGGTGTACTTTTTATTCTTTAAGGGGTCATAATCTTTTGCAATTAAAAAGTATCCCTTACATAGAATAAAGAAGTGTGCACACAAACACTCACAGAGATAAATGCAAAAAGTACAATCTTTTGTTATAAATACACATTTTTATCTTTATCTTCCTGTTGCAGCTTAGCTTTGTGATAAGTTAGACATGTGGTATAGTAGATGAGGACAGTAGATGACATCATACAGTGTATTCAGGTCACTGAACACTTAGTTTGCATGTGTTCAAAGCATTCACTGTAGACTAGGTAAACTGTGTATTTGCACATGTATGCAACTTTATCCTCTGGAAATGAATTTTATGATATTGTTTAATTACATGCCCCAAAAGAAAAGCAGACAGAAGGTTAGAGACGGGTGGAAGGTTTGATAAAGACAGACGATTCTTTCATCATTGTCATTCAGGATGCTGTATCTCCTCTCAGCATGTACTGACGTAGATATGAGATGCAACACGATCAGCCATCTTATCTGTCAGTAGGTTCTCTGACTGCAGTCGTGATGAGGCGGAAGCCTGAACTCCAACAAGTGAACATTAGGCCAACTAGAAGCTTTTCCTATTGATCAACTATTTGTTTCATTTATCTAAATACACTATTAGATAGACCTATTTTTTTATCGTATTGTGATATATATAATATATTTTAATCAGTCTTGGTTCCATCAATGTAATTACCAGAAAAAAAAAGGAAAAGAAAAAAAAATCACTGTATATATTTTATTAGGAAAACAGCCTGGAAAGTTTTTACATAAAAGGAAAGTTTTTAGCTTAAAACTCTGAAAAATAGCACCAATTTTCTGTGTATTTTCATCCGGCATTAAGGACTTGCTATAGAATGACAAGCGCTATGGAGGTGGACAGGAAAAACAGTGGTCAGCTGAGTTGTCTCTGATTGGCCATTGGGGGAGGTGACACTTTACGCCTATTCTAACTGCAAAGATAAAATCCCCACCTGCCATTACCCTAAAATCAGGAACCTCCAGCGGATACGCACACACACTTACCCACACACCCCAAAAATAAAGAAGTAACAGAAACTCTGTCCCTTTTCGACGGCCACTGTCAGGGTAGGTTGCCCTTTGCAGTGTGTCTCTGGTTGGCTTCTTTTTTGGGCCTTTGCCGATCGCTGAGGCCCCCTGCGTGATAAGGTGCGCGAGCTAGATCATTGGTTTCATTTGGTAAGAGGAAATTTAGCAGAGTTGAGCAATGGTACGGGGACAGTTTTGAAAGCCCTTGAGAAAGCATCAGAGTTGCAGATCGAGTGTCAGGCGGCGAGGAATCCATGCTGCATCCGTACAGAATGGAGGGGTACATCATCCCACCCGTGAGTATTTTTTAGTCTCTAAATTGTCCTATTATGATGCCGCTGTTGCTGCTGCTGCTAGTAGATGCGTAAAAATACACATAATGCACTTTTTGTTATATCGCTGCCAGCGTGTCAAAAGGCGTTGCGAAGATTTGTCATTGTGGACGTACAATAGCCGACCGAACAGCTGGATGTTTTTTGTTATATTAGTGTTTGACATCCGTCAGTCAATTATATTTTGAGGATAATTTGTACATTTTGTTTGTGTATTCTTTTTGGTGTAAAAAGTCAGACTTAGTGTCGGCATGCATATGAGCTTGTGCCAACCACTTTAAAATGACAATCTATTGAGATTCGGCTCGGATGTGCATTTAAACATCTGTTTTTTTTATTTGTGTATAGTGGATTCATTTGAATGTTAACAAATCAATGTCTTTAATCAGAGCTAACGTGTAGAGGTATGTTTACTGTAACCGTCTATGATTAACATCAGTTCAATGAAAAAATAAACTGTTTTCCAAAATGTATAATAATCATGAATTTCTACGTAGAAAGAAGAGGGTAGAGAGAGAGTAACCTGGACTGGCTGGATGTCACAGACACCGTCTGTACAAAAAGATTACTGGGCAGTTTTAACCAAAGATGTGAGGCTTCTCCTATATGGTCCAGTGTTTTATTATTTTCCTATTGGCTCCAGTCAATGAAACTCGTCACTCTTTGTTTATTATCTATTTGTTTAGCAGCAAACTGAGGAAATGTTTGAATCGGAGATGTATCGACCACCAATGGAGTATCAGTATATCATTGATGACGGTCAGAATGGTGAGTTTGTATTCCTTGTTATCTAAAAGCATAAGAAGGTTGAGGTTTTTTATTCATAAAATCTAAAAACAGTCCGCAAACAGCTTCTAAACTGATGCTAAAATAATTCAACTGAATTATGCAAAGCTAAGGTTAAAAAATACAATAATGTCCACTCGAATGAGGTTATCACCCTTCCCAATGTCAATGTTATAAAAAGTTCATTGATACCAAATTAAAAGTCATTCAGAAACACTTCATCAAGCAATAGCTAAAAATCAAAACTACCAACCCATAAATCTTAGTCGAATCACGATCTTCCTACAAATCAAAAAGTTAATAAACTAACAATTTAACTTATGAACAAATTCAATTATTCAATATTACTCAATAACCACTGCTTGTTTTCTCTTTTTTTTTTAATAATGTTCATTTTCCCCTTTCAGCTGAAGTTAAGCAAAGTTCTTTGACTAAATGGGCTGCATAGAAGATGTCTTCTTACATATATATCTGTTCTATTAGATATTACTGACTAAACCTCCTGCTAACAAAACACTTAAGTGTTATAACACCTAGAGAGGCCCATGTAAACAGCTCCTTGTTATATTGAGCTAACGGATCAAAATCACACCCAGGGCAGCTGGGCCTGAACTGTAAGGGGAACGTTACGAGAGCGAGCGAGTGGAACCGGGCGAGTGACCTAGCACAAAGCAGGAAACAGATGCCTCGTTCTGACAGTCAAGAAAACTACAGACGTAGAACGACAAATATCCCCAAGGGTTTCTGTCCAAAATGAGACAATATAGCAATTTAGCTACGTAGGCGTCTAAAATTGGGTGCTAAACAGTAGCATCAGTTTCTGTCTTTGAGGGTGAGGATGTAGATTGCATTTTGTTACTATATAGGACTGTGAAAGTCTTTTGTGAGACAGTTTCTGGTGACCTTTGGTTAGACCTTTGCCTTATTTATTCAGCCCTGTCATCAGACAGCTATGAGCTGGTTTTTCGAAGAAGTTAAATGACAGAAACTGAAAACAGTTTTGAGTTTCGCTATACGGCAGTGCAGAAATGCGGAGTACTTTTTCATTCTTTTTTTTTTTTTACTTTTTCCACACAAACAATTTAATGAAACTGCTATTTCTGTTCTGTGGAGGAATCTACACTCATGTTTCTCCAGAGAATGTAATAAATGTGCTTGACTGGTTCTTTTAAGATCACTCCCACAAGTTTAGTGAAGTTTAGAAAATTTAGGAAAAAAAAGATTATTATGCTGCAGATTATTGATGTGATAAAACTTAAAAGAAAATAAAAAATTGGATACATTTGATCACACATATTTAAACGTTCCATTTAGAGATTGACCGTTAAATACAACGGCATTAAAAAAAAAAAACAACAACAACATGCTTGAGGCTATTCAAAAACTGTAAAGGAAATGGTGGTGTTAACAGGAAACAGGGTGACGCTCTTAATACCAGTGAGAAAGTAAATTTCTTACATGCGATAGAATTGACAGATAGAATAAACTGACATAGTTGATTTATCAGTTGCTTGTACCAGCTTACACAAGAAGCATGTGACGTTTTGTTACATTTCTTTCAGTTGTTAGAAGATGCTTTCTGCTGACGCTCTGTTTCAACTTCATTGTCCTTGTCTAGATCACGCATGGGATTATAATTCACATCATGTCCATCCAGTGGATTTCGAGAACTTGCCAGATAGCCACTTCACAGAGCTTCAGAGCGTCCAGCCACTACATACATCGAATGTGCATCGCTTCCCAGATGTTGAGTCTGCTCATTTTATTGACCCAGGCCTGACCGGGCATCACCTCACCCTGCCCCCTCCACAGGTGAGATCTCCACCTCCTCTTTAATACCCATTCACTTACATTTTTGAGTTCTTTTTAGCTTTGGTCACATGATTGTTGACTAGAAGTAACCATGTTGTTTAATACAGTGCAAGAGACATTAAGGAACAGAGAAATCTTTCGGAGCGATACTGTCTGTCTCCAACAACGGCTTTAATAAGTTTTGGTCAAATTTCTCCTGTGCTTCGTGACACAAGTGGGTGTTGATGCTGGTTAGGAGGTTGTAGAAAGCATCTGTGCCCCAGCTATTGCTCAACTAAGCCTTATCCTGACCAAAACTCAACACCGTAGCTGCACCATAGCTGCAGTCTGCACACTCATCAACTGTCATTACACAGAACATCCCCGCTTACACGAACAAAACCACTCTTTATTGTGACACAAGCGCACAAATGTTAGAGCTTAAAAAAACGAGCTAGAATACTTCCAAAACAAGCAAAAACATATATGCATATGATTTATACAGGGATCATATTGCAGCTCAACCAATAGAAGTTTATTAGCATCCTTTGGGCAGTTTATTAGAAAATAACTACATTCTAGAGACTTTCTACATTGTCTTGCATTAAAAAAGAAGTTTGCCTGACCTTTTGGAGATATTTGAACAAGAAAAGGATATACGTGTTGCATATCCATCAATGACTGCTCTGTGGGTGGAAAATCAAAGACCACTTCTTGAAAGAGATCGTTTAATCTCTTAAGAATAATCCAGTGATTGATTTCCCTTCCTTTGGTTAGACCTCATCTCGAAGGCAGACTCTAACCATAAAGCCTATCGCAAAAGAGAGCTTTTCCTATCTAGACGTCCTTGTAGGAGGAAGCAGAGGCCCAATCACCAAGAACTGATATGCTGTCTGTCATATGAGCTCAGTCTCTCTGGAAGGTGCATGATGCTTGGACAAAAAAAAAAAAGTTATTATTATTATTATTTATTTATTTATTTATTTTCTGGTCATGTAAACTATAAAGTTTTAAAGTTTGGGTTCAGTAAGATTTTTTTTATGTTTTTTTTTCTTATGCTCACCTAGGCTGCATTTATTTGATCAAAAATACAGTACAAAACAATAATATTGTGAAATATGTGTACAATTTAAATAACTTTTCTCTATTTGAATATAGTTTTTAATTAAATTATTCCTATAATGGTAAAGCTGGATTTTCATCAGCCATTACTCCAGTCTTCAGTGTCACATGGTGATCAAGAAACATTTCCCGTGTGTCATTACCTTAATACATTTTTGAGATCTCCTTTAAACAGTGTACATATTTTACTCATTTTAGCTAACAATGTAATGCTGAGCCACACAAATATCTGAAGTAACTGATATTTTGGTGGATAGTGCGCTTGCCATGGTAATTTTACATTTAATCGTTTGGCAGTAATTGGCAATATTTTTAAAGGAGTTATTCTGTCAATTCAGTATCAGTTAATCTATACATTAGTTATTTACACCTCAACCCTAAACAATGACCTTTTTTTGCATTTAAGCGTTGCTTGTATAAATTGAAGTCTTTAAGAAAAGCAATGCTGCTTCCTTGGCTGAGAAGACAAGTATCACTTTATTGCGCTGAAAAGTGCAGAAATGTAAGAAATATTTACTGTTCTAAAAACTCACGTCTTTAAGGGATGCAAAACAACTACCCTTCTAGTGGCAGTCTCTGAATTACCATTTACAAAATAAAAATGTATAACAAATGCTCAAAGAAATAATACGTTTCCTTTTGAAAAAACTGGAAATTTACAAAAACGGTATGACTATCATGTGTTTCTGAGGCCACTCTCCTCAAGTCATCAGACTCTGCAACTGTCATGTCACAAGAAACTGCTACCCTAGCACTGTGTGTGCAATCGCATGAGACCGCTATGATCCTTGACACATTGGGTTTTTTTCTAAGGGCTTCTTACAGTGAAGCGGTTAAACTGAAACATCTTTCATAGCGTTTTCTTTCTTTAATATCTATATATTCCATTCTGGACATCTATACAGTTTCACATACATGTCCTTACTGTAAAAAAACAAAACAAAATATTCTGTAGGCTTCCTTCAATTGTATCATATCCTGCAGCTTGAAGTTTCATTGCACTTTTCTATCAGCAATATATAAAAACGTAAAGTTCCTCTTTCTTAACGTTGAACCAGGCTGAAATCTCCAAATGACACATTTCAGATCACCTGATTGCACAAACGTAGTTCACACATGGACTGTATAACCCAGAGGCTATTATTTGTGCCTGACCTTCAATTTAGCAAGAATTCCACCTTTTATAATAAATATTCTAAAATTGCTTGTTTCAAAAACTACGTGCTGTGCACAATTCCTGAGTTAACTATGTACAGTGTTGGAGATCAACTAGTTACATGTAACGGAATTATGTAATTTAATAACAAAGTAAATGTACGTTTAATCTCTTAAAAAAATGTTTCATTAAATTACAATTACTTACGAAAATGTTAATGATTACAAAGGGGGTTACATCTGAATATTTTCACACACATACAGATTTGATTGACGTATTTCCCAAATTGCATTGACTACTCTAAAATATAAGATGCCAATGCAGTTCAGGAGTTTGGGACACATACTTATTTGATAACTTTATTTTGTATATACTTAATTTTTTTTTAAGATTAATAGTTTTTCTTATAGATGCCAGTGTTTCCTGACACAGCTATGCAAAGACTTGATTTAAAAAAAAATGAGTAGCATTGCTATTAAACTATATCGTGTTGTCTTACAAACTATAGTATAATATGTAATTAGTTTATTCCAAGTGGAATCTTTCTATTTCTGTGCACTCTCTGATGATCATGCACTTTATATCTTCACAGATGACATATCTGCCCCGGCCATCGGTGTGTTACCCTCACAGTGTCCAGCCCTCTCCACTCCAGCGCAGCTCGGATGACGATGACCCCGGCAGTCGAAGTCCTCCGTTAGAGGTATCTGATGAGGAGTGTATGAGAGACCACATTACTTCAACAACAGGAGGAGAACATGGTAAGGACAAAGGCAAAGACCAATTTCAGCTCACTGACATGGACACAACGGTAATGATATGGAATGTGAATAAGCGATGCAAACCCGACTCAGCTGTTATTGAAACACTATTTCAAAATGGGCTTGTAGCAGCGATGCCATAAAAGAACCACTTTTGGTTCTCCAGATAACCTTTCCATCAAGTTTTTTTCTGAGCGTAAAGAACATTTTAATAATCTGAAGAATATTTTTCCTCCATAAAGAAGCTTTTGCGTAATGGAGAAGTTCTATGAATGTTAAAAGTTCTTCATGGAATCATTGATGTCAGTAAAGAACCTTTATTTTTTAAGAGTGCTGCTGATTTCCTTTGTTTTTCAAGGTAACAAGAAGAAAATTCGCTTGTATCAGTTCCTGCTTGACCTACTGCGAAATGGTGACATGAAGGACAGCATCTGGTGGGTGGACCGAGAAAAAGGAACATTCCAGTTCTCTTCCAAGCACAAAGAGGCTTTAGCAAACCGCTGGGGCATACAGAAGGGAAATCGCAAGAAGATGACCTACCAGAAGATGGCAAGGGCACTGAGAAACTATGGCAAGACGGGAGAGGTCAAGAAGATCAAGAAAAAGCTCACCTACCAGTTCAGTGGAGAGGTACTTGGAAAGTGCCACACAGAAAGGAAGCTTTACATGTAAACATGAGGCAAAAAGGCAAGAGAAAGACTTGGAGAACACAAGAGAAAACCTTTTTCTTCTGTGAAAACAGCAAATGACTGAACCTGAACTTTTACCATTGTTATGACCCTACAGTTTAAACTCAACTATTTTAATGTTCCTTCACATTCTTTCCTTATTCTTTCACCTTGGCATTAAGTAAACCTGAATTCATTTTAAAAGTGCTGCAGGACCAACAATCACTCACCTCTGTACAGTGTATATATGTATGCGTAGAGCACACGTTTAAAGGGTTAATTCGCCCAAAAATGTAAATTCTGTCATTAATTCCTCACCCTCATGTCGTTCCAAACCCACAAGACTTTCGCTCGTCCTCACAACATAAATGAAGATCTTTTTGATGAAATCTGAGAGCTTTCGGTCACTCCATTGACTGCCTTTGCAACGACCACTTTTATTCTTCAAAAAGAGATCATAAAACTAATCCATATGAACTGAGTGATTTAGCCCAAATTTTCTGAAGAGACTCGAATTCTTTATGTGCTAAACAGATTAAATTTAGGCTTTTATTGACATATAAACATTGCTCAACTCACATATCAGTTGTGTAAACGGAAGCTCAAACATGTTTGCTTGACGTGTGAGAACCAGTGAAGTTTGTTTTCGTGTGTAACGCAGCACATTTGAGCTTCCGCAAGAGGTTTGTTCTCACACGTGAAGCAGCTTCAGTTGTATCTGTTTATGTTCACTGATCAATATGTGAATAATAGCCTAAATTCAGTTGATTCCTCATATATGGATTAGTTTTAAGAGCTCTTTATGAACTCTTTGAGGCATCAAAGTTGTAGTTGTGTAGCTGTCAATGGAGGAACAGAAAGCGCTCAGATTTCATCAAAAAAATCTTAATCTGTGTTCTGAAGATAAAAGTCTTACGGGTTTGGAACGACACGAGGGTGAATAATTAAATACAGAACTTTCATTTTTCGGGGAACTAACCCTTTGAAAAGAGCAGATACAGGGACCAAAGTGGTCAAATTTTAAAAATTAGTTGCAACTTTACCATCAAACATGGTGGAAAAAAAAAATCTCAAAAATATAAAAAAAAGCAGAAGTGAAAACCAATGACACAGGCTCACGCAGCATGGAAAACTCTGTCACGTCTGGGTAACAAACACATAGATACATTCTGTGCTCATGTTTGTACCGTCTTTCGCTTGACATCACATTCGATCTGAAATATATATATATATATCTTTATAGAAATTAGATGAATAAATATGAATTCTCCATACAACAGCATATTTGCTGTGAACCATTTGTTCATAAATCTGTATCATATTTCAGGGTAATTTTATGACTCATTGCAATTGCTTAAATATAACCTAAGAACTGTGAGAAAGTTTGAAAAAACACCAAACAGACCCAATGCCAAAAAATTGCTTCAAATGACTTTTTTAATTCTGGACTTCGAACATATCTATCTACTATCTGTGGTCACATTTTTATTATGCATTTGAGACAGAACTAGGCCTGGTTTCACAGACAGGGCTTAGATTAAGCTAGGATTAGGCCTTAGTTAATTTTAAACCAGGATTAGGCCTTAGTTACTGAACTTTTTTCTGCAACACAGACATACATTAGAAAGCCACATTGCCACACTTTGACATTTCAGGTGCAGATTTGTTTGCTGTAGTTGTTTCTCAGCTTATAGTGATGGAGATGGTAGGTTTACATTATATTCATTAGCATGTTGTGTGTGTGTGGCTGCAAATAAACAAAACAGTAATGTTACATAAAGCACCCTTATCGATATTTATTAGTTTAACATCATGTCTAGCACAATACAGCTTAACCAGGCTGAATCATAACTTATAAGTCACCATTTCTTAACCTATTAATTTGTACAGAACAAATAATAATATATTAGTTTCAATAATATTAATCTCTTACAAATAACGAGCATAAACATTCTATAATGTGTTCATCCTTTGCTAACGACATGGAATGACTCATTTTTATCGAGTGGATTAATGACCCCAATACTCGACTATTTCTAGATGTTCACAATATATAATAAATCTTAAAGAAGTAATGGGAAATGTGGGACTCACTTTTCTCAAATGGACGTGCACAGTCATTAATAATCAACAGACACGTTTTCACCTGGCGAGCGCTGCTGTTTTTTGTCATGCGCATCTACCAATGGCCACTAGATGTCGCTTTTGTGCGACCTTTGTTACAGTTAAATTAAGACATTCAAGTAGCTTTTATGAACGTGTCATAGAAAAAAAAAAAAACATTTATGGTGTGCATCTTTAGGCATAACAATAGAACTGACACGCTTAAAGATATATTAGTGCAAGTTGCTTTCAGTTAAGACCGCTCAAACATAGGCTTAAGCCTTGTTAGTGAAACCGAGCATTAATGACTTTGACTCTGTTGTGGCCGAAGGAATTTTTTACCAAAAGATTTTCAAGCCACATGCCTTTATCAGAAATCAACAGTGTGCCAACTTTGTTTTAAACTTAATCCAAGTTCTTAAGAGTTATGTCTTGATTGTTTATATATATATCTATTGTGCCATTTCAGTTGTTCTTGAATGTTCAGGCTTTTTAGCATTTAAATTAACTTATTAAATTAATGGTATAAAATTATTAAATTATGTGTAATACCATCAAAAAATATATTAAAACTAAATATGAGAACCTGCTCTGAACCATCAGTTAAATAGTTTCTCAGCAGTGTAAACCACACCCCATATCAAAAAACCCAGTCTGAAAGCAAAACCTCTCAGCGCCCCCTGTCTGCTGAACTGCTAAAAATAATATTTCAATAGGTTTATTTGTCTATTCATTTATTTCAATGAAATCCATACAATTCAAGCTCATTCTTTTAGTTTAATTTCTTTCACAAGAATTAAAGTAACCTATAAATAGAGGTTACTGTGGACAAATGAATGCACATATTCCTGGATTCACAGATCCATTCTGTATTTCTTTACTCATAGGGTGCATCGGGATTGTGCAAGCACACTCTCCATTCAGAGTCCCTTTTTTCAGGATGCAAGGCAGATTTTCATTCTGAATAAAAATAAGTCCAATCAGGAGGTCTTCTGTAAGCTGGAGGGCTTGACAAGAGGAACATACCACTGTAGGTAAAGAGGGTGACAAAAAATTGCATAATACAAAACATCATCAGAGATTATCATTTGCTTTAAGTCATGAAGTAAAACAAACAAATCATTCTTCAGCAATTCAACAATGCTACCTATACCTCTTCTGACATTCCTGCGGTCTTCCTTCCTTCTGTATTGAATGGAGGTTTCAAAAACCCCTTGAAATGCAACTTCACCAATTCATGGAATGATTTCAAGGAATCCTGGAATAAGAAAAAGCAGCTCTCAAGCTAGATGAAAACACAAGGTGCATCCCAATTTGTGTACTTGTGCACTATTCAATGCTGTTTTGTAGTATAAATAGAGTGAGCAGTCCAAAGAGAAAGAGTACACTTTAAATATCTGGATGATGCATTTAATAAACCGAAAAAATGAAGGAATGTAGGACACTTCATGCATTTAACTTCAGTAGCTTTAATTACGTAGTGGAGGGGGAGGGGCTATCAGACTCTGATGCTGAATGACAAAATAACCTTATAAAATTCATACACTACATGGTTGAGTACATAGTGCATAGTGTACAGTGCGTAATTTGGGAGCAAACACTTATTTGCTCAAACAAATGGACAGTTCGGCCATGAAACTCTGTTCACGTTCTGGTTGGTTTGTACAATCTATTTCACATATCCATTACTATTTTCTTATAAGCCCTCCTCCTCCCCAGCACCACCTGCCTTGATCTGCCCTCCCTCTCTCTTGCAGCAGCATTTTTCCTTTAATTTTATATTCAAAGCATTTAGCAAAAGCAAGTCGTACTTGCTCTGCAGCAGCAGCGTTGCAGATCTAGTCCGCCACGATCAAACATATGTACAAGAGTTGTCATGATTGAACTGCTGTGTATCTCAAAAGCCTATCTGTTGCAGTAAAGGTGTTTTAAAAAATAAAATATGATGTTAAGATTAAATCATCCACTCTCACACTGTCATTTACAGGCAAATCTCACCAAGCATTTTAATTGTACTGTTACATGGTTAAAAAAAAGAAATCTGAGCTGTTAGATCTCTTACCCGTCCTTCCTGTGAGCAGATGTACGTGAACCACCTCAGCCCTGCAGCCACATGTGTGATCTCATCAGCATAAATCACCTCCAACACCTTCACTGAGCTCGTGTCTGCCTGAGAGGCGAAGCGGGACAGAGTCTGAGGGTGCACATCTAAACCTCTGAGTAAAAACAATGCAGATATATGATTAAATAGATCTTTTCAGACACATGTGTGAAAATAACAGAAGCAAACATACATGAGATGTGTGTTACCTGGCCTCATGGACCATGTGCACTATAGCTAGCCTTGCCAAAAGGTCATGAGACGTATCTGTTGCAGACTGCCATAAACCTTTTTGACAAGAAAAGAGATATTGAATCTCTAACATCATCTACGCCAAGTGAAAAAAGACAAACACGAGAAAACACTGACCGTTGTGTACTGGTAAAGCACCAAAGAAGCTGCCAAGTTCAATAATCCTTTGCTCTAGAAGCTGATAATGCTGCAGGAGAAGGTTATGTCAGATTAATGGGGATTACTTAGTTAGCACTTTGCCTAAATAGATTAAAGCCGTCAAAATTCAAACCTTGGCTTCATCTCCTGCTACTTTGACAAAATCATCGTAGAACTGGCGAGGTAAAGGCTCTCCAGTGCTCAGTCTAAATGTGGAGAATCTTGCTATCACATCCCAGGACAGGTCTATTGCCCACTGCTCTATGTTAGCAAGTGAGTGCAATAAGGCAATCCTACTCGCCTGAGGGAACACAAACAATTTTTACTTTTACACAATTATTCTTTAATCAACTTTCTGCTGAAGAAAAAAGGAACAAAGTGTACCAGTGTGCCGCCTTTGCCCCGTTTGATTTTTCCAGGCTCCACAACTGTCAGATTGTCTTTTCTTTTGGGATGTGCGGGAGGGATGGCCTCTCCAGTTTCTGTTATTTTCCCACTGTTCCAGTTCTCTTGCACCATCTTGGTCAATGAAACCTACACGTCACAGAAAAACAAAGAAGCAGAAATCTAATGATGATTTATTTTGCACAATAAGACGCGATGAATGATATGGATTAATCAATTACTATTTGTTACAAGACATTTCCAAACCTTTTCCTGTGGGTCTGGGGTGTGAAGGATTTTGGTGGCCCATGCGCAAAGTGTGTTTTCAGAGGAGTTTATTTCAATGGGTAAACTTTCTGCAAGGAATACAGCAGAAGCATGTATTGTGTACTACAACATATCATATTCACAACTGATATTTACAAGTTCTGCCATTCCTCACCTTGGTGGGTTACCTTTGTCAATGGGATGGGACAGAGGGACAGTGTGCTTTGACTATTTATATACACTTTTCCATCCAGTACTCGGACATCATACACTTGGTTCTGGTGACAATAATATGAAAATCAAGAACGCTGGCAGGTTGATCACTATACATTAAAGGGATATTTCACCCAAAAATGTAATTCCGTCACGATTTACTCACCCTGACGTCCTTCCAAACCTGTAAGCCTTTCTTTCTTCTGCAGAACACAAAAGATATTTTTTAGAATGTTGGTAACAAAAAAAAAATGTTTATGTTTTTTACAGAAGAAGGTCATACAGGTTTGGAACGTTTGGTTTGGAGTAAACCATAACAGAACTTTCATTTTTGGGTGAAATATCACTTTAACATTGCCCATCATAACTACTTGCCTGTAGTCCAGAGGAAGATGAACCAGTTTCAAGGCTGAAATCGAAGGAATGCCATGGGCAAATCAAAGCCAAATTCCCATTGCCCAAATCCTCAATATCACCTTGCTCAAGTGGGCCCCCTGTTGAGCAATAGATCATGATATTCAGATCCTAAAACAATTCTCTCTTTTTACTGTATTACAGATCCCTGTAATATTTTCACAGGGATTCATAATTAATTTGTAGCATTTTTATGTCAGAAAATGTTTTTAAACCTGCATATAAAAGTACTTATAAAAGTATATAAGTTTAAAAACAAATATACAACAATATCCAAGCAGATGGGCCAGTGTGGGCACTAATGGTTCAACTAGGAAGTGGTTCAACCATCTAGAAAAAGTTCTGTCCCAAAACTCTGTGCGAACAAGGCCTTTGAGGGAAGCCACAAGGAGGCCAAGAGGGTGAGAATGGAATAAATTGACATCAGTTTTGCATTTAACATAGTTTTGTATGGGAGGGCACAAAAGAAAATGTTGTTCAAGAAGAACCATATAATCATATGTAATTTGTAAAGTAACTGCAATTGTCAAATGACACCAAATGAAACCAAAACCAGTCCATCTATACAAAGAAGTCACTTGTCTTGACCAAAGCACAATGCACTGGAGTTCTCTGTATCAGTCTAGAGACAACTAACCTTCATGTGGGCAAGATGAATCCATAGCCCAGAATTGATCATCTTCTGTATGCACCAGGACTATATGCTCTCCATCATCTGAGTAAAACCTTAAAAATATATTGAACATTTTCAAATAACAATAATAAAAATAATTGGAGATGTGAATATAAGAAACATTACACTGACAGTTATTTCACAGGGAGGATATAAATATTTTGTTATTTAATTCATGCCTTTAAAACATGTTTTGCCCATAGAAATTATATTTTCACTATCACAGTCATTCAAAACAGATGCATTTGTCACATTCCAAATATATAGATTTACTTTTTATAAACGCACAACCATAACTTAATCTGTTTTACAGAATTCCCTCTAATGACAGTTCACGAGCGTCATGTGTTTGACTGTGAGCATTGACACAACGACACGCGCTTACTTCGTGCATGGTGACTTAAATTTAGATTTGTCTCCTACACACTGCCAGCTCCCAGCCTTCACAATGTCTTTAAGAGCATCAACTAAATCCTTCTCGAAGTGATCCATTAGGAACCTCCTTTATGCTTCCACTTCTGATACCACGTGGTAACTAAAAACACTGGGGAAAATGTTTGTTAAACTTCCGGTTGCTTCTTATTTCATAATAAAAGTTTACAAGTTTACTATTTGTCTTTATTTTCTTTATTGTGGCCAGTGTTCCTTGGAGAAAACCTTTGCGATTTTCAAATATAAAATATTGGCGCGATAGCATATCTTCTCACTTGCAAAATATTGCTGGATCTCTTTTGTGTGGCGCAGTTACTAAACAGCGCATGCGCACGAGGTAAAGTGCTCTTTTTGCCGCTCGCACGGTGCTCCCTGTAAAAAATGATTTTGGTTCGTGTGGAACCATAACACATTTCTTCTACATTTTTAATCACGAATACAGAAGTATGCCGATCTCCTGTTCAGCTATTGATTGCTCAAACCGGTTTGTCAAAGGGTCAGAGATCCGGTTCTATAGGTAAGCGTGTTGTTTTGTTGTCACACTTGAGCTTTGTGTTAGGCTTCAGTGTTTACATGTGCTATATATGAATCTAAATAGGAATCTGTGCAGATAAAGGCTTCCTTCTTAACATGTAACTTGTGGTAAATGCAGGCCACTTTAAATAGTACTTCATGTTTTGCAAAGAAGAGGCAACACAGTATTTTCCCTTCTTGATCATCATGTTGCGTTGTGCTTCTATTTATTTGAGTGTTTTGTGTGTTTGTTTGTTATAATTGAACGCTTGTGTTCAACAGAATTGAACTTGCAACTACTGATATGATTGGTCAGAGTTTGCTATAGTGAGTCAGCTTCTTTGATTTGCACAGGTCACTGATTTCAGAGCACAATAGACATGTGTGGATAAAGCTCTCATAAAAGTAACAATAACTAATGAAGTCTTTGCTGTCTTTCTCTGCAGGTTTCCAATCAGCAAGCCTCAGCTGGCCGAGCAATGGGTACGAAGCCTAGGGAAAAAGAATTTTGTTCCCACTCAAAATTCCTGTTTGTGCTCGGAGCATTTTCAGCCCGACTGCTTCCGTGACTATAATGGAAAACTGTTTCTCAGAGAGGATGCAGTGCCGACTATTTTCACAAACACTGGAGCAGATGGTTCGAAGGTGTGTGTAGTACTCGGTTAAGTTATTCTTGTGGTCGCAAATATATATAAATGCTTTCGAAATGCAATCTCTCTCTCATTGTTTTATTTATTGCTTACAGATTGAGTTACGGAAAAACAGGGGAGGATTAGTGGCAAAGGACATGAATGATTCCACTCGGTTTAATTCACTTTCTGATAAAGACAGACCCAGACAAATCACGAAAGACAGAAGGCAACCCATAAGAGACTCCAGCATGAAGGTAACACTCCTTAATTTACAATTGCTATCACTTACTTTTTTTTTTTTGGTGTTTGATCTCATGGAGAAAAATGTGAATAGGCCACAATGTGTCAAAGAGATCTGTGTAGATATGATGATGTTTCACGTCATTGATTCCTGGAGTAAGTGCCATTTGAAAGGGAACAGATGCATACCGTTTCCCTTCATAATGTCAATCAGATTTTTCTGTTTTGTTTTATTACAGGGCAGAGGTATAAATGACAGGAGACGTGCAGGGATGAAGCTCTCATCAAGTGACAGGTACCTGCTTTCCTATTAGGACTGCCCCGAATTTTGACAACCAAATTTTAATTAGTTGGTTAGTTGCAGAAAAAAAGTTCTGTCAAAGGTTTACCTAGATAAATGTGTGCTATTATTAGGCACCTGTCCAAATGTTCATGCGAAGTGTGATAGATATATTACTACCACGCTTGCATGACATGTCTTAATGGCATTTCTCTCCGTAGATGCATTACTATACTGCGAAGATGACAAGTCAAGGTCGTCAACGTCATCTTTGTAGCTGACATAAACTAGTGTTTATATTTTTATATTTAAAATATTTTAAACAATCATTGCTTTGTGCCAGTGCACTTTGGCTAGCTTTATGTATGTATTAGTGCTTAATTTATGTATTAAAGGCAGTGGTGTCAATTCACCAAAAGCCCAGGTATGGCAGACTGATTACTTCATTCAATCTTACTTCACACAACATTTTTCAGCACTTCACAGCTCAAAAATCTGAAGATTTTCCAATTTAAATGTTGTTGTTTTTTAATGTTGTGACCAAAAACAATTTTTGTTCTTCCTTCAAAGATTGTCCTCATTTGTACAACTAAAAGTTTCACGAAAATGTTCAAATACATTAAATTACCTCTATAGCCTACAGAATAGTGAACAGCAATCACTATTATAACATTTAAAAAATATATTGTCTATTTACATCTTTTTTTTTTGTACTGATGTATGAAAAGTCAAAAAAGTCTCATGAAAAACAAAAACCTTTCTTCAAATTGCGATTGAAATCAGACCGATAATGAGAGGATGGGTGCGTGTGCAGAACTTGGTAAACTTGCGCTAAATATAAGCTCATTTAGCGTTTCGAGAGAGGTGGAGTTGATTTTCACTACCGGTAACTTAAACACCTATGATTGGTCATTATTTTCAAATGAAATTCCTGTGATTGGCTACAATACTCAACGCTGCAAAATCACGTTGTAAATAAACACTTTGGCTGCGCTTTTGAACTCACATGTAACTCACAATATAACCAGATCACTGAAATGTACTTGTATGTTTTATTTAACAATACAGATTATATTTCACACCTAGTAATTAATCCTACAATAAAAATAAATGACTTTCAATGACCTAACCAGGCAGCCAAGGCATGGCAGCTTCCATAACACAATTGACCCTTCGCAAAGACCCGCCCCCTTTAGTTACTGTTGCTATGTCCGACAAGTCACGCACATCATGTTCTCACGCAGTGAAAAATACATCACGGAGGAAAGAGGACACTGACAACACGTTGACAGACATATGAAACAGTTTCATATTTAATATTGAAATTTTTTAAAGAAGTTTAAACAATAAATACCTGATAGTGTCTCTTTAATGTGTCGGGACAGATCGCTGTAGCTCCTCATGAACCGATCATCTCTTCATACTAGTTCATTTATAGTATCAAATAAACATGAATGAACATCAGAAGGAAAGTTGTTTCAACCGCGGAATTTTTGAAGGTCAAGTTCACCAACATTAATCTACTAACTCCCCTGACTGCTTTGTCAGAAAAAATGGTGGCTTCGGGATTATGATTGGTCAGATCGCCTGTCAATCAAATTGTTTGTGAAGGGTCAATTGTCACCCCTGATTAAATGCTCATTATTATGGTTTTTATTATTATTTCTTTGTAATGTAAAACAAGGTTAGCAATGTTATATATGTTACATATAATATTCTTTGTCAGCCCTGAAACTAATGACGTGACTACTAGTCGACTAGTCTAAAAGAATCTTTACTCAGGGGCAGCACTACTTTCTATATTCCTAATGTCATGAACACATCACCTCAGTCAATCATGTTTTGAGTAAAATGAGTTGCTGTTGTATTCAAAGTCTTTTATATGGTGTCTCAATCATTTACATGAACACTAAGCTTCAAATGGGACTAATATGTACTTTTATTTCTAAAGGTGCTGGATGAATTATCCCATTTATTTGCTGTGTTTCTTGTCCCTACAGACAGTCCCTGTCTCTCAAGAGTAAAGTGTATGACAACAAAGGCTTGCTGATCTCATGTGGGAGGGATCTGTGTGACTGTCTGGATGTAGACTGCATGGGTTGCTTCTACCCATGTCCCGAGTGTGGCTCGCGGAAGTGCGGCGTGGAGTGCCGCTGTGACCGGAAATGGTTGTACGAGCAGGTGGAGGTAGAGGGGGGAGAGATTATTCGCAACAAGTTTGCCGGTTAGATAACCTGTTGGAAGACTGAAAAGACAACACTGCCCCTGACCGTAGAGGAACTGGCACTGGCTTCGTACATGGACATTGCAGAAGTACTTGGTTAATTCAGTATATTGTTTGTTATTAAATGCAAACGTTTAATATAGGATGCTATCTTATGTTTCTGTTTTTTTTCCCTCAAACTATCACAGCGGTTTTCATTTTTATAATCGTTCCGGGATTATCAGTTCTTTGATTATGCTGTAATACTGTAGCTGTTTTTTCCATGAAATTTGCTTTTACATTTACAAAAATAAAAGCTGAATTTAAGCAGAGTGCAAAGATTTTGTTACAGTTCAGGGTTTTAACATGATAGACTTTTAACCTCATTTCAAATGATCTGAATATTCGAAAAGATTTTTCTACTGCAAATTTTAATCTGAATCACTATAGTCTCAGCCTCAGACGGACCTTTGGCTGAATGTCTGAATCATATGGCACACTTACCTGGAAACATTTAAGGATTTTCGAAGTCATCATCTGGTTGGATGAACTCGACAGGATGTCCGGGACACGTGTGTTTCGCGTTCTTTAAAGGTCTACCCGTAAACGAATGCCGTGACGCCAAACCCCCCTGTGGAAGAAGGATGCCGTCATGTTTTCAACTGTGACGATGAGCACTTACCAGGATCAACTAAATGCTAGATTTTCAAATTTCACAGCTCCATTGTTGCAGTAAACTAGCATAACGTTCCTAAATGAATCATTTATTAGATGCACGTTGGTCTGTTCCTATAGGGACATCGACTTTACATTTTTAACGCCTTTAAAAATGACGCGGAACAAAGCGAATTTTGATTAGTTTCATTACCTGCCAGTCAAGCGTCCTCTTGGGCGTTCCTTGGCCAATGAAAGCTGTGATAGAATCCAGACCTGCCGTCCGTCTGAAGATCTGGCTATGCCAGACTAGAATCACTATAACTTGTATGTAAAATATCAAGCATAAAAAACTATATACTTGTTTTATTTTATTATAAATTTATTAGAATACATATTAATATACACCTACAGGGAGTGCAGAATTATTAGGCAAATGAGTATTTTGACCACATCATCCTCGTTATGCATGTTGTCTTACTCCAAGCTGTATAGGCTGGAAAGCCTACTACCAATTAAGCATATTAGGTGATGTGCATCTCTGTAATGAGAAGGGGTGTGGTCTAATGACATCAACACCCTAAATCGGGTGTGCATAATTATTAGGCAACTTCCTTTCCTTTGGCAAAATGGGTCAAAAGAAGGACTTGACAGGCTCAGAAAAGTCAAAAATAGTGAGATATATTGCAGAGGGATGCAGAACTCTTAAAATAGCCAAGCTTCTGAAGCGTGATCATCGAACAATCAAGCGTTTCATTCAAAATAGTCAACAGGGTCGCAAGAAGCGTGTGGAAAAACCAAGGTGCAAAATAACTGCCCGTGAACTGAGAAAAGTCAAGCGTACAGCTGCCAAGATGCCACTTGCCACCAGTTTGGCCATATTTCAGAGCTGCAACATCACTGGAGTGCCCAAAAGCACAAGGTGTGCAATACTCAGAGACATGGCCAAGGTAAGAAAGGCAGAAAGTCGACCACCACTGAACAAGACACACAAGCTGAAACGTCAAGACTGGGCCAAGAAATATCTCAAGACTGATTTTTCTAAGGTTTTATGGACTGATGAAATGAGAGTGAGTCTTGATGGGCCAGATGGATGGGCCCGTGGCTGGATTGGTAAAGGGCAGAGAGCTCCAGTCCGACTCAGACGCCAGCAAGGTGGAGGTGGAGTACTGGTTTGGGCTGGTATCATCAAAGATGAGCTTGTGGGGCCTTTTCGGGTTGAGGATGGAGTCAAGCTCAACTCCCAGTCCTACTGCCAGTTTCTGGAAGACACCTTCTTCAAGCAGTGGTACAGGAAGAAGTCTACATCCTTCAAGAAAAACATGATTTTCATGCAGGACAATGCTCCATCACACGCGTCCAAGTACTCCACAGCGTGGCTGGCAAGAAAGGGTATAAAAGAAGAAAATCTAATGATATGGCCTCCTTGTTCACCTGATCTGAACCCCATTGAGAACCTGTGGTCCATCATCAAATGTGCGATTTACAAGGAGGGAAAACAGTACACCTCTCTGAACAGTGTCTGGGAGGCTGTGGTTGCTGCTGCACGCAATGTTGATGGTGAACAGATCAAAACACTGACAGAATCCATGGATGGCAGGCTTTTGAGTGTCCTTGCAAAGAAAGGTGGCTATATTGGTCACTGATTTGTTTTTGTTTGGTTTTTGAATGTCAGAAATGTATATTTGTGAATGTTGAGATGTTATATTGGTTTCACTGGTAAAATTACATAATTGAAATGGGTATAAAATTGTTTTTTGTTAAGGTGCCTAATAATTATGCACAGTAATAGTCACCTGCACACACAGATATCCCCCTAAAATAGCTAAAACTAAAAACTAAAACTTCCAAAAATATTCAGCTTTGATATTAATGAGTTTTTTGTGTTCATTGAGAACATGGTTGTTGTTCAATAATAAAATTAATCCTCAAAAATACAACTTGCCTAATAATTCTGCACTCCCTGTATATCTCTGTGAGTTTCTGTAAACCATCTATGATGACATCCAAAAAAAGCTGTTGGTTTACCTCAGGGCAGTTTGGTGATATCATCTATTAGATATTATCTAAGATGTTTTTCTAATTGGACCATTTGTCTCTGCGTGCACATTCAGGGCACTCCACCTCATGTTGCAGCGCTAGGAGCCAGGAACGTCAAGATGAAGAACAATCTGTCATAGGCCCAGTTGGCTCTGTAGCTCCACAACAATGTACAAACACCCAGAAAGTTGACTTGGAGCAGGGATAATGTATTGCAAAAGAATTCGAATGAGGCACATTTGACAGTTTTCAAAACGTTCACATCCAGACAGGCAGTTTGTCTAAAACTAATCCTGTGTGAAGCTTTTTTCCATTGTAAACAACTGCCAGTGCAATTTAAAGGTGAAGCTGCACATCATTGATACAGCTTTTTAAAATTATAGAGTAATCTAAAAGAGTAATCCTTTTCTTATCATAACTTAATGCCTTGAGTTAGATGTATTTTTGTCTGTTTTATATATATATATATATATGAGATTTGATAACCTTGCGAAGATCAGCTGTATAAGTTATGCATGTTTTCATTTGTAGTTGACACCTTAAAGTGAATCTGTTATTATGTAGTGGCTCTTGTTTCTATCATCTGCTCCTTTTATTAGCCTATCACACATGAGTATTAAAGGTGCTCTGTGATGTGCCATAACTAATTTCTCTTTTATATGTAAGAGATTGACCCTTTTCTGAAAACCCTTTGATATTTATGTTGATTCATTACTAATTTGATTATGTAAATCGAGTATGGTTTCAGTGAGTTTGCTCAGTGTATCAGAGAGAGTGTCCTCACAAATTTATACAGTTGGTCACAAAAGGATAATTATGAACTCTGGTAAAAAAATGCACCAATTTCACAAGTAAAATGATGTGTCTGTGTGCACTTGGGAACAGATGGTTTATCACAGGAAATGAGTTCTGTTTTTGCTGTGTGTGAGCTGTTTTAATGCTGCAGTTTGTGCATGGCTGAGATTATTGACACCAGAGCCTACAGAAGATTCCAGAAAAACAACAGGATGAATCAACATAGAAGGATGATTTTTTTTGTTTATATATATATATATATATATGAATGAGTTATTGCAGTATGTTATATTTATTGATACTGACAAATAATGTGAAAATGTTTCATGTTTTGTTTTTATTCCATAATGCAATTTACATTTAATTAATAAAAGCTAAATGTTCAAAATTGTACAACAGGCTTTCAAATGCTTTGGTTTCCTTGTCTAATGTGCAGTGCAGCTGGATGTATGCTGGCTGAGAACTCCACAGTCTGTGATGTCAGAGTTACACTTGCTGCACTCACAGCTGAGGGCCACGGGGTAAGTGAAAACCGAGTCAGTCCCGGCAGGGCAGCCTTTAAACTCATACGTCTTGTAGGTCCATTCTATGAAGTTACAGGTTTCCTGGTGTTTCTGTTTAATGGAGCTATGGTAAACACTGTCCTGTCAAAATGGAAAATATTTAGCGTATTATAAGAGTGTATTAGCGTACAGGTTCAATATGCATTCTGAGCAGTTTTGAGATATTGAACTTCAAAGTCTTTGCATTCCATATAGCAAAAATTAAATGACGGAGACCCGAAATGTATTCTAAAAGTACAATATGAAAATCCTCTCAAATTTGCAAGTGGGGTTTCCCGGAACAGATCAGACGCAGATAGAACCTTCTAATTCTAAAAAAATAATCATTTTTTGCTTGGAATTATAAGGTTCAATCTGGCAAAACATTAATTGAATTGCAATATTCAAGAAACACAAACAGTTTACTTATTTGTTTTAAAACAAAATTAATTAGTGTTGTAACAATGTCTCAATCTGTATGAGAAAGTTACATTTAATGCTTTCTATGACATTTATTTCACATTTTAAGATGAATAATTATTTTCTAATTCAAGTTGAGCATAAAAGACAGTGTGAATTTTTTCATTTTAGGTAGAAACATGGTGGGTAATTAAACACATTATTGCAGGAACCATTAGTTTAAGTTTCTTTTGGTTTAAACAGAAAGTAGCTACTGTAATACCATACTTTATTCCACAAAGTGGGACAGGCAAAATAGCTTTTTCTCTAGAGATAAGCATTGATTTAACAGTTATAAGTTTGAAATAGTTTCAGTTTATAGTAGATTTAAAAGATAGATAGATAGATAGATAGATAGATAGATAGATAGATAGATAGATAGATAGATAGATAGATAGATAGATAGATGGATAGATAGATAGATAGATAGATAGATAGATAGATAGATAGATAGATAGATAGAAAGAAATAGATTATCACAGAATATTTATAACATTTATAATGTTACAAAAGATTTCTATTTTAAATAAATGCTTTTCTTCTTATAATGTATCAGGTTCCCACAAATATATTATGCAGCAATGTTTTTATAGTTGTTAATAATAAGAACCATTATTTAAAATTGAGCACCAGTATAACAAATCATAATTTTTGATCACTAAATCAATATATTAGAATGATTTCTGAAGGATCGTGTGACTGATGATTATCGTAATGATGCATCACAGAAAAAAACTGGAGGCTTAAAAAATTGTTAAAACTATCACAGATAGCATGCACATATAAACCAATGTGTACACATACATCTCAAAGTAAAATTTCTTCATCCTACCCGTGTGTTGCAAAGCCCGGCACAGGCAGTGGTGTCAATTGTGATGCAGCTGCCACATTCCTCACTTTCCATGGTAATGGAGATATTGGTAAGCCGACAGCTGGACCTGCATTCTGATCCTGCCCTCATTAGCGCTGGCAACAGCATCACCATAACAACGAAGCGCATCCTCATCTGCGAAATCAATGCGAAAGTGTGCGGCTAATCAAATACAGGTACTGCAGTGGATAAAGTATTAGCGCGGCATGTTGTGTCCATCTTGGGGTTATAGTGATTTACTGCTTAATTTAATGTACAAACTTGTCTATTTAGATTTGGTTTGGGCAAAGCAACTAACAAACACATTCAAACAGAAGTCGAACTACACTGCAATATGAAGTTCATGTCAATCTTACCTGCTGGAGTTTCGCTGAGACAAAATCACTTCACCTCCATTCACATGGACACTTATATCTTCCTGCCAGACGTGACACCCACGTCTAGTTGAGAGCAGCCATGTCTTATCATACTACAGCATTTGCTTTTGTGGAGGTGGCACAAATCCCTAAAAGCCCTGTGGCCATGGCATTCAGTCTGTGAGAGGCTTAGACAGAACAAGATCCATGTAAAGGCCACCACTGATGTTCTGCTTTTCAAGGTCAGTGTTCTACAGCGCAACGGTTGGATTGAAAACCACTGGAACAACAGCTTGTCTTCTCAGAATGATCCACACATGACTGCCTCAACAGAACATACATCTGCTGGAGGATATTTGACAAACAAATCTGCCGAACAGGATATACTTAAGAACAGTTTTAATGACCTTAAATCAATCAGTTTCCAGTCTCCTCTGCATCTGTTCAGTTTTTACCTATTTGAAACAGTTTCTCATGTCAGATGTTCCTACAAGGAAAATAACAGCCATTAGGCCATTTCATAATTTGCAGCACACTTGTTAGTATTTTGTATGTCAGTGTAAGTCCCTAGTGAAGAAAATACCAAAATGTTGATATGTTATACTGATATAAATGTTATAATTTTGTACGTCTTTATTGCACAATGTATATTTCTTAATATTAATCCTATAATGTGTTTTAATATCATTATTGGTAAAGGATAGTATGATCTATTTATAATATCAGTCTTTAAATGTGAGTAAATGTGTAAATGTTTTTGTACTTAGCGTAAAATAAATGTATTTGAAACACATTTTGATATATTTATTTTTCTCTAGGGCTATTTGGCATGTCAAAAGGTCTAATAAATAGCTACATTTTTACCAGATCTATCAGTAGATATTTGTATTTGAAAATGATATTGAGATGCTCACAGGCTTTGAAATGAAAGCATTTAGAATTTTAATAATTTTGAGTTTTATTTTTCAAATAAATTCTGTTCTTTTGAACTTTCTATTATTTAAGAATCCTGAAAAAAACAGAGAAGTTATTTTAAAAAGTTAGTGTTTTTACTGTATTACAGCAGCATAAGATACTTCAAATACAATTAAAATTCTTGCTGACCCCTGTATTGTCAGATGTTTAGTTATGTTTAGTTTCATTGTGTTTTTTGTTTTGACTCTGTTTCCGTTCATTGTTAGTTTCTGTGGTTGTTAATTCAGTTACACACCTGTTCCCTGTTCTGTTGATTATCCCCCCTTGTGTATTTAAGCCCTCAGTTCTCCCAGTTCTTTGTTCGGTTCGTTGTTGTTTTACGTGGCTGTGCTATGTTATTATTCCTGTTATCAGCATGTTCGATAGATTCATAAAAGATTATTATTGCAACAACGCCTCACAAATATACTGTGCTGTGTGTGTGTGTGTGTGTATATATATATATATATATATATGTGTGTGTGTGTGTGTGTGTGTGTGTGTAATTCTAGCATTCATTCCATAGATCTGAAGGCCAAACCATTATTGCCTTGATCAATATCTGTTTAAAATTCTGTTTCTTTTCTATTCTATTTTCTTTTCTAGATCTCAGTCTGTCTCCTTGTCTTTTCAGCTCCAACTCAACCTTGACAAAACTAAGCTCTTTGTTTCTTTCAGCTGGGTTCGCCCACGGTCTCTTTCCATCTCTTTTGAAGGTTGTACAGTCATTGACTCCTGATTTGAACAGATCTTGGAAATTGTCCAAGATGACCCAATGACCTTCATTTATCATGCTGCGACAAGTGCCCTATCCGAATAAGGTTTTTTTTTTTTAATGAAGAGACAATCTGCCTTTTCACTCCTATCAGTGCATCCAAAATGCTGCTGCTGCTGCTGCTGCTGCCTAGCTTAGTAATTACTCACATTTACTCAGGTCTCAATGGTGTCACAGTCATATTCGAGGCCCCATTTCTGGCCTACAATGCATTCAGCACCATTACTCTGATAACTATGAGCCATTATCTAATCACACACCCACAACCTCTACCCTAAAGTCAGAATCTTTACTCTCTACACATAAAAAGCCGAAATGCCGTGTACTTGCCCATGAATAGTGCAATGACAAAAAGCTGTCTTGTGAAATACTGCCCCCTTTTATTCTGTATAGTGCCAGCTGCACATTCTAGAGTTGACAAGCACAGACAAAAACATAATCTAAGGCCAAAACAAGCTACTACATTTCTTTAGTGGGGTAGGGTATTTGAATAATACAAGAGCATTGCACAGTTGTCAAGCTAGTAAAGGTTGGTCAATGGAAACTGTTTTAACAAGAGCACACACAATGTCTGCTGCATTACTAATGAGCTGGATCCAACAGCCCAATCATTCTGGTAGCACATACACGTTTCCCGCTCTACAACAGACCTGGGTTTTGAGCATTTCTGTGGCTTGCAAGGTGAAAGATTTGCTTTCCAGGTGATACATATAAAGCATCCTTAAACACTGTGCTGCTGATGATACTGTTTTCTAAAGCTCTCTGTTATAAAACAGGGTGCCAGGAAAAACAGGCAGGTGGCGTAGTGGGAGTAATCATTTGCATTTTGCTTTCATACAAACATCACGTAAAGCTCAAACATTTTGTTGTTGTTGTAGTTTTACAGTGCCATCAGGCTGCATGACTGAGTGCTAAGCCAGGTGTTTTCAAACTTTTTAATGCCAAGGTGGTTATATCGTATTATAGACCACAGGCTGTTTTCAGAATTAAATTATTGGCTATTATATTACCACTGTACTAAAGCCAAAACAAATTGATATAAATATTATCTTGAAAATATACTGTCTGATGTTTATCAATACTCACTTAAGACATGTTAGATAAAAACTTTAAGAAATATATTTTCCATACAATTTAAAATCTGCAGATTTAGATCTTATTACAAAACAAAGAAAAACAAAAATCCTTGTGATTAATCTCATGCAACTGATGTTTAGCAAGAAGAGTAATCATTTCAAAATCTGATAAATGTGTTTAAGACTATCCCGTTAAACGTATTTAATTAATATCTTGAGCCAACATTTGACAGCTCTAAAACAAACTGTTGCAAAAATCTTTTCTTCTCCTCAAGTTTTAAGTGGATCCTGAAGCACCCCCTTTTCGTCCCTTTGGGCTCCCTAAACGTCAGCTGAAGAGCCCCTGTGCTGTGCTAAGCCAAGGGAGGTGAATCTTTTATTTATGCTCTTTGTATAAACTCCTGCTTGTTTAATGGACCGTGGAAGAGTGAACTGCAAAGCCCTCACGACACAATCACATTAGTCTTTTTTATGCTATGTTTACATTCTTATCTTTTTTCCAAACGATGACTATACACAAACAGGCCGTGACAGACCAGTGTATGTGGCTTTTTGACAGAGCCACACACAGGCTGCTTAGTGTGTGCAGCTCGTGCTCTGCAGCGGTCCCTCGGGTAGGCAGTTGCGATGAACTGGATGTCAACAGATGCATGAGGGGCTGTCGAAGTTTGAGAACTGCAGCACACCGGTGCGCGCGCAGTGGCCTGCCACGGCCACTGGGGGGCGATCGAGCTCTTTGCGCGCTGCGCAAACGTGCCTCTCGCGGAGGAGCTCAGCTCCCCGATAACACGAGCACAATGGTCAACGGGCGAGACTGAGCGGCAGACAGATGCGCGCTGCGCATACTTACCTACGGATATTTCACATGGCATCCTAAAACTTTGATACATCTCGATTCTGACGCTGCTCGCGTGATTTATCGAGCCACACAGCATGCTCTCGGTAGCAGCACCTGCTTTTTGGTGAGTGCGAGTCCAGGCTTAATGCAGCGGTGCATGTTTTTTGGGGAGGGGGAGATGGGCAGGTGATGAGAGATCCTGTTGAATAAAGACCCAACGGCGAGCCGTGGCCAAAACTGACATCCCTCGAATGCGATCACACCTGACTGTTAAGGTGTCATGTTCTGCATCTGGCTACGTCGAGGAATATCTGGATCCCCTGAGCCAGAGGGAAATTTGGACAAATCTGGGATTTACATCCTCAGCAATCTCTAGCTTGTTATATTAAGGGTGGAAGCTGAAAAGACGTCCTCAAATCATTTCCTACGTAAGTGTCGCGAATAATGGAAGGTGGAGGGCATGAGAGGGCTGATAAATTGCATGCGACGACTGTTTATAATTAATTGTCAAGAGATTTTGGATCAGTAATGTCAAGCGCTGTTGCTTGCTTGGCTGGCCTGTTACTAAGGGTGTGCCATATTATTATTATTATTATTATTATTATTATGTAGCACATGAATATTGACTTAAGCCTTTGTTCCTGATTACTTTTAATTTTTTTTAGCTCAGAAGCATATCCATCACAGTCTGCTACGTTATGATGTGCAGTTTGCATTCTAGACTACAACACGTTTTTCTTTTCTTTGCAGCTGTTGCTGATGTCAAGCTGATTCAGTGATTCATTCACAGCCACTGAAGGGGCAGAGGACGGAGCAAACCTACACCCCACCCCTGCCTCACACAGCAGCGAAGATGGGAACCCGCGATTTCATGGGCGAATAAAGTCTCTACGGTGACCGAGCACTTCAGATAACTGAAAGGAGAAGCTCTCTCCTCGCGCATCCACTTTCCATTTGGATAACACGCGCGCGCGCGCTCTAAGCACATGGATTCTAGAGCTGTTGGACACATGATGATGATGATGATGATGTCACCACCAGAAGCGAGCCGCTTCTCTACAGTTGTAAAGTCCAATTACAATAAGTAAAAGTGCATTATAAGACCTTGAAGCACTTGTGAAGCTAGCTGACCTGCAGTGCCAGTCAAGTGCATTTATGAACTTGCTGAGCCCGTCTTTTGCTCAGCCTCGTTCTTCAGCCTGTTTTCCATCATTCTGAACGCTTCGTAGTTTGAGAAGATGGAATTTGCTATGGTGGGCGCGGACAGCGGGGGCTGCAACACCCACCTGCCCTATGGATATGCCCAGGCTCGCGCGCGGGAGAGAGAGCGCGAGAGGGAGAGACAGTCTCGCGCGGCGGCCGTAGCGGCAGCTGAAGCGGGAACGGTCGGAGAGGGAGGTGGGTCGAATGGCCATCCCCAGAACCACCCGCATCAGAGTCGCACCGCCTCTTCAACGAATGCCAACAACAGTAGCGCGGGGACCGCCTCGCGCCCCTCCTCCTCCTCCTCCTCCTCGCAACAGCCGCAACAGCAGCAGCAGCAGCAACACCACGAGCCACAACAGCAAGTTATCAGAGAGAGAAAAAAGCAAAGAGGCGTCGCGCGCTGGAGACGGAACCGCGCGGCACTCGGCGGGGATCTACGCCAGTCAGAGTTGGCGCTCCTAGGATCCGAGGAGGACGTCATGATCGAGGAGGACGAGGCGGAGGGCGAAGAGGAAGAGGAGGACAGGGGAAGCAAGAGGTCGAGTTTTGTCTATAACATGGATGATGAAGAGGAGACGGTTTCGTTAACGGACAGACGTCCTCAGTCAGGGTATGAAAATGTTTACAATGAGTACGGCTGCTGCGAGAGAGTTGTCATCAACGTGTCCGGCTTGAAGTTTGAAACTCAGCTGAAGACTCTCGCGCAGTTCCCGGACACTCTCCTGGGGGACCCTGAGAAAAGAATCAGGTACTTCGACCCTCTGCGTAACGAATACTTCTTTGATAGGAATCGACCGAGCTTCGACGCCATTCTATACTTCTATCAGTCAGGGGGGCGTTTAAAGAGACCAGCCAATGTGCCGTTTGACATCTTTTCCGAGGAGGTCAAGTTCTATGAACTCGGGGAAGAGGCAATGCTCAAGTTCCGCGAGGATGAGGGCTTCGTGAAGGAGGAAGAGAAGCCGCTGCCCGAGGACGAGTTCAAACGTCAGATCTGGCTGCTGTTCGAGTACCCGGAGAGTTCGAGCCCCGCCAGGGGGATCGCGGTCGTGTCAGTGCTGGTCATCGTCATATCCATAGTCATTTTCTGTTTGGAAACATTGCCAGAATTCAGGGACGACAAAGAATTCCACAGCCCAGGTAAAAACTCCACACAGGCGGACAATGGATTTACGCCATTCAACGATCCCTTTTTTCATCGTTGAGACCGTGTGCATCATTTGGTTCTCGTTTGAGATAATCGTGCGCTTCTTCGCGAGCCCCAGTAAAGCTGATTTCTTTAAAAACGTCATGAACTCCATAGACATCGTCTCTATTTTGCCTTATTTCATAACTCTCGGCACAGACCTGGCTCAGCAGCAAGGCAATGGGCAACAGGCGATGAGTTTCGCGATCTTGAGAATAATACGACTCGTCCGCGTGTTCAGGATCTTCAAACTTTCTCGACACTCGAAAGGTCTCCAGATCCTCGGGCACACTTTGCGCGCGAGCATGCGGGAACTGGCGCTGCTCATCTTCTTCCTCGTCATCGGCGTCATCCTGTTCTCCAGCGCGGTGTTCTTCGCTGAGGCGGACGAGCCCTCGTCCCAGTTCACCAGCATCCCAGACGCGTTCTGGTGGGCCGTAGTGACCATGACCACGGTGGGCTACGGGGACATGAAGCCCATCACGGTCGGGGGTAAAATCGTGGGCTCGTTGTGCGCCATTGCCGGTGTCCTGACCATTGCGCTTCCAGTCCCTGTCATCGTGTCCAACTTCAACTACTTCTACCACCGGGAGACTGACAACGAGGACCAGACGCCAGTTGTGGAGCAACCCCCGCCGGGCTGCCCGTATTTTCCGGATTTCTTTAGAAAATTCAAAGGGTCCCCATCGGGGTCCTCTTTGGGTGACAAGGCGGCTGAGTACATGGAGATGGAGGAGGGCGTGACGGAATCTCTGTGTGGGGGTGACTCGCAGAGCCCGAGCAGAGGGAACGGGACTGACATAGGCGGGAAAAACAGTTCACATTCACGAACCCTACAGACAGATGTATGATTATGGAAGAACGATAACCTCCCCCGGAGGTTTTCATGAGGACGACTGCACAAACGAATCAGTTAACAGCACACATGCACAACTTGAAGACATATAGCCTACAGTACGCGCGTGCGCTTACACACACACACACACACACACAAAACACACTCGTTAAGTTCTGGACCTGAGCTGAAACATTTTTTGCAATGTGGCTACTTTTGTAGAGAAACATACCCTGTAATCACGTGACAGGCAACGCGAAAATCACCAGCTTTACGTGACGCGGAGAGGTGTCTCTATCTGCCCACCTGTTCGGTTGAGTTGACGGAACTGAACGACTCCCGGTTCATAAATGAAGGCAACAAAAAGGAACTTGCATAGGCACTTTATGAGTTACATTTGTCAGTAATTGTAGGAAAAAAGTCGAGTTCTTATCTACTGCTATTATGCAATAACGTTTAAGTCGTTTGCACTATCGTCAGTTGTGTTATAGTCTCCCAGTTTAATGCAAAGGAAAGAAACGGATGTAACACTGGGCTAGAGAGGGAGGACATCGAAAAACAACTCAATAATAATCATAATATGAACTGCATTATTGATTTATTCCAAATAATAGCCAACATGCGCTGCAATCTTCACTGTTGAGAACCAATTTAGCGAATAGTAATACATTATTTTAACACAGCCTATTTGAATCACATAATTGGAGAGCAGCATGTCGCGTAACATAAGGCATTGTTATCTTAAATCCCATTATGGCAAACGAGTGTCCGCATGGCAGTATTCAGTACCTACACTCTGGTAAAAACCCCTTTTAGCTCACCCCTGTGTAGTTATTTGTGCATTGTCCACATTATAGTCAGTCCCTTTTGTGAGTGTTGAAAATCAAACCAATCATGTTAGTTTTTGAACATCAACACAATATTTGAAACAACGTCAGTCGAGGATTCATTTTTGCTTTCCTTCTCAGCATCAAGTCACATTTTGGCGTAACGAGGCCAAAATAACCATTTCACAATGTCTTGCAAAGCAAACACCTTGAACAACAAGTCAACGACACCATGGCTTGAAGAATCACTGTTTTCAAGTTACTGTCATGGGAGTATATTTCAAGGGAATGCTTCATGCAACTATTTGTCTTCATCCCTTTACCAAATGACAATGCATCCCTTTATAAAAATGCTGGCGGAAATGTACAGCACTGGAGGGAACAAAAACTTGGTGGACTTCATGCACAGCGAATTCTCATCCTTTTGGGAGTGCACGATCACCACTGAGCATGCGCAGTGCATTGCGGAACCCAGGTAAGCGTTTTCTGTGTTAAGAAGAAACACGGCAATCATGTTGTCATTATTCACGCTCAGTTCTACACGGCATCCAGATGTTTACGCATGTGCATCTATGGTTACGTGATCTCAGCATGAATGCGTCTTCAGATCTCATGTTTTCTCGCTTCATAATAATATATTAACAATGCCTTAAATTGCTTAGCAACAAGGGGCTTATTGTCAAAGAGACCAAACGTGCTGCGTTCCCTTGGAATCCAAAAAGTCCTCATTGCTCATTAAGTCCTCCGAGCTTCGTTTTCTGATGTCATAATAGCCGTTAGCGTTTTTGTAGACAAGATAATTGCTATTTAAACTCGAGTAAACCGATATTTTGTCATTAATAAGACATACTCTTAGCACACATTACAGGGAGATAACTGGCCTCCCTCCTCCTGCACATTCATAACTTAAGATATGCACACTTGATATTAGATTCTCATAAGTGCCTCGCTTTTCTGCATGTTAATCTAGTGACTTGTTATAAGAAACCCTAATAAGAAAAAGTATCAGAGAACTGCCATTTATCCGCTGTTAATGCCGACCTCTATAAACTATGCACACAATGTACAGTGTCCCTTTTCAGTTGTGATCCTCTTACAGCCTAGTAGATAACAAGTTATATAATGACCTTAAATTACAGGCAATGTGCTCCATCTTTATATATATATATATATATATATATATATATATATATATATATATATATATCAGCATACTATTGCTGTCTCTATGACTATATGCATATGCATAGTCTTTTAACTCTGAACCATATTTACTTTCTTAATGTACATTAACGTTTTCATGAATGATTTATTGGTGCTTGGTAAAGATAATGAAGTCTTCGTAATCTTTAATCAAAAGTCAATAACGTTACTTAGCTCTTGCTGTGAAATGACTTTCCTTTTTTTACATCACTTGTTTTGCACTGACCATCAGATCATTTTAACAGTCTAATATTTGAATAGTTTAATATTCATACTTGAGAATTGCTCATATTTGTTAAACCTAACATGAATTAAAATCTAGCTAGATAAAATCCAGTTCTGCGTTACGTTTAATTGGTAAATATCCTGCTTCACTGCGACATGCATCGTATTATGTATGTAAAATAGGTCGTGACCGGTAAATTCATGTTGATTTTAATGTTCAGTATTTAAACAATCTAAATGCTGACATGCCTTACATTTGGGTAGTGTTAGTCCATCTCTGCAGTCCATTAACTAACTACCTACCTTACTAAGTAACTAACTGTTTATCGATCTGTCTGTCTATCTACACACATTCGAGTAGGAGAATAGAGTTGCTTTTTTCATTTTGTGGTGAATGATATACTTTTTTCATGCATTTTGATTTTGTGTGTTATTGTTTGCACTGTTATGGGGAGTGTATTGACTGTCCCATTGCACTAAATAAAAAGTTGTAGTGAGTAGTCTTTGTACTAGATTTTTAGGTTTACTGGTGAAATCTGACATGATACTCAGTAAACGAGGATATATTGATAGTTCTTAAACATTATGGGATTCTGCTTGCTGAGTCATCCAGTGTTTTTGCACATATCCGCACAGCCACTCATATTTATGATAACCCAGGCTATTAAGCACTCGTTTACAGGTTAATGTTGCATAGCCTGTGGAGAGGTGGTACGCTAGCTCTGTATCTTCATTTTCTGCTAGTTCATATCGGATTGCACCGGTACTTCACAGCGCTAGTTATTTGCAGTGCTGAACATTTTTGGGCTGTGAAGTAATGACTGTTGCCCATCTTGAGAAGTTTCTCTGGGCTTAAATGTTGTTGCTAATGATTCATTGAGTCCAAAAGCTGAATCTGCTTCAACTTCTGAAGATATATTTTTGAAAACAGTCTGTTGTGCTGTAGACTAGGTCTTGCATTTGTAAAATGCCTACCAAACTAAAAGTTGGCTTCTTTCTCACACTTTATCATTTGGCATATTCTCTCAATCTACCTCCATTTTTCTTTCTCTGTTCCATGCATTTGCTTCCTCTCATCCGTCTTTCACTGCCATTGTAATATAAGTACCTCTTCGTTTGTGGCAGCCCCCCTAAGAGACGAAAAAACAGAATGTAATTCATGCGAGATCAATGGACTATACAGTTCCCAATGCATGTTACTTGTTTAAAATGTAGGGCCACATGTGTGCGCTTGCTTGTCTGCGAGAGTGTAATAAATCAATAAAACCCTTCACCCACATCACCTACATAAATATCAGGCTCAATGCTACAGTAAATGGATATTAAACTAGATTTCCTAATATCAATCAACCATGACTATGAAAGACATTTTGCCATATTGATAGAGCAGTCTAGTAGCACACACTCCCATAACACTGACTCTCTGTAAATATCAAGACTGGCATTTGAGCAGCGTGGAGGGCCAGAATAATGTGGCATTAGTCCAACCAAAAGCAATCAGCATCGCTCCACTCAGGGCATTAATTAGCTGCCGTGCGTGATGTGTGTAGAATGACACAGAAGTGTAGCTGTATTTGGCTTGATCACCATACCCACATATACACTGGGGCTTAGCGGATGATGGGAAAATAAACAGCACTATAGATTAGAAACTGGGTTGTCATGGCAGACTTTTCACTCTGTAATCCCCTCATCTTTTCCTCGTACATCTGGGCAGTATACACAACAGCACTGCAGGTGTTAAAACCAGTGTGGCAGAAAAACACAAGCTATAGTTACCCCCGTGCAACCTCAGAAATTAGCGATTTTATTTCTGCTGTGAAGTGCTGTCCTCTGTACTGTTGTTAGTGTCAAGTGCATTGTGTGGCCCCAAGCACAGGTGGTGTGATGCAGCTGACAAATTAGCAGTACTACTTGTTCTGTGTAGAGCAATGTTTAACATCTTAATGACAGAGGTACATGTTCATGTCCAGAGGGGTACAAACTGGGTCTTTAGGATCACAGGGCTTGATAGCACTAGTGTACAGGGAGTTTGGTTTGATTCAAATTGGAGTCCTGCAGCAAAGACAAAGCTCAGTAAGACGGTCAATGACATTTAAGATCGACCACGATCCAGAAAAGGAATAAAGTTATAAAAGAAAGAAAAACGCTTTGTATTCAGGTTGGATTCATATGGTTTTGATAAATTTTTAAACCATTTTCAAGAAAAAAAAAAAAAAAAAAAAAAAATATATATATATATATATATATATATAATATATGTCACTTGTGCCCCAGAACTGTTTGGTTACTAACATTCTTCAAAATATCTTCCTTTGTATTCAGGTTTGGGTGAACTATCCCTTTAAATGAACTTTTAGGGGTATTTTTCAGCAAAATTTGATGTGCGGTTGATTTGCGATTAATTAATGGCCACATCATGTAATTAATTATATTAAACACTTTAATTGCTTATATCATTAAGTTTTTGTGTAGTTACATCACATGACATTTTACAACTAGAACTAACCTTGCCTTGTCATGCAAAGGTCAAATCATGTGATATTTTAAGATACTTATTGGCCTTGACGCACAGTCATGAGGGTCTGCAGGGGTCCTATCTATTATATCATTTCCTGTTTTATGCCCCCCCCCCCCCCCAGCCTGTTTCTGCATAGTTGCGCCGCATGACTTTGATTTGAACAATAAGCATTTTTTTATATATATTAAATAATAATATTTTATTGTGAAGAATTTAGTGAGGCTTTTTTTTCTTCAGTTATGATATCAGGACAGTTTTATTTAGTTTCAAGTCATTTTGTTTAAGGCGTCATTGTAATACAATAATAAAAACATGCCTATTACAGAATAGATGCATCTAGTCATTGCATGTGCGACTTTGTCCTTTTAATGTATTTTGGAAGAAATTAACAAATTCGACAGAAAATAAGTGTCACGTCATTGCTCCAAGAGTTGATTCAGAGAAGATTGAGTGCTTCTAACAGAAGGGTCTTTCACCCTTAAGTCATGCCTGCTGAGTTTTATATACTCCTATTTTCCTGGAATACAGACAGGGACTCTGCACCTAAATGTGTGGAAGAATAGACTTGTTGAACAAATATCCCTTTTCTCCCGCTTGTGTTCCATGAGAAATTTTAAAGCTCAGCTCTTTTGTTGTCAGCATATCCCTCCTTGACGCTTTTGTTTGTGTGGTTGACTTGTCATGAGCACACACAAACACAAACACACACACATAGACAAAAACACTTCCCTTCGGGGTTTAATAACACTCCCATTGGGCAGGGCACTGGAGGTCAGGATGTGTGTGTTGCTGAGCAATTCTGTCTTGTTGGGTTGTGTTTCTCTTATCTGACGGCTTATGCCTGGAGGGTCAGGGTGCATTGTCTGTACTAATAGGGCTGACCCCTCTGATGAGAGACCCAAGATGGGACGCACGCAATGGGACGTTCTAACAAACTTCATGACCTTAGCAGAGACCAGCATATCATGTCTGCCGTCTGTATTCAGATCCAGCAAGAAGAAGAGCAAGTGATTGAAAAAGTGATCAAAAGACAACTCCAAAAGCCCCTGAAGCTATTTAGAAAATGATGGTAGTACGTTTGCATCTAATGATAACATCCTTCGTTATTGTAGTGTGATAACATGCAATTGACCCTTCACAAACAGTTTGATTGACAGGTGAGCTGACCAATCATATCCCCAAATCCACCATTTTGCCTGACAAAGCAGTCAGGGGAGTTAGTAAATTAACATTGGTGCACTTGAACTTCAAAAATATGTATTTGAATGTACTCGCATCTTTCCACGCTTGAAACAACATTCCTTCTGATGTTCATTCATGTTTATTTGATGCTATAATTGAACAAGTATGAAGAGATGTTGGTTCATGAGCCGCTTGAAGGATCTACAGCGATCTGTCACGACACGTTAAATATACACTATACGCTATTTATTGTTTAAACTTCTTAAAATTTTAAATATGAAACTTTCATATGTCTGTCGACGCGTTGTCAGTTTCCTCTTTGCTCCGTGATGTATTTTTCACTGCGTGAGGACATGATGTGTGGCGTGAGAGCGCATGGCTTGTCGGATATAGCAACAGTAACTAAAAGGGGCGGGTCTTTGCGAAGGGTCAATTAATGACATTTCAATTGGAAATGAAGCGGATATTCCCTCCAGCTGACCTGCTATTTTGTGTTGAATTATATTTTGACTATATATGTAGTGCCTTAGTATACTGCTATCAATGTATGCTTAAGTTTTTTTCAATTGACCGATATTTGCTTGAGAACACACTTCAGAATGGCAATAATTCTGAAGGAATAGGATATGCGATGCAATTGAATTCTGCTCAGACTAAGTCCTGTTCTCAAGATATTGTGGAAAAAAATGACTGAATGCTCCAGAATTGCTCAATATGATAAACAGTAAAATCTGAATATTACTTGATGCCAGATCTGTTGTAAAAAAATGACTAAAGTTTTTGTCAGTTTCGAACAAGAATAAAATGTGATTTAAAAAAAGAAGAAGAGTGAAGATCGAAGGCAATCCCCGAGAAAGACATTTCTAGCATAACATCATTATATCGTCATCACAATTGAACTTGGCATATGCTAGAACATTTCTGGAATTGCAGAGATTTTAGAATTTTATTCTCAATATCTCAACTTTAAAGGATCTAATCATATATAATAAATCTGTATATATGAAGTAATTAGAGTTGACTGCAAATCAATCTAAATTACAATATGATTCCCTAATGTATCATAGCCAAGACCGAGAAGAAGGAGACACTATTTATTGTACCAAAAGTAGCTTAAGAGGAAAAGCAGTTTATACTAAGCAATAGAGGCTACTTGGAACACAACAAATAATTCAAAACAAACAGCATGGCCTGAGATAGAGAAAATACCAATCTATATAATCTAAATAATATTAAATGTAAATGTAAAATAATCAGACAGCTTATAGTGAGTTTGGGTTACTTCAAAAACCACCTGTTTTTAAAGCCACATTGCATACAGATAATGATAATGAAGTTTAAAGACTTGAGTTTGTGCTCAATTATTTCTGAATTAAAACGTTACATACAAAGAAATGAATAGTACACATGAAAATTGTATGTTCATTGTCAAATTCATGTACATTCACATAGCTTTAATAAAAGATGAGCTATTTAACATAGAGTGATTACCTTCATAAGGGCAGACATAGCACATAGCAAGGTAACCCTGCTGTTATCGGACACTCGTGGAATTAAATTTATGTCACTGACTGCGAGTAGTAACATCTGCAATGGAAGTTAGTGTGATCCTGCATCCACTCTATTAGAGGTGACCAATGGCATCCATAAATTACTGAGTGCACATTAAATTCATGTTAATGTAAGCTTGTTTCCGCCACGGAATCTAAAAAAAAATTAAAAGACAATTGTGACTTTTTGTATCCCAATTTTTTTCCTTTTTTCAGAATATCTCACAATTCTGAATTTGTGTTCTAAGAATTGAGATATAATCTCTGAGCATTGAAAGGCCAACTTTATTTCTCAGAATTGTACGTTTATGTCTTGCCATTGTGAGCTATATCACACATCTCTGAGAGAAAAAGACTGAATTATGAGCGAAAAAGTCAAAAAGTTTTTATTCAGAGGCGGAAACAAGTGTCCATATTTATTTCACTGGTGGCCATTGCATTCAGTTGGTTTACCAACGTAATCAATGGTCTGAACACACCTGTACTTGGTGGTGTATTGGCAAAACAAATGAAGCGTTACACCCCTAGTTATTAGTTGACCCACTGCAAAGACACATTTCCCAGATGCATAAGATCGAATTGTACAACAATTCAGTTTCTTGTCCTTCCTTGTCAAGTTATTCAACCATCCATTCGCTCTAAATGACACCATCTTTCAAGATGTGACATTGTAGTGTCCTGGGGAGGTATGTGGCCTTGCTCTGCATAATAGACCATCTCTGATCCAGCGCACACATACACACTCATCAGGAGAAAGGAATTACAAACGGGACTGACTATGCCCCGATGTAATTCCTGCTCTGTTTGCTGGTTAGAGGTAGACAGCGAAACCAAGTGGGAGTCAGTGACCTTCTGACATTCATGCACTTGAAAATACAGCGTGGAAACTGCTGAGCTGTAAATGCAGTATGCTGCTGCGCAAGCAGGCCCATCATTTCCTGCATGTTGTCTATGGATCTTATGATATAGCAGCTGAAATAGTCTATCAGCTTCTAGCATTATCCTTGCATCCTGGCTCAATGGACAGCCGTTTAAGTTTCCCCTCTTGCTGAGCAAGGAAATCGTCATTGTTGCGATAATTCTGGTCTGAATGTTTATCTTGGTGGGTTTCCTGTGCTTTAATTGGCTTGTCATGCTGCCCCCAGAGAGCAGGCTGAGAAACTGCAGTCTAGCCCTCTGGAATTAGCCAGCGCTTCCTGTCTCTCTGTGGGACAGACGCACTGTTGTCAGTATAAACGGAGACTAATGTGTTTTTTTTAAATTATTATTATTTATAGTACCGCTGCGGTGGGTACAAGAGAATCTATGGCTTTTCTCTAGAGAGCTTTTTATTTGCCTCATTTAGTTGTTCTACTAACCTAGTAGTAACTAGTAACCTTTCTAGTAACACTTGAAAGACTATAAAAACATATTTGTTGTTTGGTAATATTGTCTTTTAAGAAAAACATGTTTTACTTTACAAAATATAGTTTGATGGTTGAGGTGACATTAATTTATGATCATTTTACGAAAGCCCCATCCAGATTGTTAATGTAATGAGGTGACATGAGAACCCATCACCTGCCATGAGTTTTATACTGAAATCGTTTTGGATTGTTCCTATTGTAAGTGCCAGATGTTCACAATAATTCACACTACACAAGAACCAAGTAATAACCCTAGACTACAAAACATCCGTTCTAATACATCAAAGATTTAATTTAGTGCATTTCTAGTTGGTGGGTTGAAACTTGAAATGTACTAACAAGCAATGCACTAAATTAAATCATTGATGTATTATAATGAATGTATTGCATTTTGTCTTGATTGCTTGTATGCAGTCTCTGCCAAAATGTATCTGCAAACTTTACATATTTATTCAAATACAGACTCTTTCCTTCCCCACTCTAGAGTTATAGACAGATAGACAGATGAGGCCTAGCAAGATGATTGACTTCCCCCTTGTTGTTCTGTCTGCAGAAATGGAGGGAGAGTTTTTTCTTCCCTTTCCATTCTCCCACCCTCTATCAGCCTCTGTATAGCTATAAAGCTGTCTTAGTTTGGGGGGCGGAAATGTTAATGTTGCCATGGAAACCTTAGCTAAAATCTATTTTATGGTACTACCTCCAGAGTTATGTGTGTGTGTGTGTGAGGGAGCATGAGAGAGGAAGCAGAACTTGCTTGTTGTTTTATTTATTTATTGTTAAATTTTGCTCAATAACTAGATTATTTAGATGAAAACAGGCAGAGTTTCTTTCGTTCAAGGGTGTTTTCACTGAAGGAGGCAGTGAGTTAAAAAAAGGCATAAGCTTGATGAGCTTTTGAAGCGACTCAATTCTATTAAACAGTGGTATGTTCATATAAACATGAGAAAATTGTCTTTTTTTCTTGTTTAGTGCAATGTTGATAAAATTTCAAATGAAAATTAAGCATGAATTTATATTAGAAAGTGAGTGTTACTCTTATATTGGCCAGTATCTGCATGAAATTCTCTCTCATGATAATTATATACCTGTTTTGGTGGCTTAAAGCGTTTGTTCACCCAAAAATGAAATTTCTCTCATTAATTACTCACCCTCATGTTGTTCTACACCCGTGAGACATTTGTTCATCTTCAGAACACAAATTAAGATATTTTTAATGAAATCCGTGAGCTTTCTGGCCTCCGATAGACCTCAACGTCATAACCCATTTCAAGGCCCAGAAAGGTAGTAAAGACATCGTTAAAATAAGTGAACCTCTGAAGGTTCAACCTTAATGATATGAAGCGACAAGAATGCAGCGCTTCCAGGTTTTACATCAGAACACGTGAGCTTCGTGCTGCTCACGTAAACAGCGTCGGCCAATACTGAGTCGGCGTTCTGACGTAGAACCTGGAAGTGCTGAATGTAAAAAACATAGGAGAATGACACACAAGAGAAGATATTGTTGAATAAAGTTGTTATTTTTGTTTCGTTTTTGCACACAGAAAGTGTGTCTCATCACTTCATAAATTTAAGTTTGAACCACTGCAGTCACATGGACCATTCTAACAATGTCTTTTCTGGACCGAAAGTGGTGGTTAAATCATTGTCTACAGGGGATAAAAAAAAACAAAAAATCTTAATTTGTGTTCCGAAGATGAAAGGAGGTCTTATGGGTTTGGAACGACATGAGGGTGAGAATTTAACAATTAATTTTTATAATTATTATACAAAATCAGTAAGTAATTTTTGGGTGAACTAACCCTTTATATTTCATTTTCATTTCATTTTTCATCATTTAGCAGACGCTTTTACCCAAAGCGACTTACAAGGGGAGCAATTAGGGGTCAGGTGTCTTGCTCAAGGACACTTTAGTCATGGTATCGAAGGTGGAGAGAGTGCTGTTTATTCACAATCCCCACTTTCAGTTCCTGCCAGCATGGGAATCGAACCAGCAACCTTCTGATTACAAGCCCGACTCCCTCACCACTAGGCCACGACTACCTTTAATGCAACTAATGTCACAAATATGTGACGACATGCAGTTCTATAGAAAAGCTTAGTTGTTAGAAGAAGTGCAGGACTCACTTTATGAGCTCATCTCTTTATGGGCGAACAGAACGTTGTGTCCACAAAGATCAGAGTAGGAGAACTGTGCGTATATAAACACACACCAATCATTGTTAGACAGTCACTTTAGTAGAGTGCTTGTATGTCTTGCGTTTGATTCACTCATGTCGCTTATGTCAAGTAAAAAAAACAGCGAGGAAACTATCGTTATTCACACTGAAACAGTACATTACATTACAGCTCCTAAAAAAAGAAATGTCAAATCTTAAGTCAGATTTTCTTGAATTTGACACTTGGCAAGTGTTAATTTTGAACTTTTTAATGAGATGAAGGGACATAAATATATTTGCAGAGTAATCACAATTGCGGGAAACAGTAGCTGCTTGTCATTACATACGTCATTATTCAAGAAAACTGTACTAACTGTAATAAAATTTATTCCTTGTGATGTGTAAAATACTGTAATTTCATTCTTCATTGGCAATCTAACGGTTACTTTTCTTAAACGAGACCGTCTCGATGCTTTACGCAGCCTTTAAATGCGAACTCCAAAGGAAGCAGCCTTGGAAATGAGATGCAGCTTGTGTATCACATGCAGAATTGTTGTCATAAGAAAAATATTGGGAAAAAACACCGGTTGTCATGGAAACAGTCAAGTTTAAGGCACAGAATGAAAAGGGTAGATTTCTAAACCATCTTCCCCAATGGTCATTCATTTTCTTCATTTTATTCACACGCTCGGTCCATAACAGTAAGACATTTTCAGCACTGGGCACTGGCGGAGCACTTCTTAAACCTGCCTATATGATTCAGGTCTTTCTCCCTCCGTCTCTCTTGCTGTGTTCTCTCACTCACTTACCTGTATTGTTTATAGTGATTCCATATTCATTGCAGCGTGGCGGTAAACGTCACGACTCAGCTCATGATATCGCTGCCACTCCCTCAGGCTTTGCTGCATGCAACATGTGGACCACTTAAATGCTTTCCTGCTCCTCACTGTCTAAGAGAAGGCTGGATCCTCAAGCACAGCTCATAAAGGCAGCTGCTGCCCTCTTTCCACATGGATTTTGACAAGTTTCTCCCTGTCGTTTAAATAATGCAAACTCTCTTGCCTCAGCTTAGCACAGTTAACCACAATGACACTGTGTGTGCGTGTTATTTGTGACTATGCCATTTGTTCTGTATGTTTTTGTCAGAATTTCACAATTTGCTGATTTGTTTACCCACGATAATTGTAGACTTTTAATTCTAATATTACTGGTAATATGTCGATTTTAAGTAAAATGTGTTGAAATTTGTTGAAATGTCCAATTTTATGTCTTTCCTCAAGGTTCAGTCATGGCTGTAGCCAGCTATGAGGTCACAGAGGTCCGTGCTTCTGTATTTTTCCGAGGTGTATATAATAAGGTTGTGAAATAATTGCGTAATACATTAATGCTGCAAGAATATTTATCATTGCACCAAAATAAGATGCAAGTAGGTAAACTAAACATTTCATATCTGACAGCTGTTTTGTAAAAGAATAAATGATCTACTTTTTAATTTTTAAAAAAAAATAAGCCTATATAATTGTTTGAGGGGACAAGAAACATTGACAAAGCCATTTTCATCAAATTAGGCATAAGATTAATAATGAATGTGAATGAATTTAGTAAACTTACATTGCTGTCCTGGTAGCCGTCAGTAAATTAACTTGTCTAAGAAAATGACTCTTAAAACACAAATATCTGTTTACCCTATATTTACTTCATTGACACAGACGAAAATGAAAAGACAATCAGTCAAAGTTCAGCTTTAGGAGTGGAACAGACGGGGCAAGATAAGGAGACTAAGAGAAGAGGAAAGAGTGTAGTACAATCCATTAACAAATTTACTGACATATGACTTGACACTTACTGAAATAGATATTATAATTTAACTTCTTTATTGCACAATGCACATTTCTTAATATGAAGCCTAAAATGTTGTTTTAATATCACTATTAGTAAGGATAGCCTGAACACTTTATAATATCAGACTTTAAATGCAAGATATTTAATGTGTGCCTAAAGTATACTTGGAGTAGTTCCATTTTAGCACATTCATACTTGAGTATATCTTTAGTTGGACCTCAGCACGTCTTCTGGTTAACTAAAAGGCATAAAGTATAAAATTAGTTGTTACAATTTAAATAGCAGAATAGCAGAATTTAAATATATCAATTTAGTATCCCAATTGCTGGGTATTTACATTAAGAACATATGTAAATGCATCTGTTGTACACTTATCATAAAATAAATGTATTTATTAATACATTTTAGTATATTTATAATTCACTAAGGCACTGACTATTATACTAGCTATTATTATACTATTATTATTATTTTTGCCTTCAAACGTCTTAAAATGCACAAAAGTAGATTAGAGAAATCAAAGTTTTCTCAGGGCACCATACCCCCGAATCACCCTAACTAACTCTGACTATAAAGCCCAGCCTACGGCATTGGGTTCAGTAATACGTTAATGTGGGCGCTCCAAATGAGGAGTTTCAAGACACTCGCAACCTATTTCTCTTCGTTAATCAGAAACGGAATACTCGACAAAAAACTATATAAGAAATCAGAAAGATATAAGACTTGGTTTTGTTCTCCAGGAATTTTTTGGATCATTACAAGGGGTGTTACAAATCAAAAGCCAGGTGGTTGGAGTAAGAGGGATTTGTGATATCAGCCTAAAGTGAAAATCATTTCCAAGGTGAAGAATCTGAAGATAAAAGGTTATGAATCATTTTAAATGTGTAAAATATTATTCATATTCTACCCCTTTGCAATGGAATATTTGTTTGCAAAGCCTTTAAGGAAATCATTCATTTTTTATTAAATGACTCTTCTTAAGGTGAATGTGTAATAAGCTTATACTGTGATTGACCCTTCGCTTTAATTACTGTTGCTATGTCTGACAAGCAATCCGCTCTCACGCCACACATCATGTTCTCACGAAGTGAAAAATACATTGCGGAGCACAGAGGACACTGACAGCAGGTTTCATATTTAAAATATTAAATTTTTTTTAAAGAGGTTTAAACAATAATAGTGTCTCTTTAATGTGTCGTGACAGATCGCTGTAGCTCCTTCAAGCGGCTGGTGAACCAACATCTCTTCATACTAGTTCATTTATAGCATCAAATAAACATGAATGAACATCAGAAGGAGTGTTGTTTCAACTGCACATAATTTTATAAATTCACCAACATTAATCTACTAACTCCCCTGACTGCTTTGTCAGACAAAATGTCCAATGCGAGGTTATGATTGCTTTGATCTCCTGTCAATCAAACTGCTGGCGAAGGGTCAGCTGGCAAGAACAATATGACAACTTAATTCTTCACCTATTACAATGTTAATCGCACACTTTTAGACACATCTAGATTTCTTTTTCCTCAAACCATTCAAGTATTTGTTTAGGTCTTGTCACACAACATTCGTTCTTTCTTTGGTGACATTGCACTTTACTTCTTGCTTGTACCTCCCACCACCTAGCTGCCCTGATTTCATTTATATGTAGTTTGAAAAATGGCAGTAGACTGCAGTACTCATTGTGAGCTTGAGGGAGATTTGTCTCACTCTAGAAGTACTCTTATGCTTCAAATACCCGTGTAGATGAAGCAGGCTTTATATAAAGTGGATTGTCCAGACAGTAAAGCAAATGCTTCAGACTTTGAAGCAAGACATTTCATAAAATTGTGTTGACATACTGTAAAAGTGACATTTCTGATAGATAGCAAGTTAAAAGGCAGTCTATATTGGTATTGCCTTTAGAAAAGCGGTGTTTTGTCTCTTTAGTTCCTCAAAGATGCTCAGTCTTTAAGGATTCTTGTCTTTCTCTCATTGAAGATTCCTTTTATTTGTTTTCCATGCTCTGTAGCCGCAAAATATGCAGCTACATGTGATCCAACCACCGTCGTTTTATTCATTTTTATTAGCCTGACTGCTAATGTAAATGGCATCTTGAGCCCTGAGAGTATTCATTCATCTGTCACAAATTGCAATAACCAAACACGAAATGCATAACGCTATGCCTCAGTGCATACGACAGAACTAAGTATTCCTGCAACAGATAATGTCAGGTAAAGCAGTATTGATTCATGCATACATACGTGTGTGTATGTGCACGCTTATGTGTGAGCGTGTGTATGAATTTGTGTTCGGAGGAGGCAGAGAAAGCATTTTAATCCAACGACTGTGCAGCTTAGACGCTGACAGCTGAATCATAGGCTGCTAGGGCAGAAGGAGAAAAATCAATGGCTTTTAAATTCACTTTGTGAGGTAATATCAAAGGCAGCGACTGGTGAATCTCATATAAGTACATGGCTACGTGCAGGTGTTATATAGGAATGAAGTGTTTTGCAGAGGGTGTTTTCAGCATGCACTGGGCAACAGCATGATGAAGATGCCTGACGCTGATAAAAACTCTCTCAAGACCTCCCACTCACCTTCACTCAATGCTGAAAAAATGTCTATCAGCCACAACAGCTTGAAATCGCAAGCTGACAGTCCATCAGCATACAGTATTATCGCTTCTTTGGTTTGATTGCACCATCAGTGGGTCCATCGACTGTCCGTCGCCCATTAACAGAAATTGTAATATTTTTTTAATTTAAGTAATGTTTATGAATATGATTATTTTGTGTTACTACAACTGTGTGTTTAAGCGGTGGACTGTTTAGGAAACCTCTTTTAGTACAGTCATTATTTTTTCATTTTTTTCTGTTCAGTGATACTAGTGCTGAATAAATTACACATACACATACACATTTATAGGCAGGTTTCGGACTGATAATGTATGGAAATGACAAAAACTTGGGCACTGGCATTGTCTTTTCTGTTAGTGACATTCTGTTGTGTTCTGCAGTCTCTCTGTTTTTATCATTCTCCAGCTTACTAACAGAACCTTATCTCATGATTTCACTAAACATTTCTAGCAGTTCGAGTTGGTCTGTAGTTAAAGATGTGGCCTTGAAGTATTTAACCTTAGAATCAAACCCCAATTTCACGTTCCATTAGCTATAATCACTTTGCGCTTGAGCAAGGCACTTGGGACAGAGATAGTTCACCCAAAAACTATAATCGTGTCAATGTCTTCACATTAATTTTTTTTACTTGAAATTGTATGACTTCTTTTCGGTGGAACACAAAAGTAGCTAATTATAAAAATAACCGGAGCTGTTACGCTCCAGAAATACAATAAAAGTAACCTGTATGACTTGTGCACCATGTTTTCATTATGCCAAGTGTTTTAAATCGATACAATAGCTTTTTTGTGAGGCATAGAAATTGAGTTGTTATTCACATTTTGCAGCTTATGTATTTTAAATTGCTTTGGAAAGAAACCATGTACTAAATAATCATTAATATGTTTTTTTAACAGGCACCCACTAACTTACCTGCTTTTACTTCAGCAGTAGCACAGGGCATATTCAATGTAGCGGTCTGTGACATTGTGATAGTCTTACATTGTACCACCCATTGCTGGAAGGCCAGACGTGTTTCTCATGGCTGTACAGCGAGACATAATTGGCATTAGGCAGATCCCATCTGAGGCACTAGATCTGTCTTCCTCTAATAGGGATGAAGGTCATTGGCAGCATAAATCTAGCACATGAAAAGAGATGAAAACGGGCACGGGATGACTGCTGATATCATTTCTGTTTCAGATACGTCTGTGTGATTGATGAGGTTGAGAGCAAACAATAAATCTCCTCTCAGGTGAAAAGAAGCAGCAAGGCACACTTGTGTCCCTCTTTTAGATCTCTCACAATCCATTTGTGCTCTGAATGACCAGACGTATTGGCATTCGACTCTATCACAGATAGAGAGAGTTGTGAATCAAAAGCAGACACTCCTGGCTTTATAATCTCTGTCGCATTCTGCATGTTCATTGATTAATGGATTGATTAGTAATGATTATAGTCTGTAAGAGACACTGTACATTGACACCAATGTCTACGCACAGCAGCACCACCCATGTTGGCTCAAAAAACTCTGACCTGTCCTGGATGAAGATCAGTTACATGATCAATTACATGATGTTTAATTCTTAGTTATTTTCCAGGCAAGAGGAAATTAGATTTAAAGTAATATATACACTGTGCATACTACTGTTCAAAAGTTTGGGGTTAGTAAGTTTTCCTTTTTTGGGAGAAAGAGAGAAATTCTTTTTCAAGGACACATTATATTCACCATAAGCAACAGTAAAGAATTTATATTCAAAGAATCCTGACAAAATGTATCACAGTTTCCACAAAAATATTGATCAGCACACCCATTCTCAACACTGAAAATAAGAAATGTTTCTTCAGTGTTAATTCAGAATGCTAGAATGATTTCTGAAGGATCCTGTGACACTGATGGGAAACATCTGAATTTTGAATCGCATTTAAAAACAAATTGTTTATTTACATAATATGTGTGTGTGCTGTGTATATATATATATATAAATACACACATGCATGTATATTTAACCAATAATATATTTATATTTATATAAAAAAGAATTGACATGACATGAGAAAAGACATGATATTTATTTATTATACATATGTGTACACACACATATATTATGTAAACAAACTTTTATTTTGGATTTTGCACTAGTTATTTTAAATTGTTATAATATTTATAATAATTTTTACTGTATTTCTGAAAAACATTAAAATATCATATTGACACCAAAGTTATATAGTATATATACTTTTACATAAACAAGAATGTATACTAAATGAAAACAGCTTAATTGTGTCTTCAGGTTTCTTATTCGGGCATTTGTAGTTGAGTCCAATGCCAAGAGAGAATTCTGAATTAACTGAAGCTTGATGATTTAATTGAAAAATCATTTTACAGAGGAATTAGTCAGACAGTGATGTCCTTATTTGGACATGTAACTCTCATGTGTTTATGTAAATTTCATGCACACATCTGTTTGTACATTTTAACATTTTGTTGCTAGAGGGAGAGTGTACAATTAAATCTGTTAGATTTTATCCATTTTTACTATTCCCCTAATTTAATCTATTAATAAACACTGCCTCAGAGCAACATCACTGACAAGCCTTTTTTAACGTCATTCTGAACATTGCCCTTTTTAGTCACCATGCTGCTACAAGAACGTGTTTGTTAACACTGCCAGAAGCATCCGCTAAAAATGGAGTTTAATAACCCTCTACAAGCTAAAACGTCCGTACACTGTGGCAAAATTGGTAGTTCATCCTCTTGGGTAATGCACTATTTTGTTTTCTTGAAATTAAGTGGCTGTTAGAAGGGTAAACCAGCAAAGTACCTCTTATAACAGATACATTCACTTTGATTTGTGCTTTAGTATGTGGAAGAAAAAATAACAGATATAACTGCGTTTGTTTGTGTTCCTGACTTTCATTAAACTTTTTACTAATTTATTTCCATTGTCTGAGTTTCTTTTCTTTCTTTCTTTTTTTTTTTTTAGATGCATTTTTGTTATTCCCATTTTCAATATTAAGTAAGTCGGGTGTATGTTTAAGATGACAAGTGTGTATGCGCTTCAGTCTTATTTTTCCCTGGAAAGTGCACACTAATATTCAAGGTCACGCTTCATTGCGCAACTAAATTAGCGAAGGCTTTTTAAGAGCTTAATGCAAAGTCTTGTTTCACATTACTGGTTATACAGTGTATATTCATTGTACATGTGTCGTATTTTAGCTCTCCAATTATTAATCCGCTTCAGTCAAGTTTACGGAATTAGAGATGTTCGTGATGGATTAATCAAGAAAACAATCTCTAATTGTAAATGCTTGCTGTCAAACTCAAGGCAGTCTGTAGAGACAACGAAACTTTCTCTGATTAAAAATCAATAATCGCTCGACAGGGCATGGCACCTCACGTTGCCGTCTTCATTGTCTCACAGAGACCCCTGATGTAACTCTGACTTCGTCAAGGATCGATTCTCATTCCTATGTTCTTGATCGGAGGCATTCTGTGTGGATGCTTTAGTCGTACGTGGCTGTGTTTGTGCCTTGTTTTGAGGGGGCGGAGGACGTCTTTGCTTTAATGATGTTCCATAGCCCCCGCCCCCGTGAGCGGGATGCCGCTAATTCGCACTGACGGTCTGTCATAGAGTCAGATGACTCAGAGGCACATCAGGCACATGTGCCTCCATTGTGCCCCCACCCCCCCGAAATCAGAATGCCGAGGGTTCCACCGCTACACTCTGTCACATACTTACTACATGCTCTGCCTGCTATAGGGACAGCAGCCAAGAGACAGGGAAAGAGGGATAAGAAGAGAGAGACCGAGAGAATGAGAGAAAAAAACAACAACAGGCAATTAGGCCAGGCAAAGAGAGATACATTGCTCAGGATAGATCTGCTGTGATAAATGATGTGATTTTCTGCAATGGGCATTTTGTTTTTGACTGAGTGTGTATGATGGTCTTTTTTATATAGAAAAACCTACAGGCATCTTTTGTGTCATTTATTTATTTTTTTAAATTGTTGTAATTGGCAGATTTATATTTATAATTAACGTAGGTTAAATAGGCTATTGTGAGTATCATCACGGCTGTGTTGACGTTTAGCCCAACAATGCAGTTGCAAGTGTGATCTTGTTCTCATATAACAGTGTGATCTTGCTTTTTTAAAGCAGTTCAATAAACAACAATTTTTTTGAGTAACTTATCATTGTAGACAGAATATTATCAGTTACCGCGAAAGTTACAAAGTAAAATTAATCACGCAACACAGTTATTGTAGCATTCCTGAATTGATCATTCACATACAAAATCACATACTTGCATGAGTAGGTACTTATTTTAATAATACTTACTTTTTGAACGCTAAAAAGAATGTTCTATATACTGTAGTATGAATGTGGGGAATATGAATGTAATTTAGATGTACTACATTCCGCATGTTTTTCAGTTGCGCCACTTCACTGCCATTCACAAATCCTCTCCTGTGGCCTCATGGGATAGTAAAGTGTCCGTTGTATGCACACTTCAGAATCTTGTTGGATGTGGAAGGGCATTCGGGTACACTGCAAACACTAATGCTCAAAATAATTCATTGATTTGAGTAGGACAAACTTAAATTAAACAAACTTTTAAGAGTATTTAGCACTTTATTTTTCTTTCAAGTTCACAAAACTGATATATTTTAAGCAAACTGAACTCTTTTGAGTTTTATGAACTTATTTCTTTTAATTTAGAAGAACTTAAGTTTAACTGAAACTGGGCTGGGATTTCTATATCCCAGCATGCTTCGTCCATGACACTCGAAATGCTTGTGTTTGTGTGTGCAAGATTATTGTTATGTGGGAGATTTAGTGGTGATTAATATTTTGTTATGCTAATTTGGAAGAGTTTATGTTAAAGTTTTTGGAGTTACCGTCATGGTGACAAAGTGGTGCAAACGTCTTCGTTTGAGAGAACGCATGTTAAATGCTTTATGTTTCTGCACTCATTCAGCAAGTGCTATTCCATGCTATTGTTAACATGTAACATTTTCTGAATTAGCTTGTTATAGCTAGCTTAGTTGAGGTTACGTGAAAATTTAGTTAAATGTATGAATTTGTATACTTAAACATTTAAAGTTAAGAAGAATAAAAATTCATGAGTACAAAATAAAATGCCTATTCTGCTTACTTAAACTGAATGTCTTAATTGAGGCAATCAATTCTTTTTAGTTTTGCCAACTTATTTGGGCTTACAGTGTACTTTTTGCCTACTCTTTTATGAGTAATGGGAATTTGGACATACTTTTGTCATATAATGTTTTTGCCAACTATGTAGGCAGGGAGGTATGTGATTTCATTCTTGAACGAATCAGTGATTTTGAACAGTTGGTCAATGAACGATTCTTCACTTGTTGCCACCTACTGGTGTTTTTCATTGACCAATAAAATCTGCAGATAGAAAAATAAAGAAAAAATAAATAGGAAAAACTGAAAAATCCCCATCACTAATAAACAAGCGGAGTGATTCAGTGAACAGTCCCCACTCTCTATGAACGCTGTTTATTCAATCAAATTGGCAGGCAACTACTGTGCCTAAATAATTATTAATTATATAACTATTTCATTTTGTTTACAAAAAAAAAATTGATGTGGGAATATAAATTGTTGTTGTAAAAAAGAACTAATTTTGATTATTTTCCTAAAACTAAATGTATATGTTCTCTTTTACTTTCACTTTTATTAGTTGTTGATCCCAGCTGTACAGTAAATCTGAGCAGTGCTGCTTCAACCTCGTCAGAGTTCATGGGATTTGTGGTTGTTGTTGGATCCCTGTTCACAACACAAAAAAGACTGTGCAGGAGGGCTAAAATTAGCTACGGAATGAAATGTCTCAGAAAAAGGAAAATTGGACTCAATTACTGGAGAATTCCTTATTCAGTCATGTTTTGACCTCTCCTGTGCCAGGAAAATATGAACGTCGTTTAGTAGCAGAGAGAGGAAAAAGAGGAGAGCAGCAAAGAGAGAGTCAGAGGGAGAACGTGTTCGTCAGGGGCTCTGAGGGTACGCTTGTTTCCAGTGGCACGAATCAACTCAAAATATTACGGTTTGATTAGACCGCATGCTTGGCTGTTTATACGTTTGACTTCTCAGGATAGAGTCATATCTCACACATTTGATGCCTTGCCAGACCAACAGTGTGCCAGTGTTTCTCAGTGTTTATTTATTACTTTAGTGTTTAATAGGAATTCAGATGTAAGAGAAGAATTAGAAAAACAAACATGCATTGCAAGTAGCTCAGACCTGCTAGTTGAAGTCCAAAATAAATAAAGCTATCACACGCACAATTACAGTATTTACAGTAATTTCTATTATTAAAGTACTTTGTGTAAAAAGTCACTTTTTTTAAATCTTGTTTGCCATTCATTTTTAGAGATTTTTTTTTATGTTTTTGAGAGAAGTCTTTACTGCTCACAAAGGCTGCATTTATTTGATCAGAAAATACAAACAGAAATTTGGTCACAATTTAAAATGACTGTTTTTCTATTTTAATATGTTTTAAAATGTAATTCATTCCTGTGATGGCAAAGCTGAATTTTCAGCATCATTACCCCAGGCTTCAGTGTCACATGATCCTTTAGAAATCATTATAATATACTGTTTTGCTGCTCAAGAAACATTTCTTTTTACTGTACTGTATAGTTGTACTGCTTAATATTTCTGTGGAAACTGATATATTTTTTCAGGATCCTTTGATGATAAAAGTTTGTAATAATATATATATATATATATATATATATATATATATATATATATATATGTAATAACATAATATATTAGACAGCGGATGTCAAGTGCCTGTCATTTTCTTAGAGAGACATGTGAACATTTTTCACATTTCCCATGAGCTTGATCAACTAAATTGTATAGGTATACAAAAGGAAGATCTCATTTAAGATGTATTTAATAAAATATTTAACTGAAAACGAAAAGTCAACGTCAACAAAAGAAATGACTGCGAACAGCAGTAAACGAACTGCGAGCCTTTCAGTATCTTGCGTGACAGTCAAATGGAAGAGATCATCCTTGGGATATTTTCCCACAAATTTTGGCTGGCAAAAGGCTTGCGTTTCTGGACTAGTGTGACATGTTAGTGCTGTTCTGATATAATCAGGCTATACTGGAGGTCGGGTTGTTCATCTGCTCTGATATTTCCGACTTAGATGAGCAGCTCATCATGTAGTGTCTTGCCATTTTGATACATGACATGTGCAACAGCACATCATCCAGTGGCCTCGCTCTTTTCATAGCTGGCATTTTAGGCATTATGGAATGCGCTGAAAATGACTAATTGTGGTCTGCCTTGCACTTTGCTCTTTTGTTTAAGCTCTGTGGTTAAAGGGTTGATTCACCCAAAAATGAAATTTAGTTCATTAATTACTCACCCTCATGTCATTCCACACCCTTAAGACCTTCATTCATCTTGTGGAACACAAATCAAGATATATTGATGAATCTGAGGTTTTTTTTATCCTACATCAAAAGAAACGAAATTACCACATTAAATTTCCAGAAGTAGTAAAAACATTGTTAAAATAGTTAACATGACTACAGTGGCTCAACCTTAATGTTATGAAGTCACGGGAATGTTTCTTGAGCGCAAAAACAAAAATAACGACTTTAGACACTATAGATAGATGCTATTTACACTAAGTGAAAATAACAGCATTTTCTTTGCAATATGCTATTTACACTAGGTCTTTTTACACCATGTAAAAGTATCAGTTCTTTGCAATAAGAGTAAATAGTAATTAGATGCTATCTATACTTTATATTTGCAGATACTACTTGCTCCTCAGTATTTTTGTAACAGGATGCAATAATATCAGATAGAGGGTAAATGATTGTATTTTTAAAAATTATTAAATGGATGCTGCCTTATTGGTAGAATAAAACCCCTCCCTACACCTTCCTCTAACCCTACCCAATAAACACTTTTAATATTATTAAACACTCGTTCGCACTTTATTTTCGTGTCGACTGCATTAAAAGCCAGATCTGCAAGTCTTACTTGCTACTGCTGCACCACTGAAGACGTTGAATTCTATGTGTCCTTTTTACAACTTGAGTGGCTCATCCAGACATTGGTTAGTGTAAATGGCATTTGCCAACAAGGTGTATTTGCACTCCGGATAAAAAAAAAAAAATCTCTTGGATTTCATCAAAATATCTTAATTTGTGTTCCAAAGATGAACGAAGGTCTTACGGGTGTGGGAAGGCATGAGGGTGAGAACTTATTGACACAAATTTCATTTTTGGGTGAACTAACCCTTTAAAGTACATGTATAATTTGTTCTTTCATGTTATTGTCCCATTGTAAAGGAATAGAGTAGTTCAACCAAAACTGAAAATTCTCACCTGCTCTCACTTTCTTCCATGGAGCTCAAAAGGAGATTTTGGACAAACTGCTGTCTTTTTCCATAGCATATTTTTCCATACAATGAAAGTAAATGGCGACTGAGGCTGTCATTCTGCCTAACATCTCATTTATAGCTCTATGGAAGAAAAGAACATACTTCCATTTTCAAAAGTGCTTTTCCATTTATATGTGGTTTTAATGTGCTGTAAGTACGCTTTTTTCTGTTGAAGAGCAGAATATGCATGGTACTACCTAAGGTGAATATCAAACAGCATTTTTGTGTCCTTGAAGGGCACTGCTGAAAGGGGACATTACTGGAAGATTTGTTCCAAACGAAATTGAGCAACCAAATACTGAAGCCGTTAGGGAACGATACATGTGATGAAGTCATTTTACCATTTATGATCACGTGATCCTGAGTGGTGTATCCTCCTGATTAATTTTTAAAGTTTAATAAGGGTAATCTTATTTGAACCACTTCTCTACACATTTGCAAATGTTTGTTTATACCGAATGGAAAGAGACAGTACAATTAAAGGTGCATAAAATAAATATGTAACACAAAACTTTTGTTTTCTGCAACAGTCTTAACATCTGTATGAATTTTACTCTTATAATGAAGATAATATTAACATACACACACACACACACACACACACATATATATATATATAAACAATTTTTATAAGTTTTATTCAGTAAGGAAGGAAATTGCTGTTCTTTTGAACTTTATATTCATCAAAGAAAAAATATTAATCAATCACAACTGTTTTAAACATGGAAAAGAATAAGAAATGAGTAGCAAATCAGCATATTAGAATGATTTCTGAAGGATCATGTGGCACTGAAGACTGGAGTATTAAATAAACAATATATAAAGTGTAAAAAACACAAAACATTTCACAATATAACTGTTTTTGCTGTATTTTTGATCATAAATGCAGTCTTGATGAGCATAAAGGACTTCTTTCAAAAACATAAAAAAATGTATCGACTGCAAACCTTTGAACCATAGTTTATGTCATTGTGCCACAAATGAGACAATAATCCCTGCACCCTTCAGAGTGCTCACTTTCAAGTGATCTCTTGGAGTGAGTAGAGCACTTTTTAATGAATTCACCTTTAATCTAAGTAGCTTATTGTTATTGTTGAGCAATGGTAAAGTACTGTTTGTTCTTTACAGGTGAAGGTTGTCTGGGTTCATGTGCCAGACAGGACAGTCTTCTGTGCGTCACTTGACACTGCTCTTCTTTGGCACTGTCTGTAAATACTGACTCTGTAATGACACTGAGGAAACTCTTACTTTAATTTGCTTTTATGCCAGGTGTAGGACATAGAGTAAAATATGATAATTGACTCTTTAAAAAGTAACAGTCAGTAATCAAACCTTTTTTTTTTCTTTTTCTGTTGCAGTGTTGTGAGTCTTGCCTATGAGAGAGTTTTCCGTCAGCCTTTGAACTCCTACGGAGGGGAACGGCCATGACTGCCAGTAACCCGGACGGCAAGTGGACGGGACGGACCCGTCGACGCAGGTGTCACTGAAGCCACTGCTGGACATCAGATTGATACTGGACATCAGACACTGCAGATCTCTCCGACAAGCAGTAAGACAGGAAGTCCATCATCAAGCCAGGTGTCAAACTGTTTAAGACCCGCCCCAATAAATGCCTTAAAGACACAGTACACTACATCTCTATGTAGAGGAACCTGCAGCAGGAGACTTCTTAAAAAAAAAAAAAAAAGCTTGACATGTTTTCATTTTTCTCTTTATGAGCGAATCAGTGTCTTGCAAGAACAGATGTGAATATTTTCTTATAATAGAGAAATATTTGTTTGGGTGTAATATTGCCACTTGTTTTTTTGTGGTAGGCCTGGTGAAAGCTGTTAAATAGAAGTGAAGGGAAAGTCTACTGTCTGTCTGTGGCAGCCTCTTCCATCTAGTTTTATCTCTTTTCATTTCCTTAACCAAAAGACTGCCAATCTGAAATGGAGAAATTCAGTGGCAGTGCTCAATGATGTCAGTCTGGACGGGTCACATATTTACAGTATGAATGCAAGATCAAATCACATTCCCCTCAGCACCAGACTCATTGCTTTCGCACAAATCTTCAGTGATCAAGAACAGTCTATTTTTAGATTAGAATGGCTGTGGCTGTGCCTGTGCTAACAAAACCATAAAAGTTTTTAAAGGGATAGTTCGCCTAAAATTTCTTAAAACTCTGTTGTGATTTACTCACCCTCATCTTGTTATTCCAAACCTGTATGACTTTCTATTTTCTGCAAGATATCTTAGTGTTTTTATCCATACAATGCAAGTCAATAGCTACGTTTACATGCACCCAAATAATTTATTTGCAGAACCTGATTTCACCAAGTACAACATGTTCCTGGATCAAAATCTTTGTTGATCCTGGAACAACATTCCAATCAACCAATCAGATTTGAGGGATAAGTTTACAGTTTATATCAAGTTTAGGCTTACAACCAGGGTGAGGTGCTTTGGCATCATTGTTATTCGCTTGTCATTTCCCTCTGATTTTTTAGGGATAAGTTATCAGGCAGGGACATGGTTATGATTAAATTTTCTGCCAGGAGTGCTGTTCCAGGATCAACAAAATATGTTGATCCTGGAATGCGTCTAACTCGGCAAAATCAGGACGTGTGATCTATTTTTAGTCAGATTGATGGCTCAGTGAGACTAAAACACTTTCATTTCATTTAAATTTCGATCAGATTGAAAGGGATGGTGTTGACCTGAAATAATCTGATCAACAGGAAAGAATCTGCATGCAAACACTTGAATCCAACTATGTTCTCAATCGAATTCATAAATGCCTCACACACATGCGCAGTGCCGCCACGCATTACAAACGTGCGTATGTTTAATTCTCACGTCTTACGAACTGGTCGGTGGAGGAGACTAAACATTTGCTAAAAAAGCTCTTTTGACGCACGTGTCAGCTTTCGTTTTAGCTATGTCATCAAGCCAAAAACAAGCTTTACACTCGCGCAAGTGTAACTTAACGCGAATCTATGAATCGGATTGCAACGTTTAAGGTAATATACAAACATTCAGAATCTAAAAATGATTTGGACTCATTTCGTATGACGAAAATTAGTGCATGTAAACATACCTAATGTGGTCCAGTGTTGTTTTGGACCACATTAACTTTCATTGTATGAACAGAAACATTCTTTAAAATATCTTTTTTTGTGTTTTGCAGAAGAAAGAAAGTCATACAGGTTTGGAACGACATGAGGGTGAGTAAATCGTTTTTGGGTGAACTGTCCCTTTCACGCCCAGAGGAGTAAAACAATAATCAGTAATAGTCACCTGAATAATAGACCTATATGTTTGGTGGCCTTCATGGTCTCCAAGGTGCAGATAAATGCTGAAGGTTGAATTGTGGGTGCCATCAGGTTTGGTGGACAGCTGGTTATTCATTTGAGTTGGTGCATTACTGGACTGATGCCCAGCGCTCAGATGGTGAGCCGAGTCTACTTCTCTCTGTCTGCATCCACTTTAAAAATCAGTGGTGAACCATTACAGAGTTTGGTTAATCAATACTGCCGACCAGTTTATGGCAATAGGAATAACACTGTCTGTTGCTGTGGACTGGGAACTTTGGTATTGCAGTTCAATTCGCCTCTTTGCAATACCCACTATAAATAGCGCCCTCAAACAGACGACTGCAAATTACAGTGCCACACACCGACAGCAAGACAATAAAGCCACATATAAACAGATCTGCAAGTCATATTCCAGGTTAGCTAACACTCCCTCTGTTGGGAGACACAGCAACAGAAAGAGACGATACTCTCTCTGAAATGACTGCCCCACAATCCTCCCTGTCTCTGTCTCTCTTTTCATCTCCCACTCCTTTTTCGTTCTTTGTTTTTTTTTTTGCTTTCCTTCCCTGCCTATCTGACATGCAACCAAGCATGCAGACTTATGCACACAGTTGTCTTCTCTTTCTCTGTCCCTCTCTGTGTTTCCTGTTGGAACTACTCTGAATAGACGACGTGTCAGAATTCTAGGATAAACGTGCTCTGATCGTATAGAATTGAAACACAAACCATTTCTAGAGTGAACCAGCCGCTTCGTTGTCATGGAAATACATTCAAGTAATCTGTATGCAAAGTTCTTTGGAAGTGTACTATCTATTTTTTTAAACCTAGCCTTGAATATTATATAACCAAAGTCGAACCCTGAAAATCTATGTTTTATGTTTGGACCTCTTTTTATTTTTTGAAGAGATTTAGAACCTAGTGAAAATAGATGCACATGAAACACGACGTATGTACATAAGCAGATGTCTATTTTATTGTGTCCTCAAGGTCACACGTCATTTTAGGCAGATCTACTTTTTGACTGTTAGCCTTCTCGAGTCCCAGGCCCTGTTTTTCTCGTTCTCTTAATCCTTAATGGTTTTGTGCACCTCGTGGAATCTGATCCTGCCGGTTGCAGACTCTCTCTCCTCAGCTCTCTCCTTTTTTAGCGTGTGTGTTAGTTAGTTGACTGGACTCTCTAGCAGAGGACCACTTGCTGAGTGCGTTTCATAAACTGAAGCCGAGATCATCAGGTGGAGCAGCGCCATGAAGCAACTTAACATGGAGCGTTGCGTCACGTCACATGTTGTAGATCCGCATGTGACTTTAATATGTAAATAAGTGTTAGTGCTATTATGATGTCACCAGACATGTGCTCGATGCAGTGGATCGGAATGGTTTACACTTGAGAACAAAATAATTCCTTAACATCCACGATGCGATGCGCATGGCTCTTTCTTTACACACTGAGTCAACAGCCAAGAATTACCAGCCAACCGTGAGGAGACTTTGTTACCATGGAGATGCTCCGCCAGTGCTGACTGGTCAGCTGGCTTTGGAGGAAAAGGAAGCTTTGCCCTGTGAAAGAAGGACAATTACCTGCTAAACGAGATAAACCAGATCAGCACATCCTCTCATTGAGTTGATCGATTATTTTGTTCATATTCAACTTGCTGCGATTAAACTGATTCACGCAGGAATGTGTAATGCAATGGAGAGGTTTCTAGAAGCTGACTAATTTGGTCCACGCATGAATTTTGTCTGACAATTAGGGTTGCACTGACAACAAGATTATTCCAAAAATCATTTGCACGTCATGGCTGATGGGCGATAAATGGATGATATTAAAATTTGTCGCTATTTTGTTTTAATACGTTTTAAAATAAAACTAAAATGAAAAATACAATATTTAGGCTTTACACAACATTACAATGCGAACGAGATTTGTCATTAAATTAATTATTAAATCGGCAAAGATTATCTAAATGTGAAGGCGGAAATGAAAACATTTTTTTTCAGTATCGATTGATATCGATCAATATATAAATGAACAAGTCTGTAATATCGACAATCGCTATTTGATTCCCAACAAATGTGTGAGAGATACTGAGTCAAAATGCAGAGACTCTTATAGCAATCATAGAAAGAGAACCTTAGCACACCAATGTGATATTTGATGTAATGTATAAACAATAAAAATTCTGTTGTGGCTTTCATTACAGCATGAAATATTTTGTACTTTGTGTACTCTGCTCATTGTTAATGGATTTCAGTGAGCTTAGATAAATTCTTCAGAATCATGATTATGCATTTTTTCACTTTTGTAAAGTGTCATAATGGACAGAGTTACCAGTGTAACGCTTGGCTGCTCACACAGTAACAAAACCGCAGGAGAACACTGCTGACTGGAAAAGATCTCTTTCAATTACCAGATCACCTTACTTCTAGTGTCCATCATACAGCCCTGTATACAGCTACAGGTCACTAACCAAACACAGGCAATCGCACGCCAGAAATATGAATCTAATATCAGATCATTTTGGTAATCACAGGTAGACTTCTGTGTATTTCAGCTTTGATGAGAGGTGTGTTGGTGTGTGTTGGGTCAGCTTTTGTGCCTCCTAACAAGCATGCTGAGGGAGATGCGCTCGGCGAGTCTGTGTTCTTTCGATGAACAATCCGGACGGCAGGAAAGTGTATAGAATCACCCCCCTCAAAGAAGTAAATAAATAACCAGATGTTCCTCTATTCATGTGAGTTTTGGATGGGCTTGCCCTTTCTTTCTGCATGATGCTTTGGTTTTAAAAACTTGCATCCTGATTGATGATGTATTTGTGTTATTTATTAATTACTTTCTTTTCTTTCTTTCTTTTTATTTTATATATATATATATATATATATATATATATATATATATATACATATATATTGGAGACCCTGTATCTTTTCTTTCTAATCCTTTTTTGGGGGGGTTAATTCATCAATCTTCTTGATTTTTCTACATGCATATCATTTTGTAGGCAGCAATATGAGATGTGATGGAAATGAAATTATGTGCAATGTTGAAAATTAAAAAAAAACGAAACATAATATATTAAATAAAAACAAAGAAGGCCATTTTTATCTCTCTTCTGTGTGTGCATTTTTGAATTAATCTTCATTATATTAGCACTCATCCTGCTCCACTTCTGAGACTCAAATCTCTATTTGTGTGTGTATGTGACAATCGATGTAGCAAGAGTCTTACTAGACCCTCGCCATGTGTTCGTCTCCGAATGAGACCTGTGACCGAGGACAAAGAGTTTTGCCATTAAAGGACATTTTCTGATGCAAGGGCTCATGGACTTGTTTTTGACACCTGATCCTCCAGTCATTCATGTACGGCAGCGTTTAAATATTTAACATGGAAGCTGCATGGAGTAATTACTAGACTCTTGGATTTGCTCCAGACGCAGTAGCTGAACTCCCACCGAAGACAATGTGCCTGAGCTCACACCCTGCGAACAAAATAGCACTGTGCTGCGCTCC
>CM074280.1:7598650-7758650 GCA_037194245.1 Opsariichthys bidens | reverse complement strand
CATTTCTTTGTCAAAGTGTTTCTGGTCTGCATTTCATTCAAAATAATTTGACAAAAATAAAGAATGCAGATTATGTTGAAGGAATGTTTCACGTTCAATACAAGTTAAGCTCAAATCGAATGACGTCGGCGTGGAAAAATCACAATTTCTTGCACACATTCCTATAGTCTTATTAAAAGGAAACTGCCATTTTCTATTCCCTAATCTTTAGTCAAGTACATCTCCATATTTTTTAATTTTATATTGTTTGCAACAATTATAGAATGACCACAAAATGATAATTAGCCTGTTTAGTAATACTGTTTAATACATTATACTGCATTATTACGATGCTGAAATGTTTGAGTCATCCAGGCAATGATGTCTACTGTTTCTAAGATCCAATCTGAAGACTTTGGCTATGTAACAAGTTCTTCTGAGGTTTGTGTTATTAGGTGCATTATGGTAGTATTGTCTGTAGGGGGCTCTGTGTCCACTTTCTCTCAGGCTCAATGCATGTTGACCTTTTATCTTTTTCATTTTTAAGGAAAGAGAAACCCATTATCACATTCACATGACATATGTCATTCATTTTAATAAGCACTTTTCAAATTTCTACCATGCTCAGTGATGACATCTCTGTAATCATACTATTAAAGCTCCGATGACAGATTTCATATCTTCTCCACTACAAAAGGCCAGCTTGACTTAATGAGACCGGCTGAAGAGTGCTGAAGGAGTGACATGCCAATCGTTTCCTAATGTCTTGTTAGCAAGAAACCGGTTAAATCAGCTGATTTCCACCTAGTCAGTTACACACGGAGTGAAACATTTTTGTGTGCCAATTTGTTAAGCACTCTCACACAAGACAAGAGGTTTCGCTTTCCTTAATATACTGTCACTAAACTCCTCCATTGGGTCTGAAATCTAAAAAGGTTTTATTGCCATGACAAATCTATACATATAAATGTATATTGATCAAAAGTTTGGGGGTATATATATATATATATATATATATTTATTTTTTTGCGCACCAAGTCTACACTTATTTGATTAAAAATACAATGAAATTGTATAATATTATTACAATTTGAAATGCATATGAATGTTTTATAATATATTGAATAAGTTTTAACATTTAATTTATTCCTGTGGTGGCAATGCTGCATTTTCAGCAGTCATCACTCCAGTGTCACATGAGCCTTCAGAAATCTTTCAAATATGCTGATTTGGTGCTCAAGAAATGTTTCTTATTAATGTTGTTAAACAGTTGTGCTGGTTAATATTTTTGTGGAAACGATTATGTATTTTTTTTTCAAGGCTCTCTGAGTAATAGAATGTTAAGAACAGCTTTTATTTGTAATCAAACAATTTTTTGGTCAATTTAATGCTTCCTTGCTGAATAAATATATTTGTATACTTCTTGACCCCAAACTTTTGAACAGCGCTTCATGCTTCTATGTGTAATGAATGAAAAACGAAAAGTGAAAACATCACAAAAAAAGTCAAATATTCATTTTCTTTCTGGAAGGTCTATCCAAAATCAAAATTACTTGCTTTCTACTGAATCTATTTCTTTCTCTTCGTCCATATTTCTTCTGTTAGCATCCTTTAAACCACCTGTCCTGTCCAATCCCGCCCTGTCCTTGTCTGTAACTTGTCTTCCCTCTTTAATTGTGCCCTTCTGCTTTGATTAATTTCACTTATTAATTTATGTGATTATAAATTATTTTATCTTCCCAGTAATAGATCTTAAAAGGGAGTTTTTAATGCTCCTTGTCTCATTTTCATCTATTGTGTATTGATACGTCTCTTCTTGGGCTCTCTTTTTCTTCCTTCCTCTGTCCTTCCATTCTCCCATTCTGCTGCCCCCCCCCCATACCAGTTGATGAATATTCATCAGGTTAAGTCGCACTATACTCTTCACAGTTCTTGTTAGGAGCAGTGTGTTAATGACATTCAGCAGAGTCCAAATGTAGATAAGTGTACTCCGGGAAAGGGTTTCCATCTCGCTGGCTAACAACGCTCCTTTATGGGATGTTCATGATGGCACGGTGGTCAGCCGCACTAGACGGATTCCTCCTGTCTCTAGCATGAACTTCTTTACGAGCATTTAAAATCCACTTTAATGCTCATTATAATGAGAGTTCCCTCTCTATTTGACCACTGTGCTCCTCTTCTTCACTATACAGGAAAATAGGGTCATGATCATGGTACCATCAATGGCATCTTTGTGATGCCTTTTTCTGCAAACCTATCTTAGAACGCATGGGTTTAAGTCTATGTAGATTTATGCAAGTATAGTGGGTCTATTATTGATGGACAGGCATCGAGGAGGTAGAATCCCTTTGAGGGTGGATCTCCACTGAGCTGTGCACATTGTTAATGGGAAGGGCTGGATATAGCCGGGTTTTGTGTGTCTAATGAGTGGTTTGCCTGAGGAGGAGACACAACTGCTGCTGTCCCTCTGCTGTCAGCCACTCCCACTCTGCTTTTGTCCAAATGTATCTCGACCCTCTCTTTCTCTCTTATTCTCTATACCGCAGGTGATTTTCAGACCTGGCACATCTGAGCAAGTGTTGTTGCTTTTTAATACAATAACTCAATAAGCAAGATGTTAATATAGGATGACTTAAGGTTTGGTCACATTAGCGAAATTTCTGCAAAGATTCTTGGACAAAAAGGTTTATTATTGTCAATAATATAAAGTATAAAACTCAATTTACAAAGAATTGTCACTTTCAAAACAAGCTGTCACAGTTGGTTGTAGTGAAACACATGGCGAAAGGAGTAGGCAACAAATGCAGCCTTTAATAAATCCAGAATGGAGCACTTAGGAGGCCGCAGGAGATGACGTAAACACAACCACATTAACATTGATGTTACTAGACCAAAAAAATAAGGAAACACGGGGCTCACATTAGGAGAGTAATCAATGTCAAACGGAACAGGTGTGGGAACTAATTAACAACCAGGGAAACAAACTAGGGAACGCAGGCAGACGGGCAAACCGGTGTGGTGAGAAATCGAGTTCCATCAGGAATCGGTATCCTTTAGGATCCCGAGTGATTGGTTTAACTGACTTTTAATGGGCGGTGTTTTTTAGCGCCTGATTGTAATTCCTGCAAAATCACATTACTGTATAAAATGTTTTATAATAAACATTAATGTCTTTTTAAAATTACATTCATATACTAGTATATAACTGAAGCTAGAGGTTGTGAAATGAAACATTTCTTTTTACTGTTACTGTAAGTTAGCTTATGTACTAGCATAGCATACATTAGCCTACTAGCTTAGCGTATAGGAGATCAGGTTTATACTGATAATTCCCACCACTAAAACGCACGCTAACAATATACGAACATTAGATGAGGAGTGAAACAAAAGTCCCATTGATTTTGGACTATATATCAGCAGTCTTGGAGGATTGCTCAGCCAATCAGATTCAAGGACTGATTGTTAAAAGTGCAATAATCATTGTTTCTTGCAAAAGCCTTTCCCATGAACTTCAAATATGCCTCAACTTCTAAATGAGGGAAATTTAGAATAAATAATAAGCAATGGCTCGTTCCCAGGGAAAAAGGAGGGGGAGAGAGCTCAAGAATCATATTTTTAGCCACATCAATAGTTCTCGCTAAAGCTCTTTTTTTTTTTTTTGGAGTCTAGCAAAATAAGCCAAGCAAAACCTGACCTTCAATGTACTGTGGTGAGATTTCCGTAGATTTCAGGCTACTGTTTGGGTGCCACCCCATTCGTACAGTAGTAGCCTACATACCTCTCTACTCCCTCTCTGGGCCGCATGCCAGCGTATCCAAGTGGCACCGGACCACCAATTGTACCATTGAGCTTTTTGTCCTATGCCTATGTGCCACTCCTGAGTCTCAGTAACCATGGTGACATGCTGACTGTGCCAAGCATACATTTGGTACCCTTACAATGACAGAAGAGCAGGGCAGTAACTGGGCAGGGCAGTTATTTACAACACCATCATATTTGGGGATTGGCTCTACTGGTTCACTTTAAATACATGATAGGTTATGGTGTCCAGGGGGAAAAACCTGGAAGTGAAGCATTGTATTTCCTGTCTTTGAATAATATTAAAATCTTAAAAATCTTTTATTTTATTTATCTTAAATGCGCAGTCCATGTCCTCATTTTGTGCAGTGCACCCAAAACCTCTCATGGCAAAAAGACAAAAAGGGTCATCATTTTATTTCTCAAACAAAACACTTTTCCACAGCTTTTTTTTGGCATCACTTATTTAGAGTCTTTCACTCTAAAAAATAAAAAAATACTGTATTGATTTTCTCATTTACATGTGTAGTTAAAGAGCTCAGTGATGAATACATACAAAAAAACACTTCTAAAAATGATTTGGCTTTAAATTCACTGGCAAGTGTCGTTTCAAGGATGAAAAGTTCGTCTCATTCATTCAGTGAATCGTGCAATGAATGGCATTACTCAGATTCAGACCAACATTAGGGCCCTTCGCTTAACTTCTTCAAAGGCATCTGATTGCTTGCTTTCTTCAGCATCTTTTGAGATCTAGTGAGACAAGATCTAAAACATAATTCTATATTGGTTTAACAAATACATACTTTGATGAGATCAGCGAAACTGATGAACTGCATGTCCTCAGGCTTCTGAGGGAGCTTTAATTCATACCAGGCAGTTCATAACCCTAAATGAGCTTTGTCGCCCCAGATGAACTCATTTGAGCGGATGTTCGATATGTGTAAACAGAATATTTGTGTTTTGGTCTCTTTCTTTGTGTCTGCAACAAATGCATATAGTCGTTCTTTTTATTTGTTTTTGTTTTGAAGCAAAAGGAGCCCACCCCAAAAAAAAAAAAAAACAAGAAGCACACAATCACTCCATTATGCCATGACAAAAGTGCCTTTGATGTGGTGGAAGCAGAGCAATCTAGAGTCACAACAGCACAGAGAGGCAGGAGATATTTACTGAGTGAACACACTCTGCTTACAGGAGCAGTGCTGTTTGGAAAGACAGCAGCTGCAGGAGGGACATCCCCGTTGTTTGATCTGCTTCAGTCCCTCTGCGGTTTGGATACAGTTACCCCCAGGAAGCCCATCGGTTTGCAGTTGGGACTCTGGAGAGATAAAATTTCTCAGCCCATTCTGAACACAACGTGCCCACGGCAGAATACACATACACTATGAAATATTAAAGTCTTTACCATTAAACATATTTCCACGGGTAATGAGTAAATGCTGACATCATAATCTCCCATGCTTTTCTCTAATATGCTCCGTACATATCCAAGACTGGATCCTCTTCCTCAAAATGTTGCCATCTGGTATATATGATAACATCGTTAATACCTGGTCTCTTTCAGTGTTTGTTTTTAGTTTTGTGATGTGTGAAGAGCATTCTCTTCTCTCAGATGGATGAATGGATGATTTGGCAAGGTAGACAGAGCTGGTGTGTGGTGGGCGTTCTGGCGCAATATGGCTGCCGTCGCACCATCCAGGTGGTGGTCGAGGAGATTCCCCCATCCATATGTAAAGCTCTATATAAATGCAACATTCTTTTAACATTAGCTTTCACAACACATGTACCTGAAAAAGAATCTTGGTTCTGTGTCCTAAGAGTCTATGGTCGAGTTGACCCTAGTTAGATGTTTGTGTTCAGAGACAGTGGGGGTCCCGTGCACATGGTGGACAGGCGGAGTGGGATCCTCAGCCTGTAGGAGCACATGACATGGATGCACATGTGATCTCTCGCCCCCTCAGACACCAGGAGAGAAGAATTCTCTTTCAGCCCATTTGAAGGTCATGGCAGAGGGTCCTGCAACCCCAACTGTGTGTGTGTGTGTGTTGCGGACTACAGTGAATCTACCACTCGGATATCAGTGAGCAAGTGAATGCTATTCAGTTGATCATTGATTATTTTGTGGATTGCAGTGGCACATGGAATCATCTGTGTAATATTGAATTGACAGTGAATGCAAATAGCCTAGAACACACTGGGAAATGCTAGCAGGAACATATCAGCACATCATATTAGATAAGGGTGCCTTTTCTCATCGCTACAAGCGAAATACGAGGCTCTATATAAATTACTGTATGTTCATTTTACATGATTGTGTCGTGTATTTGGCGCAGCGCGTTCAGAGAAGCTAGCGTGCAGCCGGGAAGGGGGTGTGTGAGGATACTGGCAGCGTTTCATGCAGCTCCAGTGGACACCTAAAGCGGGACTCACTGGTGTGTGTGTGTGTGTGTGTGTGTAAAGAGAGCTAACACACTCTCACACACTTAACATTTGGACACAACATGGCGATGAGGCGCCGAGAGACACGACGACTCTTCCCCGACTAAACAAGCACGTTATGTTATAGGTGGGGGAGCGCGCGACAGGGAAATACGTGAAATTACGCGAAACTAATTAAACCTGAAGAGATTATTCCCCGAATTCCATTATATGCATGTAGCTTGTAGCGGTCATATAAAGCACACTGCTTTACCCCGCTGCTGGAAATCAAACGCTGTACATGGCGGTGGAGAATATCTGGTTCTTCTGTCTACTTTCTCTGGGTTACTGTGGATTATCCGTGCAAGGTAATACAAGCTCAATCTAATACTCTCCCATCCAATGTCTTTTAAGTTGTGTGTGTGTGTGTCTGGTAGCCTATATCTATGCATTTCTTTGTATCAGTCTGGATATGTTAGTAGATGGGCTGGAGAGAGTATAGTGCACCTTGCTTGTTGCAGCGTTGTGGAGCTTTTACTTTTTCACGTTTTCCTTTATATAAATAAATACAGGCAGCCTATTCGCCCTGCACTATTTATTTGTGGATTCAACTTTTTGTCACCTCCAAACTTCACTTTTGTAAGAAATATTATGCGTTCGATAGAAAGTAACGGTTTGGTTAATTTGATGTGATAGTAAAGCATATTGAAACGACATTAACCATAAATCAAATCGATAAAGAGACATAAAGGCAAGGCAATGCTTCCTCAGAGGGGCGGGATATGTAGTGGGGGGCTCTAGTTTCGGAATGTACAGGTTCATGGTCATCATTATAGCAAAGTAAATCTGCTTCAAGAAATGTTGGACTTTAAAGGGGTTTGCTTGAATGGACGTCAAAAGGAGCAAAGGGGAGGGGGTCTTAAAAAGTCCATATTATCAGTCCACGTAATTACTTAAACATTGCAACCCATTAACTCACATATTTACCCTGAGTGTCCTTGAGCTGAAGATATTAAAAGGAATCTGTTAAATGACCATTTGTTGAAGCAGCATGTTTGTCTTGACATGAAAAGAACAACTTAAGAAACCAAATTAAATCACAATTCCTCAGATTGTTTAGCTAAATTGTCATAGCCTACCTAATGCACATGTAAAAGTTTAAACCACTTCAAGCTTGAACAAGAAAACGAGTAGGATGTTCTGTTCGTTGTAAAGTGCAACAAGATGACAGGGAGTTGAACAGGTCAGGGAAGAAGTGCTTCACAGTGTCTTTTCAATCGTCCTGTCAAACTATAAAATATCTATTCTGCATATATATATATATATATATATAAACACACTGATTTTTTGCCCACCACATTCCCTAAGTGTGCCAAAACGGTAACACATGAAAATAAATAGGTATTTTGTAGCTTGTGGTGCCTTTGTCGCCCGCTAGGGGGACTGGGCCAAAATACCCCCCCCCCCCCCCCCCAAAAAAAAAAAAAAAAAAAAATTGACCCCGCTGAAAGGCATTGTGTAAATCGCACCCTTTTTAAAATAGAGAGATGGTGACTTGGGTGAGCGGAAAATTACTGGCATGAGCTTGTTATGAGTTCTTGCTTATTCTTGCATTTAAATCTAATAATTATTCAATTTATGAGTTTAAAAAAGGCTTTGATGCTTTTTGTGTAATTTTATGGCATATATTTATCGCACTGGATGGCGTGTAATGAAATTGGCGAGATCAAAGGCGGTAGGAGTGTTGTTGTGGCTGGTGAAGGGTGAGTGCTGTTCAGTGCAGGAGCTTCGGGCAGCTTCAGCAACTTGAATTCAGTCACAGGCGCTGGAGGAAAAAGGGGTGGGGAGTGGTCAGGGCGACTTATCCAAAGACTATACACCTTATTTACATAACAAAGAAGAGCACTGAAACACATGGGCACCTCTTGGCATCCAGTGATGCCCTTGTCTCTCCGATGTCCATTGGGAAGTATAAATGGCAACCACAGCGGTCAAAACACTGTGTCATCTTTTAGCTCCGTTAACGATTTTAGTGCCAGTGCTGTAGTGGATAGATTATTTACAGCGGGGCGGACGTACTAGTGATCAATTGCATTAAAAATGCTTGCTCTAGACCACTGTTCAAACCTGCGGCAGGGGGGGTTCTGTCTTCATTAAAGTGCTTATTTTATATATTTCTATATTTCTCCAGGGTTTTTTTATCGTATATTTTTTATTTATTTATTTATCAGTACATTCTAAATACAACATGTGATTTTCTTCCAGGATTGTTTTGGCAGATTTTTTGAAACATTCATCTTAAAGGTAGTAAACGATTTTGATTCATTGGCCAAGGACCACTCAAAACAACATGTAAAGCTACGAATCACTGTTTGTTTTGTTCTGCGTCATGTTTAGGGGTGTGAAAATGTGCATCTAATAAAATATTCATTCCACAAACTTCACATGTCTTTTAAAAAACAAAAACAAAACAAAACAGCGTTTAGTTGATCCTGGTAAGCGCTCATTGTCACAGATGTAAATATGATGTCTACCCTCTTCCATGAGGTGGTTTGGCATTACGATGACTCTGTTTCCAGGTGGACCGTTAAAGATCTCTAGGAAATACTCTAGAATTTAACAGATAATGACTCCTGAATTGTTTCCCATTTTGTGTGCCATATGCATCAGGTGTTCAGCCAACGGTTCATGGGCGGAACTGTGGCTGAGACTAATCTATGGGTGTTGGGGCATTTTCTTCAATTGCTCCAAAACTTTGGAACTCTCTGCCTGCTGAGATTAAGCAAGTGTTTTTAAGTCTTTCCTTAATAAAAAATAATAATAATTATTATAATTATTATTTTATTGCTTATAACACCTTTAAAAGTAGCATATCAAAGCTATATTATATTATGCTAATTTGCATAAACCACGTAACACACGTTCATTCAGTAGTATTTATGCACTGAAATTGATGTCTTGAAATAAGAGGGGAGGGTCTCGAAGAAATCCGAATGCAATTGATCACAGGACATGCTTTTGTAACACGTGCAAATGCATCTTGGCTGAATTGGGATGCATCTTGTGACTGCTGCAGTTTCACGTTCCCATTAGAAATGCACAGTTCTGAGTCCGAGAACATCTCCGAGTAGAACATCATGGGTTGCCATCTCTTAATTACAGCAATTATAAACTGTAAAAGGTGGCTGCTGTTTTTTGCGGTACTCCGCGACTGTCTGTCTACAGCTCTAAGTAGCCTTTCAGAACGCGCTGTTGATGTGCGATGTCTGCGTGAGCAGGGTGGGTGGAGGACGTATACGTAGGTTGACAGGCAAGGACATCCTATCAGACTGAATGCAATGATTGGATGAACATTTTTTTTAGACCTGAGACTTCCACAGAAGATATGTGTGCATTTTTCAATATTTAGATCACTTCTATTATTGATTGCTATCAGGATGTGATAACTAAAATTGTATATGAAAAACATTGCCTACCCTGCCTTTAAGTAACAGTACAGTATTATTTTCATACACCATTATCTTCATCTTATATTTATCACTATTAAGATAAATGCATGTTCCCTGCTGATTTGCATGCTAGACTTTGCTGTTTAATGAAGTAACTATCTGTTTCCTCTGTTGGCTACTGGGTTTTTTTTTTTTTTTTTTGCTCCTGTATCCCAGTATTTAAGATACTAATATTATTACACATATTATTATAATATTATTATTATCACAACAATAGAGACCTCAAGGATGCCTTTTCTTTGGAAAACATACATTAAGTTTTTGCGATAAGTATTGCTTTGTGCTTGAGGAAGATATAAGATTGACAGATCCAAAATAGGCCATATACCTTTCTTTGCCCCAGTATATGAATAAATGTTCATCATAGTATTTTCATTCACTCTTGTACTTCAGCCCTGGACAGTAATGTTCTAGTTCTAAGTTTTACTCCGTGCAGCTGTTACAGACTCACATCTCATCTCGCATTGGAATGCTTTATCTTCCAGTGCATTCACAAAATGAAATACAACCAAATCTGCCCAATATCCCTTTAAGGCAAGATGTGCAATGCTGAGACACATAAGCTCATGTTGGGAGTCGGGACTGAGCCCCCCCCCCCCATCCCCCCCCCCCCCCCCAAAACTAAAATCCTATAATCCTTCCTGATGAGGAAAAAAATGATTGAGCATTTCAAAGAGGTGTAAATCCAGTACGTGACATCCAATTTATCTCTAGATAAGTTGTTTGGGAAAATCTAAAATGTCTAAATCTACTCCTATGGTCTTAACTATTACTAAACACACCTGAGTTGTGGTTCTTTGGGGTTTAGTTACAGATTAGCTATTGTGTTGTTGGAATGAGAAAATCAGCTGAAATGCTGACTTGAGCACCTGTGGTTTATCATAACAATAGAAGAAGATCACAGATGTTTTGAGACTTCTATTATGGACAGGCTGTGCAGAGCAGCGCAGTATTTTGACAGGTGTCACTGCAAGAGATGCTGTAAGCAAATATGTTACTTTGAGAAGGTAGAAGGAGTGGTCGAGTAAGTAGATCTTGTCTGAGAGTTCAGGTTGATCTTTTCAGTGACTTCGAAAGTCTGAAACATAACATCCCTATTTCTTCACTGCAACTATTCCCTCCTGTCCACTAAGATTTGTACCCACAATTTCAGGCTGGGTTTCCCTGAGGCTGTGTTCCGGGTTTACAAAGAGGAAGAGGAATGTTGTTAAATGTATGTGTGTTGTTGTGGTAAGTGAGGATGATTTGGAGTGATCTATTCCTCTCGTTTTCTCTCTTCAGATTCATTAACTGAGATCTTTGGTTTTCCACAAGAAAGATCACATAAAATATATGTGAACTCATGGTTAATAGATGAGGACTGATGCACTGATGCACATAGGAGGCTGCACCTCTCCACTTTAAAAATCTTATTAAGCTTATGTTTTGCCTTCTCATTTCGTGGCGTCTAACATTCCAGTGTTCTCCTAGAAATCAATGTACAGCTGTCTGCTTTTTAAAAAAGCAGACACCCCCTCCCCTCCCCCCTCAAAAAGGTAGAAGCAGTGTAGAGGCCAGAGGCCATATTTTACAGGGACTGTCACATGGTCTCACAGGCATGCTGCTCCAAAACCCGTGACTCAGAGCTGCAGTGTGTGCTCTGTCCTGGGGGGGCTCTCCATGTTTTGATCACCACATCAGTGCAACACAGCCTGTCCTGCAGAAAGGAAAGAGTTACTCTTTTGTTCTCCATGGCATTTATTTTCAGCTTCATCACTAGATCTGCTGTGTAATCTTTCTCTAGTACCACTGCAGCACTTCTGCCATTACCTCCATTAAAGCATCCCTTCATGACCTCATTTCCCCCCTTTTTAACAAGTCTTAATATTGTTTAATGCCCCTGAGTGGGATGAAGAGATTTTCAATAATTGCACAAAATGTAGACTGAAGCAGTTGCTCCTGAAATCACGGTTGTTATTGTAGCATGCAGTATAGATGCATTTATACTTTCGCTGTTTTGGTCTGTGATCCTTAAGTTGAATGTATTGTTCAGAGAAATGTGGATGATGGGTAGTGGATAAAAATGTCTTTCTGGTTAAAACCTCCAGGGATGCAACGATTGTGAAATGCTTGTTTGCTGATTGTTTTGATGCCCAATAATTAATACATTTGTGAATATTATAAGCACAACAACTCACTTCATTATGTGCTGAAAGTGTGCGTCAAGAGCTCATAAATCTTTGCCATCATTTGTCATTGTCATTTTCAATTGATGACCTAAATCTTAAAACATGCATAAAGATTCATTGTCAGCTGATGAATATTCAAAATCAACTGGTAAAAAAAAAATCTATGAAATTTCATATGTAGAGTATTCAATTTATTTCATATTTATTTATATAACCCTTCGACAATACATATCGTTTCAAAGCTGCTTTACAGAAAATGCATATATAGAGTAATCAGTTATCAGAGGTGACTGTGTCCAAATTATGTATTTTCAGAAATGTACGTATACAAATAACATAGTTAGCCAACAATGTATTAATTTAAGCAATGCATTAATTTAAGGAAGAAACAAGGAGCTCATGTTAACAATGATTAGGATATATCGAAAAATTGGGAATGGTGCATGTTGATCCAGAGTTTGGATCATCTGAAGCCCTTCCAGGGGTCGGAGTCGTCTCTTCACAGGTGTTGAGGCATCTAAAGTCTTTATAAGAGGCTGGACCCAAAACTGGAGCTGATATACTCTAGTCACCTCGGAATGGGCGTCCCAAGATGAAACGCAAAAGCAAATGGAGAACAATTAGCGTAGCTGCTGTTCATAATATTAACCAAAGATAGTCATGTGCATTTGATCTGATATAACAGAGTACAAGGATATGAGATGCATTTTGTGAATCCTTGGGAAAAAAGGCACGTGTTTAATCTAGATTTCAACTGGCTGAATTAGTGTTATGGTCTTACCACGCAAAGATGATGAGGGATGCAAGATACAAATAGCATTAAAGTTTACTTGTGTTACTTGTGTTAACTGGTGATTAACAGGTTGCAAACAGCTGGACCACATTCAATAACTGACACAGGATGAATAGAATGGGGAGTACAAATACATAGAGTGATGAGGGAGCTAAATGGGCACAGGTGGAGCAAGGTAGCCTAATCAGGGACTAACGAGAACAGGTGCAGACAATACAGGGCGTCATGGTGACATTACGTCCCCCTCAGATCGGTACGTCCTCGTGCCATGAGGACAGAGAAGAGGGCGTGGAGATTAGGCAGAGGCTTAGTTGGAGGGCATGGAGCTCGTGACAGATGGTGATGACATTGAAGAGTTGGTGGAATGGTGGACTATGGTGGAGCTGAAGGTGGGAGGAACCAGGGTGAAGACCTGAGGGGAACAATCCAGGTTCCAGACAATGAAGGTGGAACCGTGGTGAAGGTAGGAACCAGCATTGTAGGGAGATTAATGGACGGGGGCAATTTCGAAGTGCTGGAAGCCTGGAGGCCAGCTGCTGACTCATGGGACTGAGTTGTTGATTGGGATCCGGCTGACCAGGGTGACGATGTGGTGAGAGAGGGCGACTGGAAAGGGGTGCAGTGTGTAGGTGTCACCGGAAGTCTGTGTCAGCAGGTGGGCATCTACAGCCGAAGGCTGACCTGGAGTCCCAAAGGAACCCAGCAGGCCACGGTGGTGACTAAGTAGTGGTGAGGTAAGGTGCAGGTGAAGGATTGATGGGCTGAGGTGAAGGCATGGGCCCAGAGGGTCAATGAGTAGCCGAAGAGTCTTCTTCACACCACACTGGTGTTGGAGAGGCCCAAGGCGAGGCGTGTGAGCCACACGGAGCTAGCGGCGGTGGCAGAGCCAAGGAGCTTGATGACACCCGTGGTGCCAACGGATCCGAGGGACTGGCCAAAACCAGCAATGCAGATGGGATCAAGATGTTAGAGAGGGCAAAAGAAGATCTCCGGATGGAACCGCTGAACTGAAACAACTTTGGTGTGTGCCTCGGGCTCTCAAGTTCAAAGCTTTGGAGCATCATGGCTTGATATCCCGGCCATGGTCGGTTCTCCCGGCAAAGAAGGAGGTGCAGTGCGGGTGAGTCCATCTTCTTATAAATATGTACTCTTTTAGAGGGTCAGTTATTCTGTCACGGTCTTACCATGGAAAGAAGACGAGGGATGCAGGATACAAATAACATTAAAGTTTACTGGTGATTAACAGGTAGCAAACACCGTTACCAAATTCAATAACTGACACAGGATGTACAGAGCAGGGAGTATTAAAGGGGCACAGGTGGAGGAAGGTAACCTAATCAGGGACTAATGAGAACAGGTGCAGACAATGCAGGACATCATGGTGACAGTTAGTCTGAGCCCCGGACATTATCATGAGGGATATTCCAGAGCTTAGGAGCGAAATGTTAAAACCCTCTCCCTCCTTTAGTGGACTTGGATATCCTTGGTACAACCAGAAGACCAGAGTTTTGTGATCTTAAGGGTGTGAAGGATTGTAGGGCGATAGAGGATCGGTTAAATACACAGGAGCTAAACCATTTAGAGCCTTATAGGTCAGTTGCAATACTTTGTAACTAATATGGAACTTTATAGTTAACCAGTGTAGAGATGATAAAATTGGTGTTATATGATCATATTTTCTTGTTCAAGTAAGAACTGCACTTTGGACTAATTGTATCTTGTTTATTGAGGATGCAGGACAACCAGCTAGTAATGCATTACAGTAATCTAATCTAGAGGTCATGAATGCATGAACTAACTTTTCTGCATCTGAGGTGGTAGAAGGCTGTTTTTGTAACATATGAAATATGATTTTAGTAAGACAAGTTACTGTCTAAAATAACACCCTGGTCTTTAACTGCAGGGGATGAAGAAACAGTAAATCCTTCTAAATGCAGATTGTAGTCTCAGAGATTCTGTATCTTTGCTCCAATAAGTAATACCGCAGTCTTATCTGAATTTAATAGAAGAAAATTAATAGTCAGCTAATGTTTTATATCTTTAACACTTTCTGTCAATTTGGATTACTTAGAGATTTCATCTGGTCGAAATATATAACTGAGTATCATCGGCATAGCAGTGGAAACTAACTCCATGTTGTCTTAAAATATTACCAAATGGCAGCATATATATTGAAAATAGCGGAGGGGATAACACAGATCCTTGCAGCACGCTATAATTTATTGATGTGATTTTAGATGTGATTTTTTCCCCATTTAAATATGGAAAATGGTAACGGTCTGATAGGTAGGATCTAAACCACCTTAATGTCTGTCCCAGGATACCAATGTAACATTGTAGTTGATCTAAGACTATTTAATGATCTATAGTGTCGAACGCAGCACTGAGATACAGCCTTGGTCAGAAGCTAGAAGTAAGTCATTTGTAATTCTAATTAGCTCCTGAATCCTGATTGAAAATTTTCATAGATGTAATTTTTTTTAGGAGCACAATTGAGCAGACAAAACTTTTTCTAGTATTTTAGACATAAATAACAAAGTGTAAGTGAACTGTCATTGAAAAAAAAAAAGACTTTAGGATGCTTTGTCGATGTAGGAAAGATGTAGTTAGTTTGAATGCCCTTTAAAGTTAGCATAAAATTGCTGTTGTCCATGTGAAACGGCTCCTTGAATGAGAAGGAAATGTAGGGAAAGTCTTAATTTTGTCCATAATTGATTTTATCATTGTCCTTTGGTAATTGCCATTTTTTCTGTAGGGAACTTGTTTAAACTGGTCTGGCTGATGCTAAACCTTATTGCCCGGTCCTCGTGCCAGGTGCATCAACAGAAAAGAGATGTCATTGCGAGGAATGTTTGTTATTTTAGTAATTTATGATTACTAGGGCACTTAAAAAAAGAATGAAAATGTGCACATATAAATAATTTATAATGAACACAGCAACATTAAATAAACAGTTTTGATTTCATGGCGACTTGAGGTCATGAAGCCTACCTTTCAGTTTCTTCTTTGATTCTGTTTGTTTTTATGGTTTTATGTTGTGGTTTACTACATATCTTTTTTCTTTTATGCCTAACTTTGACAGTAATACAGTTGATTCAGGTCAGTTAATATTATGTAGCATAGTTCTTTTTTTTTTTTTCTTTGGTTGGTTGGGTGTAGGTGGTTGTTTTAAGCCTCCTTGGATTTTGCATTTGCCGGGTTCGCTGGTCAGTGGTGAAGTGAATCATTTTCAGGAGAAGGAAATCATACAAGGAAGTTATTCATTATCATACTTCCTGTCAGTCTTTACAAAGGTCTGCCGCATCAGATCTCTTCAATGATCTATGCAATGTACTTAATGTTTTAAGCAGTGAGACCTGAAAGTGATTCGGTTGTTGTGAGATAAAAGAGTTACATGAATGTATTAAATATTTGACCACCTGCAATAAGTCCAATAAGAATCCCCAAGCACATCTATATGAAGCTAGTGCTTAGTTCTCTGTGTTCTGTGTTGCAATGGCTATTTGAGTCAACATTTGTACACATGGACTCCAGGGATACTGTGACCTGGATAACAGCTGTCAAAATCTATCAGCATGTGGCTTGACCAGGGATAGAACCTCAGATGGGTCAAAGGGAGATGAAAAGAAGGACAAAGGGAGGAACTGGATGGGTCGATGGGAGAATGGACAAGTTTCATGAGCAAGTGGAATAATTAGTATTATCCGTTTAAATGATCATTAAAGTGATTTCTTGTCGGACTTAAAGAGAAATGGAATTCTGTCAACAATCACTTACCCTCATGTTGTTCCAAATCTGACTTTTTTTCTGCTGAATACAAAAGAAAATATTCTAATTACTAAATAATATTCCAAAACTGCTTGGTTACCAACATTCTTCAAGACATATCTTCTGTTGTTGTTGTTGTTGTTGTTGTTGCACAGAAGAAAGAGCATAATGGCAATTTGAAATTACATGAGAGTGAGTAAATGATGACAGAATTTTCATATTTGGATAAACTATCCCTATAAAGTTAGTTGAAAGCAGTTTTGTGATTTTATTTATTTATTTTAATTCAAGCCCACACTGCATAGTCGAACTTCAATGCATCACTGCATTCCCTCTATTAGTTGATAATTGACTTGTTTGCTTACATACAAACTGCCAAGAACATTCAAGCCCTGCCAAGGGCCTCTTAGCCAAGAGCCTGGAGAATATTTTTAACATAAAGTTGAAATTTTATTAATGGTTTATACTGTTCGTAATCACATTTGATCCAATTCCCTTGGTTTTATTGGACAGCTTGTTGTTAAGAGTAGCCAGAAATGTTTCCCTCACAGTGATCAACATCCACAATGCTTTTTTCAACAACTCAGCAGCTCCCACTTGAGTCTCTGCAGCTTAATGCATAACTGCTCTTTTTACTATCGCACCATTCAGAATGACCACAGCAGAACTTTGTCTGAATCAAGTATCCTAAATCTTTTGTATCCCAATAAAATTTTCATTTGGTGCATGCAAGTGTAATAGACATTTGAAGAAGCAGCTGATATATAACTGTGCACAAGTAAAAAAAAATTCACAATTCACAATGTGTGAATGGTTGCATCTGAAAAGAGGTCGTGATTCATTGGGGTTTGTGTTTGCGCTATACAATACAGAGAAGATTGTCACGGCTGTAAATGATAGTTTCAATGGGTTGACAATAGTTCCCTGAATTAATCTTGGGAAAGAAAATGTTTGGTCCAAAAAGATATTTATTGATGAATTAAAAGGCTGTTGAGTCATCCGTCATAATGCTCAGACTGTGAGATAAATGACAAAAAATGTCATTTACGCTTGAGTAAATGTTTTCATGTATGGTGGCATGTTAATGTACGTGACGGTGCGTGCATGTGTGAGTGAGTGTGTGTGAAGCGGGGTCTACTCCTCATGACGCTGGTTGGGTAAACAGTCATCCGATCACATTCCTTCCATTCCGTGCTGCTGTCCACTTGGTCACATGACCACAAAGGAGGGCTCATAGTGGGGTGGGGAGGCATGCCTTAGGAAGGGGAGCCATTTATCACTAAGGACGATTCAGATTGTGGATGCATTCTTCCATATTTACAAGGGTGTATTTTTTTCTTCTTCAATGTAGACGTTTTAAACATGTCAGATACTCACTGTTATAAAATTCTTGACACACAAAGAGGCTGTGAAGATAATTACCAAGAGCAGATTCATAAAAGGTTTATAACCTTGCCGGTTCACCAGGTGTTTAACTTTCGGTACAAGATTTTATGTTTTTCAGCTTGGCAAATGGCTGTCTGTCTTGGCACCTTTGTCCTGAATTTCCTCTTACAATGTTGTCAGAAGGCTGCAGTAATTGGCTTTGCCAAATAATTCAGAAGAAGTAACTGTAAATACGTCAAAGAGTCTAGCTGAGCTATTTAAATTCCTGATTTTAATTATTGACTGCACTGTATGTGTGAGTAAATGTGGTCTTTAACCAGACCTGTTCCAGGATTGGGCCATCTGTGGACCCTGCTATTAGTGTTGTGGACTGGGAGACCCTCTTGAAAGTCTATAAAAAGACAGTACTGTATTTTGAGGATAAGCAACAGGACAGCCCAACATTTCAGCCCAACTCGACGGTACAGTGTATTGCCAAAGCATTTGCAAGATCTACAAAGAATATGAATTGTACACATAAATTCTGCACACTATGTAGTGGGCCCAAAAACTATTTGGACACTTATGTCACACTTAAAATGGCATATTCATTATATAACTATAAAACTTCTAATTATCAAACCAATTGGCATTTTTTATAAACAAAGACAGTACTAGCACAATTCAAGAAAATGAAAAGGTTGGTTGGTTGGTAGTCTTGAATTATAAAATAAAATAAATTCACAACAGAGTCAAGAAGAATTTTTGCCATTTTTCTGGTTGTCAAATGTTAGTTTAACATGTTAATGGACTACTTTACATCTCTGAGTTACTATGTGTGAACTGTGAGAGAAAACAACTTAATACATCCACTAAAAATGAGCAGTTGGTTAAAAGTAATTACAGAAATTCCTAAGAAAAATTAATTGAGAAAAGTCTCTCATTTGTCTCATTTCTCTGTCATTTGTTCACAGATTTGTTCACAGGTGACTTGGCTTTTGGTGACCAAAGGGGTTTAAATAGTGTTTCACATATTTTTGTATAGCATTCCTGTGGCTTACGCAGTGGAGGATGCCGTGAACTGATAAATTGTCTTGAATGCAATGCAAGTGTTTTAGATAACATGCCATGTAAATGTCCATGGTTCTGCTCCAACATCTTACTTTTCAGTGAGACTCAGTTGTCAGATTCCTTTTCTTTTAGGTATATCTCATACTAGTTGTACCTGTCTCATGCTCTGCTCCTTTGCTTTTGATCTAGCTCCACTGAGTTTCCCTAAGCAGAATTCCCAGAATTTTATATGCAGAGACAGATAACATCAATACATATCATGTTAGAACTTTTGTATGTGTGTCTGTGGTTTACAGATAAAGAGGTAGAGCTGAAGCTTCCGTAACTGTCGTGACTGTTACCTCTTATCATACAGATAGCACCTGTGACAATGGAAATGCTTCTGCCATTGATTATAGATGTGGAACTACGTTTTCGCTTTGCCCTTTAGTTTTTCAGACAGACTTTAAGGGTGTTTACTTACACTTCAAAGGTTCTATTTCAGATGGACCTCAAAAACTAACATTAATGTGCTTGGGTACACTACAGTGAAAATGTTATTTAAAATGTTTTTATTTTTTTATTATTTATTGATCAAAAATACAATAAAACCATAATATTGTGAAATATTTTTGCAATTTAAATTTTAACGTCACTTATTCTTATGATGGCAAAGCTGCATTTTCAGAAAACTTCAGTCTTACATAATGCCTCAGAAATCATCCTAATGTGCTGATTTGCGGGTCAAGAAACCACATTTTCTTTGATTGATAGAAAAGTTCAAAAGAACAGCATTTATTTGAAATAAAAATATTTTGTAACATTATAAATGTCGTTACTGTCACTTCTGATCAATTTAATGCTTAGTAACTGAAAAAAAGTATTAATTTCCCACATCTTTCCGACCCAAAACTTGATGAATGCGTATGAGTGGTAATGGACATCATGGTGTACTGCATTTTGAGTCCAGTTGCAACGGTTCACATGGCAGTGGCACAGCTGCAGGATGTGCAAAGTCTAGCGAGTGAGTCATTCTCCGTTCATGGTCTGAGAATATAACGTGTCCATTCCAAAGGAACTTTGTTTTGGCCATGGATGCCAGAACTGCCACAGCCAGAAAGAAAGTTGGTTTTACTTTTTTGTACTGAAAATTTTTGCGAAAGACTTGTTGGTTGAGACCTCAACCTTGGGAAGCTTGTTTCCGCCACCAAGTAGCAAAATTAAAAAAGTAATTGCGTTTTTTTTTTTTTTTTAAATCTCAGAATTCAGAATTTTTTTCTTTCAGTTGCAAGTTTACATCTCGCAATTCTGACTTTTTTCTCAGAATTATGTGATATACTCCTGGTTTATCAAGCCTTAAGCCTAATCCCAGATTAAAATGCATTATTTAGCTGTTTTAACGGAAAGCAACTTGCACTGACAAAAAAACAAACAAAAAAAAAACATCTCAAGATGCACACCAGTAATGTTTTTTTTTTACTAAGGCGTGTTTATAAAAGCCACTAAATGTCCTAATTGGACTAATGCCTAATCCTGGGATAATCTAAGCATTGTTTGTGAAACCAGGCCATTAACTTCTATAATTGCAAGTTATAAAGTCAAAATTGTTTGTTTATATTTTGCAATTCTGAAAAATTCACAATTATCTTTTTATAATATTTTATATATTTTTTTAATACTTTTTGTTTATTCTGTGGCGGTAACAAGCATCCATATAAATATATTCCGAGTAAATTTCACGCTAGGTGACTTAAAAATGTCTTTACTTGGCCAATGGCTAGTAAATTGTACGATTCCTGCTGCTGTCTGTGTTTTTAATGTGAATAAGGATTCGTCTACTTTTAATTTATATGTTATTTACATTTAATTACTTTATTCAATTTCTGTACTCTATGCAATGTTAATTTCATTTGTATCTTTGTTCTTTTTGTGCTATTGCTTGTGGTTTGATCTGTTGTTCTTATTTTATTATAGATTTTTTACTTGTCTTTAACAATGTTTGAAATTTCTGTTTTATTTATAGAGAATTTTTTAATCTTGCATTACTTGTAAAAAGTCTGGCTGGTAAAAGAAAAAATGTACAAGCAGATGGCAACTCGTGCTTCAGCGTGTCTGTAGGGGGTTGGACATGTATTAGTTATCTTTAAGTCTCGTTGTTTCAGCGCAGACCACTGAATGGGACGGCACTCTTGCACAACTGCTCTTGACGCCCTATTTAACACACTGTTAGGCTGTCAGAATTGGCTGTCAACTTGGGAAGCCGTGACCTCTTGAAAAACATCAGCTCATTCCGCTCATCAGGACTCGCTCAACAAGCAATTTAAAAGTCCTTATCATCCTCATCTTGAACGGAGTGAGATTTGCTCCTGTAATTGTTTGCACATCTCCCTAGAGCACCGTGGTTATTTATTTATTTTTTGGTGTATTGTTATCACTTCTCTAATTTTCCTGAGAGGCTTTCCTATATTTGGCCTACAAATGGGATGCCACATCGGTTTGGTAAAGAGATCAGAATACTAAATCCAAGAGCTCTGCTGATAGGATGTGCATCTAGATGGATTCAGTTGCAATCTATGCTGGGTTTTGTTGATAGACCCCTCCTACTAGAGACGTCGATGAATACACAAGTTACATTTAAATGCACTGAGGATTATGGATTGGTATTGTCATAAATTTCAAATAAAATTTTTCCAGCTGACTAACAAGTTTATGGTCAATTTTCTGATGTAAATGTAACATTACGTGACGTTGTGAATTGAAACACTGATTGAGCGATTACATGAGGCGTGATACAGATTTTGGTAAGTTGTACTGTGTCTTTCAACGTACCTTCTAATGTTTGTTTCGTGTTGAATCTAGTAGTAAAGCGGAAGAGATGATCTGTTCTTGTGAACTTTGCACTGCTGCTTCCCTTGAACTGTGATGCTACAGCGATCTGTCGCACCAGATTTAAAGAGCGCCAAGGTAGTATTCATTGTTTGAATTTCGTAATAAAATGGACAGAATTGGAAATCTGAGACTTTGTTTCATATCAATGCTTATTGCTATTTTATTGGATGGGGGTGCACTTCAAAGTTCTGAATCTACTGAAAACAGACTAAAAGATTGAATCTTAGGACTTAAGAAGCAATATTGCTTCATAAAAATGAAAATCGATTCAAATCAAGAAATCAGCCAGCTCTACTTGAGGATGTTGTCAGTGGAAGCTTTTCACATTTCTGATGTTCTCAGACGTGGAAGTCTTCATAGTTGAGTGAACTTCTGTAGTGGTGAACAGAAACTCCAACAAATATAAATTTTGCATTACCATTTGCTCAAAATCCACGATATTGTTTCTATGACTTTCCAAAATAGGAAACAAAGATAGAGAGATTGATTGGTCAGAAAAGAAAAAATGTCAAATTTACCAGCACTGCCTCTGCTGTTTTGTAATTTCTAGTTTTCTGTAATTGAATGGAAATAAAGCACGAACAATGTTATAAATGTACATTAATACTTAAACCCCATTCCCAGGTTTTGAGGTCATTTGCTAGATGTTCTCTTCCGGTCTGTATTCCTCACATGCTTCAAGCACACTGACCTCAGTAATCAAGTGCTTTGAGCAGCTTGTCAGACTCACTCTTTCCTGCCAGACACATCGTATTCCCTTTTTGGTTTCTTACTAGCCAAACAGAACAGCAAAGCTGTTGCAGTCCAGACCGTACAGGACACTCATCAGCGACGTTGAGAAAAATAATATAAATCCTAAAATAATCACACTGCGGTCTCGCAAACTCGTTCCTGTCACTACTAACGGCGTGCTGTTATTTTGTTAGTGTGCTTTTGCTTGCACCTCTATTAATTTTCTGATTTATTTATTGTCACTTTACAATCAAATGACTCATCTGTCACTGTGCTGGCAATGTCTGCTCTGAATTCCTCCTACTTCAATCCCTTAGGCATCCAGTTTTAATTTAACACATTGTCTGAGGAGGAACAAAAACACATGCAGCCTCTTTGTGACAGATGCCTTTTTCCCCTGAATATTAGAAATTCGAGATTCATGATGGTTCATAATTATTTTCATTATATTGATCAATATTAACATTCTAGATTATTTTTTTCTAAATATGTAAAATAAGTCACTAAAATAAATGAATTGTTTAAATTCATCAAATGAATTTAGGCTTTAAAATGAACAGTATTGACTAAACAATTGCCACTTCAAAATTTGAAATAAGAGATGCTTGAGTCCATTATTATTTTAATTATATGATGGCTATTAAAATTCAAGTGAGTGTAGGCATCACAATATTATAATTCACAATATGAAAAAAATTGATATTTTTAGATTTGGTAAACAATTGCAATTATCCTAGCTGTATTCTAGTATTTCCTTCTAATTAACTGGTTTGTTTTTCCAAATGCTTTTCTTTCACATCAACATTTTCTTTGTCTCCCCCCCCCCCCCAAACCCGTTGGCATAAGCAATACATTTTCCCCTGGTATTCGGCACCCCAAGGTTTTGCTGATTTCTGAGGTGGTCCAAAGGTAAGTTAAAAAAATATCTTGATGTATTTATGCCGTGAGTGGCTCAAAAAGATCTTGTGACAATTTTTTTTTCTAAACCTGACAGTCCATTGGCTTCCGTAAGAGTGAACAGACTGTCCTGAATTCCATCCATTGTCCCCACCAAGAATGGCATGTTTCTGAAGAGTCACAAATGTTTTGTTTTCATCATAAAATAAGTCTAGTTCCTCCTTATCTCTCTTTGTCCTTATTTTGGCTTCGTAACACACTGTAAAATATGATTCAAAGATCAAGTGAACGATGCTGATAACCAAATAATGACAGATTATTATTATTATTATTATTATACTTTCATAAACAAGTAATGTATCTCAACGCATATTTTCTGTTAGTTCAAACAGACCTCCCATTTGGCCACTTTCCAACATGCACTGGTGCATAAATAGGCTAATTGAATATGGTTGCATTTTTTTTGGTTAGGGTTGCAATCTTTATTTATTTAATTTTTTTTTTGCATTGGTTATTAATTTTGTTTAGCAACTTGTTGTCATGTGATGTCAGGATGCGTTGCTTTAATGGCCCACTGAGGTGCCTTGGAACGCACAACGCAATACATTATTCAATGTATTGATGCAATTTCAACTGAAACGGGGACATATCGAACAGCTCCTTCCCTTTTTAAAATAAGTCATGTTATGAAAAGCCGTCATCCATTTTAGCGGAAATGAGATACTGTAAGTTTGGAATGCTTATATCTCCTAAATGTGAATTTGGTCATTGTTTTAGAACACACCAGCTATTCATAATCTTAAGGCTAACATGTTCATAGTAAAAGCTGAAAAACGTAAGAGATTTCAGAAAGGCTTTAAAACAATCTGTTAATTGATTGACGCCTTTGTTGCGTTTCATGTACCAAATATTTTGTGTGGTCACTGAAGGGACGGTAGATGCCCTCTTGCATAACTTATTTCAACACATACTTATTGAGTTTATCTATACTCATCACCTCAGCGCAGTTGAATATGTTCCTTTATACAACTTATGCTTCTGCATGACCAGTGAAACTCTTCTGAGGGGACAACAGTGAAGTTGGATGAGCCACAGTATTTCGACCTTGCAATCCCATGGTAACTTTGGAATGCCTCAGTAAATTGTTTCCTCATCATTGCACTCTCTCTTGTCATATCCTCAAAGATGGAGAGTTTGCAATCCTCCCACTCATTTCCCATAAGCTGCAGCAAGTGCCCGTTTATTCTTCCACGGTGTATACTTTTTGAACATACAGGCACATTTTGGAGCTTTACCTTTACCCCTTTTAAAGGGAGAGTTATGCCATCGTTTACTCGCCCTCATCCCATTCCTGTATATAAGAATAGTAAATATGATTACTATGATTTTTACTGTGGAACAGAAAATAATTTTTTGATGGGCGTTTCACCCATTGTTGTCCATTCAATGAAACTCAGTGTGGTCCAAAATATCATGTTGATTGAATTGTATTATAAATAAATACATTGTGTGGAGAAATTATTGTTATTATTGTTATTATTTGCAAAAGTTTGACTCTGGAATATGCAATTGACTTTCAAAAGAACAGTTCGTTTCCCCCTCTAATTATTAGGAAGTAGTTAAATCATTTTGATATCTTGCCCTCGTGTTGGAAGTAAATACGTTATCCTAATTAGGGCTGTCATGATTCCTCGATTAAATGCAAGTGCTCGATTTTAAAAAAATCGCTGCTCATATACAACATGTTTCTAATGCAAACTCTTCAGCGTGATCTCAAAATAAAAGTTTAAACCCATATGATGTCCATATTCTTGTTCAAGAAATTAGAGTGGCTGTAGCATTTCATAAGAAGTAGCCAAATGTTAACGATTAAGTGAATATTAAATTACTTTGATTTGATGTGTTGTAAAGTGTAACAACACCAGGCCGTTGGGGCCCTCTGCAGGCATTTGTTATAATGCAAAATGCACATAAGTTGATTTGTTTATTATATTATGTATATTATAATATTATCTTATGTATTTTAGGTATTCTGTATTCTATAAAATCATTTGATTACTACTAACTACTACTATTATTACCACAAAAAATTTCTGATTACTCAGTTAATCATCAAAATAATCGTCCGATTACTCGATTACCAAAATAATTGTTAGTGACAGGCCTAATCCTCATTCTGTCAATATGAAAACAAACAGATCCTGGAGAGAAATAATGGACAAAAAAAAAAAAAAAAAATAATAAGAAAAATTGTGACTAGGTATTGCAAATAAACACGTCTTACAAATATGGACTTGCTCTCCATGTCAAAGGTTGAAATGTTGCATGGAGGCAGTGTGTGATGGTAAGTGGTAAATGTAGAGAAAAGTGCATGTGGAGAGGCATTTGAGAGAAATGAGTTATGATCATCTGCCATTTTAATGTCTAAAACAACCAGACATCAAAAAACATTATTTTATTTAGCTTTTTGTTAGTATTCATTTTGTTTTATAAATAGCTTGTAAAAAAAAAAAAGGACAAAGTGACAAAATAATTTGTGAATTTATGATTATTCTTTCAATGAAAAGAATGTTTACATACTGCTTATTCTATTTTCATGTAAAGCTATATATACGATCACACTTTTAACCCTAAAAGATTTTGCATTTTGTGAGGGGAAAAAACATTAATTTTATTTATTTACAAAATTGTCTCTAAAGTAAAGATAAATAAACCCACACGCAACATACTTCATAACTTATTCAAGGCAGACTACAAATAATCAAAGCATAATTACTGAAAATATGTGACAATTGTAAAGCAATGTTATCTGTAACCAGGCACCGAAGGGTCTCACTTGTTCAATAGTTTTGTCTTTTATTCTAGGTGTGAATAAACTCAACATAATAATATAAAAAGGTACAAAAATATAAAATAACTAACATAAAAATAATCAAGGTGAAATCTGGTCAATTTGTAATGTGAAACTGATAAATCCTTGAATATTTGAAGCATTAGTAACACGTACAGTTTCTGAATAGGTGATAAATGTTTATTATAACTCATGTTATTTTATATGACAATGTGATGTGACATGTTACATGTGTTGTTTCTGTAGTCATGTTCTCATGTATTCTCTCTCTCTCTCTCTGTAATTGTGGCTTGCTGCTGAGTAATAGCTGGCACTGTACCCAGGATACACACACAAATGCACCCACACAGACATGTTGCCATCTGAATTTAAATGGTTTGTTGCACTGGGCTATCAATCAGACCATCTGTCCCTGTCCTCCTAGCCTTCATTAGTGGTTGTGCGGTGCATATGTCACACATCCAGCTGGCACAAACGCGTGTTCATACACAGCTCCACCTTTGTCCACCTCGTGCAGTGCTTAGTTCTCAGCCAATAGCTGGCAGGAGTGCCAACCAGAATTGCTGCATGTGAGTGTGAACTGAAGCCTGATTTAGTGTTTACAAGGTGTGTGAAAGCTGCTGCAATCCATCAGTTTTGGATGTTGCATCTATTCTTATTGTTGTTGCCATCAGCATACCTGTCCAGATATGTGTCGTGTTTGGGTGCGTTATTGTTTTCTCTTTTGATCATGACTTGAATACTTTAAACTGCTATACAGTTCAAGTCAGCATAAACGTTTAGTTTTGTGACTGAAATTAATATAACTGTGGCTCAAGATCATTATAAAATGAGTCCCTATAGAATAAAATTGTAGACTGTCATTACGATGGTGTTGTTTGTTTTTGAGTGTGGTGTGTGTGTGTGTGTGTGTGTGATGAATACAGGATAAAATGCTGGAATTGGGTTTTAATCAAACAGTCCGTTAGAGCATGCTAAACTTTCAATCAGTGCTTAATGTTTTTTTTGTTGTTTTTTTTTTTAATGTTTGAATGATAATAAAGATGATCAAATGTTTCTAGAAACACCATGTTGTGAAATCCATACATGATTTGGGGATTTGTTGTGGTCCAATACATTTAGGAAGATAACAAAGGTTTGTTTCACTAAGTATTGAAGAGCCAGTTATTTGTTTGGTGGTGGAGTGATTTACTTTTATTTACTAAATAGACTAAATAATTACTCTCAAGGACATCAAGAGATATGGTTCACTCTGTCACTTTTTCATAAACTAGAATTATGAACTTTTCTATCATACATTCATGGTCTCTTTTTGTGTAACATGAAACAACTAGAAAGAAAACATTTAATTCCTGCGTGTTTATTGAAATTAGTTTGTATATAGATATCTATCTATCTACGTTTATATATATATATATATATATATATACACATCTATTAAGATATCTTAATGTCATTTTAGATTCTTGTTAATTTATTTTTTTTCTTATGGAATCTTCATTTTAAGGCCATGCGTGGTTCAATCCCAGAGATATTGGGATATCGTTGTGGTAACAAGTAGTTATGACACTTTGTCTTTAAACTCTTAGCAGCTTCAGAAACTGTTAAAATGAGCAAAATTCCTTCGTACAAATATTCCTGAAACTAATTCAAATATTATATTCTTATATATACATACACACACACACACTTTTGAGAGCAAGTTAATGTGCCTCAACTTGACCTTTTTAGTGGATTTTTGGCATACAGTTATGTTGCAATTGTTTGGATACAAGGAAACGGGATTAATTTCTAGTTGCAGCATTATTTATTCTTCAGATATCCCCAATAAGTATCAACTGTATGCAAAGTAACTCATACTTGGTTTTCGACCATTGAAAATGGGTAAAATTTATTCTATTTGAACATGGAGTTGTTGAACCCTATATGGCCTTAAAAATGAAGATTACAAAAGGAAAGTTTAGTAAAAATGAGAATCTAGGGATATTAAGATATCTTTAAAACTTTTTTAATTACTTGTATCCAAACTTTAAAAAAAAAAAAACAGTATCTATAGCTCTTGGCCATACGTTCTCCATACAGTATGTTCTGTGCAATTGTGTTGATAGGAAAAAATGAGATTCATGTTTAGTTGCAACATTATATGTTCTTCAGCTGTTCCTCCTTGAAAGAAAAAAAGAATCAGCTGTACAAAGTGATCCACGTTTGGTTTTTGACCACTGACACGCACACACACACACACATATATATATATATATGTATGTGAATATATATTTATGTTCATAAATATGAACAACAACACATCACATAAACACTTCATATCAGCTGTCCATCACGCTGGTACGTGATGATTTTTGGCTTGTTTTGTAGCCACAGAACCTGTACATCTTGCAGTCATTAAGTCGACCATGAGCTCCTCTGTATACCAAAGTATTCTAGAGTCAAATGTGAGGATCTATCCGTACTCTAATGCTTGGCGGAAATTGGGTTGTGCAATAGGACAATGAATAAATCAGCAACTGAATCATAGGTTATACTTAATTTGTCACACTTAATTTGGCTTTATTTTTGTTCAATAAATAATCACTCTTTGTTATATATCATTTGATCATCTGAGGTTGTGTGTATATACAGTTAAACCAAAATTTATTCAGACACCTTCAACATTTCACACAATAAAACAAAAAATTGGTAATAAAATAAGACAAGATGTTAAAAAGTAATAGTACAGAACACAATAATCAATGCTATAATAACAAATTTGCCTTAGTGTGTTAGTAAGAAATATCAATTAAAATTTCCAAACATTCCTTTTGCCTTTAATTTGCCATTAATCCAGTGAGACTTGTCGAAGACAAGCAGGCTGTCTAGGATTGCATGAAGAAACTGAGACAGACTAAATCCAGAAGTACTGCGGCAATATCTCCAAGACGCTTGAAGAAAACCACCCCAAAGCTACTGAGAAAAGTTGTAGGCACTTGTGTAAAAATGCTTTAAAGTGAGGATTTCTTTCAAAAGATAATGTCATAAATAATTGTGTTTATCAGTTAACTTCTATGAACTAAATCAGATCAAAATTTGGTGTGACAACCCTTTTCACCGAAAACAGCTTTTGTCCTAAGTACACTTGCACATAGTTTTTCAGGTAGCTTTGCAGGCAGGTTTCTTCAAGCGTCTGGTATTTTATAAAACTGATATTTTCTACTGACTCGCTACAGCAAAAGATATAAAAACCATTTTTGTGTGTGTGTGTGTGTGTGAGAGAGAAAGAATACTAATGTGTTTAAGACATTTGCACAGTACTGTATATGTGTGTATGGATGACAAACAAGAGAACCTTCCAGTCAGATTCATTGTTCTAAAAATATTTTTTATGTAGTTAAGTCAAGTTGACATGAAGATGCCTCAGTTGATGTCAGATGTTGAGAGTGTACTGCTGCATGTCACACCGATGATGTGGTATGCTGCATAAACACAATCTGCTGTGTTTGTTGAGTCACATCACGGGTGTTTCATGCCTTTGGCAGTGCAAATGCAAAGTTTCACTGAATAGACCACAGTTCAGACAATATGTCCTGTTCCTCCCCTAAGCACTGCCTCCACAGCAACACATGCAGAGGCGATAAGTCGCTTGTATCTGTGAAAAGATGAGGTTGGTGTTGTGTAACCGAGAGGTTTTTCACTGTGTAATGTATTGTCAGGTGTTTGCTGGGAGATCTTCGAATAGATGAATGTGAATGATGTAATTATCAGAGTCAGAGTGACTAGAACATTCTCCATCAAAGACTCTCTTACCTCTGTCGTTCTTTTACCAGTTCTAGTCTCTTAGTATGGCTAGATGGAGCTGCTTTTTATGATGAACTGATATCAGGCAGACATAATCAGATGATATTTAGCCATTTTGTCAATATTAACTACATTTGGCAGAATAACACAATGGGTCATGGTTTAAAAGTAAACATTTGCTAACCTTATGAACACTGTTATTTTCAACTCACTCCTTTCAATTTAACAGTACTTAGAACAGAGCAAGAATGAAAAAATGTCCATATTTGCTATAACATTTGGTTGCTAAACTATCCTTTTACGTTTGGTTGACTGCATTTTAGTTTGATGGCGAATGGCTGAAATGTCATGTTAGCAACACTAAAACTGGTAGGCCTATGTTGTGTGTGCATGCGTGTGAGGCGACTGCGATCAACTGGATGTCATAAAATAACGATAGCCTATGTAAAGAAAACAAAATCTTTCTAATGACACCGGTTGAGACTACTAAATAAAGAAACCAGCATTTCAAAACACATCATATGATCTCTTATCAGTGGAGTGTTATTTTGTTTTTGATACTTTTCTTTGTCAGATGCTTTGGGCTACAACATAACTAATGTCTCGGTGGAAAATATTGTCTTTTCGGTCTTCTTCCATCTTTGTTTATCACAAAGGCAGAGCAACGGGAATGATTTGATTGGAGCTCTGCCATGCCACGAGACTCCCCACCGGACTGATCTCAAAGTGAGCCCACAGCAGCACAGGTCCATAGGGGTGAGAAATCACCCCACAAACATTGCCGTTTCACAAACTCAGCAGGGTCTCAGGAAGCTGCTGTGCTTCTCTTTCACGCGTGCAGGAGAGGGAGCAAGACAAAATGGACAGTCGTTCATTTTAATGCGTGTTTTGACAGTTCAAGTGTGCGCTTAGAAGGATTTGTTCTTTCTGTATGTGCTTCAAGCCAAACTCTGCGTTTGAGAGAATTGGGGAGTTGGGAAAAACCTTAGGGACTCCAAAACTATTCTCTGAGAAATTGTCATAAATGCCCTTAATTGGGGATTGAATAGAAGTAAGACAGGAAGAGTAAGACAGGAGGAGGACAGAAGTGCGGTTAAGGTGAGCTGAGATGACTGTCTATTGAAGCAATCCCACAATCCCTGTGCAACTGTTAATGGCTGTAGTGAAAGTAGGCCAGTGTTCCTGTTATTATGGCCCACAGATCTCTCATGCCTTTGATGCAGGGCAGCTCATTGTGGGCAGCATTTCATTTTGTTTTTGTTTTTTCTTCTCAGATCTGCGCGCAGACACACGCATTTGTTCTCTCACTTACTAATAAGGTCTCATTTGGAATGGCACTGGCCTTTTTGGAGCCAGAGGCTTAGTGGCCTTATTTTCACCTATAAACAGAGGTTGGCGATTTCACTCGGGTACCCTGCAGCTCTGGTTGTGCTGAACTTATTACGAGTCTCTCTCTGTCAGTCTGTGTTCTTTCTGCCTCAGAAGTCCCTCTCTCACATGTTTGTCTGCGCACTCTGGCTTTCAGCCATCCAACAAGTAATATTGTGTTTTCCCTTTTTCTTTCTGTGTGCTAGCCGTGTGAGCTGCTCTTGCTTGCTAGCTTGTCTCAGTCACACACACACACACACACACACACACACACACATCCAGGGATGCCAGAGGGTCAGACTTCCACTTTAATCTAGGAAATAATTCCATTTCCCATTAGCGTAATTAATTGGGAGCTTACTGCAGCACGAAAATGTAGAGGACCAAATGTGTGGTCTTTGTGTGTGTGTGTGTGTGTAAGTGTGCAGAGCGCTGACTTAAAGTTATGGAAGGCTGATTAGCATAGTCGTTATAAAATTATTGCCTCGTGCTTGACATGGCTGACAATGTGAATAACTCTGTTCTCCAGGTTCCTTTGAGTGTAAGGCAAATGGAGTTTTCCAGATTACTGTACGCTGATACAAGATTTGTTTTTATTTTGTGCAACACAGAAGGCGTTTTCTCCTATGCAGCCACTGACAATACAGCAGTAAACACCAAAGCACAATATAATTTCATAAATCTCATCAATTTTATTTGTTCGCTGTACTCCAAATCTTTAGATTCCATATATTTGTAAAGAACAGCCCACATTCAGCCCTTTGTCTTAATTCTCAGCAGTGACTGTCAGTCAAAGCCCACACTCGATTCAAATCTGAAAGTTGCGCCCTCGAGAACCTTTATGCCATGGTTTACGGCACTGATATCGAAAGCTCATTGGTTCTCACCAGCTTCGTCACAGATTGCATGGATCACATTGTTTTAGTGGATTGACATTTGAAATGAGTGTGCGCCTTCACGGAGAGAAGCCAGTTTCATATTTACATGGATTAATAACTTTACATGGATGAATAACTAAAGGAAATTATACATATATCTATAGCACTAAATTTATATCACTAAATGTATTTAACGTTATAGCGCTACAACGTAAAAATGCGTTTTTTCAGCTCGTTTAAACATATTAATGCTATAAATACGTCAACGTTGCACATTTCAGGACCTTTCTAAACGTACATATTTCTTCCTACGTATTAACAATGAGACCAGCCTGCTCTTTTCTAACCACTGTTACAGTAATGCGAGGAATGTATAGACCTGAAGAGAGCATTTTTATTTCAGTTTAATTCAATTCACTTGCATCTCACCAGTAAAACGTTGATGGTTTTAAAGTAATCCTTTCATCTCCGGTCATCCATGTAGTCTACATGCTTTCATACTGTAATTTGTGTTGGATTGGAGGAGCCTGTGTGTTTGTGCAGGTAATGTTTCCTTTCAGCTTACTCTCTGAAGTAGTTCATTTTTTTCATTAGGGGGAAGAATTTGAAGAACTTTGCATTCTAAAAATACTCAATCAATTTTGTATTGAATTTGATCAAAAAGTTATCAAAAATTGCATTTGAATCAAATAATGAATTCCTGAAAAAAATATGAGTTGTGAATTCAATTGATTCACTGTTAAGAACTCTTTGCACTGGGTTTCTTTCTTTTGCTCTTTCATTTTTTTCATTTGATTTGTTCTTCCTATTTTCATTTATCCACCAAAACTCTCAACCTGAGTTGTAACATCAGCTCTGTCTCTATTTCTCTCCTTCTCTTACTCGCTAATTAGAGAAGCCTGTGTCCGTGGAGCTGAGCTGCGGTGCTGGTCCGGCCCATGTGGTTTTGGAACTTGATCACCCTCTACTGCTGGACTGCCATCTGGGGGCCAGTGAGCCCCCCCTCAATGTGACCTGGCTACGGGATGGAGCGGTCCTCTCTGAGAGCCAGACCATCCGGCCTTTGCCCAACGGATCGCTGCTTATCGTGCCGCCCTCCTCGGATGGCCAGGCTCCAGCGGGTGTGGAGGGTGGATACAGCTGCCTAAGCACCAGCTCTACAGGAGCGTTGACCAGCCGGGCTCTCACCCTGCATCTCGCCAGTAAGTATGAACCCTTTCTACTCTGACTTATGAGCTGTGAGTCTAAGAGTGATGAAGAGTGATAACTTTAGAGGCTAGACAAAGTTTTTGGTCTAGTTGAAATCTGCATCATCCGGAAAGCATCTCATTCCAGTTAATCTGTACATATATCTGATGACCTACACACCAAGTCAAACTAGTGGTGAACACATTGAGAAAGACTACAGGTGACGGGCAACTAGCATGTCCGTTCTGCACCTGTGTGCTAGGAAATAACTATATCAGCAGGTATCTTCGTCATTCAAAAAGGGCTGAACTGCAGATAGACAAACCGTAAACAAAGCAGCGCTTGCTTATCACTTTGAATATCAATCATATCATCCTGATCACTCAGGTGGGTCATATTGTTCTCAAAATATTAGCCTATTGGAATGCTTAGGTTCGATGGCGTAAAATTAGAATAGCCTTCAGATTGTGCCATCTTGACATCTTTGCTCGCTTTCATCACTTTTGACTCCTTCACTAAACTAAGCAGCCAAACACACTCTGACAGCTTCTACCCACGTGAGCCTGACTATAGACACTGTGTGGAACACACTGCAAAAAACTAGCCTGACAGACCCTCATCAATGGCCAACGTTGACCGTCAGAGGGGTGTTACGGCCCTTAAAAAGAGTATATAATATTAATCCAAAGTAAACTATATTGAAGACCCAGGTATACTTAATTTTCCATGTTTTTGTCCGTCTCTCACACAGTTGAGTGTGTATGTGTATACCTTTCAAAGTATGCTCCTTTGGCCATGAGTGCAGAAAGACGCATTCGGCGCGTGCACACTATCTAGCGAACTTTGTTTTCAAGCACTCAAATCACCCGCACATGCGCTGTTGGATGCGCCCCTTCCACATGGACACAAAAACCGGGATGCGCACGGGCAGTGTGCGCAGATGTCCGCAGACCTTCCCGATGACGAAAATTCGCACGGACACTGCGTCGACCATCGCAGAACATGGATTGCCGAAGTATACTTTGGGCTTTTGGCTTTTCTTTTTGACTTAACTCCTAGATGCACACCATCCTCTCTCTTTCACTCTCTCTCTCTGCTACATTCCACATTGTGGATGTCTTTGCTTGGCTAGAGCTGAGTGTTGCTCTCACCTGGCTAGCACAAGGACTTGATTGTGTTTATTGAAGAATCTGAGGAGGGGGAAAGATATCAGACTTCAGCCCCTTTATCTCTTTACCTCCCTTTTTCTTTCTTTCTCTTTGTGTTTAAGGCAGCCCACTAGACGATAAAGACCATTTCCTTTAGTCATTATGTGTTACATTGGCCATGACTCTGTCGTCCTTCATTATTTCTGTTCATTCAATTTTGCTTTATTACTTTTATGCAGATAGTAATGATGCCTGGCATCTCTGCTGTAGACCTTGATGGACATTGCGGTTTTAGTGTAAGAGAGAGAGCGTGTCATGTTAGTCTAACATGAAAATTAGAAACCAAGCACAAGTATACATGAGAAACATATTGCCAATATTATTTATTAACAAAAGGACAACAAAATGTAGTTGTTGAATTTTTATTACTGTTGTAATTTTTTTTTTTCTTTGTCATGGGAAACTCATGTTAGTCTAATTCGAAAATTAGACACTGAATATGAGGCTATGCATAGTAACATATTGACATTATTATTATTATTATTATTATTAATAACAAATTGATTATTGGTGTATTTTTAATACATTATTTATTACGAAAGGACAAAAGTTGTCCTTGAATTTATTTAACTTGATCTAAAATAAAGGTGGCTTTTAACCTCATTCTAATGCAAGTAAGTAAAACAAGTATGAGTATTACAAGTATAAATCTTTGTCAGCGAATTTTGTGAATGACAGAAAAACATTGAGATTTATAAACTGGAGGCAGTCAGTACTGGGATTGGAGAAAGTCCATTGAGAAGTCAGTGCAATGAAGGTCTCTACCAGGGGAGGGATGTCAGTATATGATTTTGTAATTTTGCCTGGTTTTCTGTCATTTGCATGACTGAGATCCTCGGCACTGCAGCATGTGAAGGTGAGCTGCTCTGAGGACCAGTGAGTCTTGGTAGCGGTCACACAATTACAGTTAACATATAAAAATATCTTAATTATTACACACTTGGTGGTGACAGTGGCAGAGGAAAGAGGTCCTCATTTAAATACTTTTGTCTCCATATACTACTTTTTTGTGGGTATGAAATGCCATTTTCTCTCAGTGGCTGAATGTTTCTCATTATTTTTGAGAAGCTTTGTAAGTTCAGATGCTCACACCTACACATAACCACGGTGTGTGCTCCAGTAAATCTCCCATGTTTTTTTGTAAAGTGTGTTTGCTTTAGTCCACATGCTGTGTACAAGTCAAAAATATCTGGTGTTAATGTTTAACAGATCTCAGCCGAGCTGGCTGTACTGCCTGCGGAGCTGTTATGAACCCCGCAGTGCTTCATGTGTGAGCTTGTTTAGGAACTTTTAGATTTGAACTGTTTGTATATGGATGGCTTCTCCCCTGGCCGTAAAACATCTTAAGAGAAGTTTCAATAGTCAACGCTGTCTCTAGAAAATAAATTGGGCTACTATAAATAATTATAATATAAATAAATAATTAATATACTTAATGATAAATTAAATATACATTTTTTAAATTTGCTAAGTTGTATTTTCATTACATACATTTGATTTAAATTCAAAACTGTATTAAGAATTCAGTATGAATCTGGAACATTTACTGTTTAATGCAGTTGAAAGAGTTTGCTACCTTAAGTCTTGACAATTTTGGTTGTGAAGTTTGATTGAGATTTTGGTGGTCCTTTACAGTAAATACAGTAAATTTGAACTATAACAATGAAGGTTTTTACAGCACTTATTTATGTAAGTAAAAGGTGCACCATGTTGCAAAACTGCATGCATTTTGCGGAAGAACATTTGTTTTGGTTGTGCTTCGGCTCTGCGTGACTGTGCGGATGAATATTATTATCCTACTGCTCATAAAACATTCACTACTAGAGATAGAAGCAGTTTAGATGAAAAGGATCTCAAGCTGACTTGCTGAAGAGGTTACTGTAGCTATACCCATCCTTACAGGAAAAAAAAAGTTTATTCAAGTGTGCTATCAGTATACTTCTTTTAAACAAAAGTCTACTTTATGTACTTTTCAGAAATATACTTAAAATTGCACTTATGTATACTTGACTTTTTTTCCTCATAGTTTTACATACTGTTTTACATTGTTTGAAAATATTGATTTCTAAAGATAACAATTTTCTTCAGCTTTATGTTTAAAATGTTGCTTTTTATGAAACTTACCCATATACAAGTGTTAATAAAAAAGGATGAATGAAGCTAAAATAAAATGTTTTTAAAATGGAAAGTTCAAGTACTGTTGAAGGTATATTTCAAGTATAAAACATAATTCCCAAGTAGGAGCATGGTAGTATAATATATAAACAATCTATAAATAGGTAACTAAATTAAAGAATACTTACAAGTATACAACTACTAAATTAGTAGTATACTGAGCGTATACTTTCATTAACTAAAAAAATAGCTACAAATATTTGACTAGTTAACTGTGAGTTTAAGTTCACTTGTTGTACAGTTGTAGTACAAATGAAAAACTTAGTTGTAAAATAGTTAAGTTTACTACTTTTACACTTTAGCTTTACTTTTTATACTTTGCTATTTATTTTTAAACACTTAAGTGGGCAAATGTAGTCCCATGTAGTATTGAAAGAGTACAGTTACGAGGATACTTCGGTAACACTTTATTTTACAGTGTCATTGTGACACATGTTCCATCTAGTTACTGTCATAATAACTATAAATGATGAATAATTACATGCAATTAACTCTAAACCAAACCAAACCCAATCCTAAACCTATAGTAAGTACATGTAGTTACTTAACATTACTCAGTACTTAAATGTATAATCACAGTGTAACAAAGACACCTTAAAATAAAGTGTAGCCTAGTTTGGAAAAACTTGAGGGTGAGGAAATGATGACAGGATTTTCATTTTTGAGTGAACTATCCCTTTAATAGACACAGTACTTCTTTGTAAATAAATACCAGCACAGCACAACAACCTCATTGCAACAGCCATAATGAAATGACCCTTCACGATAGATAATGCTTTACACTGAACTCTGTTAGAGCACTACATATGAAAATGTATCTGTTTAAAAAAAAAAAAAAGTCCATCTCCGTATCCCTTTCACAACGTTTCAAATCCCTCAGTTCTCGCCTTCTCTTAAAAGCCAGCCAATGTCGATTCACGTTTAATCTCAAGCTCTGTCGCGTTCTCCGTTTTGGAGCAGATACTCCGGAGGTTCAGCTTTAGCATGCTCCCACCATACACCCACACCATACACACACCAAAGTAGCCAGAGCAACTTTTCTCTATTTCGGATTTGTCGAGACATGCGCATCTACGTTCGCAATCTCCCTCAAAAACCATCCCGCTATGTCTAATATATAAACGCTTCTAATAGGCTCACTGTAGTGAATCAGGGTTAGACAAAAACGTTTTGGAAGAAGTGTTGTCTCATTATTGAATTGAATTTAGTTGATTTTGAACAAAACAGTTACATAGTCTACCTTTAATGTTCGTTTATGAATAAATTATATATTAACTGTTAATTTATACAACATGAAATGTTAATGTATGTTTGCATTTGTTTGAATAATAAGGTTTCCTCTGGCTTGTTCTGTGTGTGAGTTGTTCAGTGTACTGTGGGTTTATGAGCAGTGTGAGTCTGGCAGATGTAGCAGATCAAAGTGAGAGTATTTTCAAAGCTCAGAGGCACCGGAGTAGAGGTCAGGGGCCCCGCTCGCCTCTTCTCTACTCCCACCATGTGGCTACAACGCTTGTGCTTATTTCATGAAAAGTGAATGTAATGCATTCACTGATTCCCTTTTTGTTTATTTCTTGTTGCTTTCTGCTCTCACACTCTGCTCTTTTTGTCTTCCTCAGGCTTGTCCCATTTTCTTCAGGATCCTGAGCCTCAGGTTGTGCCTGTAGGTGGCACTGCCCGGTTTGAATGCTATGTAGATGGCTTGCCCACTCCAAGTATCACCTGGGAGAAGGACCAGGAACCCCTTCCTGCACCCGCAGAACCTCTTGAACCATCCAGGTCAGTTATCTCGGCATGAGTTTTAGAATGTATAATTCCCTTTTTGCCATTTTATGATAATGTTTGCACTAAGAACTACATGGCAAGCGCAAAGCTAGCTCAACATCTGAGGTAATTTTGTTGTTTAAAATAAGCTGCGCAAATATAGATATTTTTAATAATCACTTCGGTACACTTTCAATGTTTTTGAAAGAACTATCTTATGTTGCATTTATTTGATAAAAACCACAGTGAAAATATCTACGGTATAAAGTCACTTGCAGTTATACACAACATGTACAAAATTACCATAGCTTTCTAGTGCTGTAACTAAACTATATCAGAATGGCGTGCAGTTAAGTTAGAAGCTCCCCGGCTATGTGTCTTGTCTAGTGAATACTTTTCTTGTGGTGTGCCGAGTATTGAAAACTCATTAGTTTAAAACCCATAGTCTCTGCGAGTGTAGTTCTTCATGGACTGACTATGTGGCTGATGGGGACCTAATTTAGGTTTGATGATGAAGTACATTATAACTAATGGTACTTTTCACATTACAATCACTTTTTTTAAATTCACAATAGTACAAATTTTCACATGTAAATGTAATGTACAGAATCTTTTTTTTTACTTAATCGACTCCATTCAATTACAAAATATCCAACAATATGTTTCACCGAGACGTTCTTTTATTTAAAATTAAAAAAAAATCTTAGTTTCCGGTGAAATTCATGTTACAGTATCCATCTTTTTTTTCAACATTGAAGTAAGTTTTCTGTGATTGTGCGAGTCTTCTGATCAATTAGCCACTATATGGGAATAACGAGAAGAGTAACAAAGAGGAGTAAATGGTAAAATTGTTTGCGCTACAAACCAGTGTGTTTATAATTAAGACATAACATAAAAAAACATAAGAAATAATGAGCTGTTTTGTAGAGGCGGACAGACTGACACCGAAAGCTAGACACATTCAATCTCCAAATGGCCGTGTCCTCTCTTACGTGAAAAATAATGCGAATTGTTAGTTCATCTCATAGGGTAATCACAGTTGTTGACCATTTCAGAGTATGTGTATGTTACAGTTGCTTTTGCAATTTGTCAACTTGGAGCAGGTAAATCTGTGTGTGAGAGGAGCCAGTCAATGACTCTGTGTACGAGAGGCCCATCGGAGGTCAAAGAGTTGGGCTTAGGCCCCATCAAAGAGGTGGGCATCAGAGGGAGGGAAGCAGAGGGCAGGGGACTGTTGGATCAAATGAAGTCCGGGTCATCAGTTTAAAGTATGTCATGTCATGTGATAAATGAAAGGCTTACTATAGCAGAGGCTGCCAAATTTCTCTAACTCAGTCACCCCATCTGAGAAGGTCAAGTACAGATTCTGTAAAGATTTTTTGGTCAAGAAAATCTCTTGTTGGCTATGCAGCAACTGTCCAAGTTGGCTGAAAACCTTGTTATAATTTTTCTAATTCCTGTTTGATTAATTTTTTTTTTTTTTTTCTGGTTTGTTTTCATTTTGCTGGATGAAGCTAGGTTTGCTGAATATACTATCTAGAGTCTAGTTTTACAATAAATTACACTGTATAATCATGTTACATTTGCATTTAAATTTGGCTCACTATGTTGTCTGGTCCCTCGCTCATGGAGATGATAGTGAAAGGTCCGGAATAAAGTTCAAAACAGCATTGTGAGGGTTTATAATGATATGATTGGGATTATCAAATCGGTTGTGTTTCTAGTAGGTTCAACAGCATCCAATGGCACACAGAGGTATAATCTTTAGCATGTGACAATAGATTTGAAGGAGTCAGTCAAACTGCTGGCGAAGGGTCAATTGCCATTGACTTATATTTCAAAATATAACTTTGTATGTTAAACATTTCTAGTTTATTGTAGATCTAAAATAAAATATGCTATATAAATAAACTTGCCTGTATGAATAAATATGCCATGTGACAGCAGAGCCCACAGCTCCAGACTGGAGTTTGAACCTCCGTTCAATGATAAAAGCAGGAATCTCCCGCGAGCCATCCCAGCGCGACGTGTGGGAAAGTCTTTACTCTGTCGCATTGTTCTCAGCGATGAGGAAGTCCCGGGGCTCAATATTCGCAGGGTAGGAGTGGGTAGTGACACTGGTTGCAACTAATAAGGTCCAATTGTACGGTGAGCTCTGGCTGGGGAATTACGGAACAACCCGGTTTGGCGATAATCTTACGAACTGCTCATCTCCTGAACTGCAACTTTCTTTACCATGCTATTCATCGCCAAAATCCCGCCGGCCAGTCAGTTTAACTGGTTAAGGTTGGGGTCAGGTGTGGGGTAGGTTTAGGGATTAGCATTTGTGTAGGAAATCACAACAGCACTGTGATTGACATGACCAATGAAATGTTTAGAATAGGCTCTGGGGCAGAGTTTGCGCTCAAATGGACTGGGGGGTAAACATTGCGCATGCGTGTCATGCCCCTGTCTGTCAATGGGGAGAAGCAACGTCCTACTTTGGAGCTCCCACCCCCATTTGGAGATCTTCAGGCAGCACTTATACCCATCTCCAATTTTCTGGGATCAACGTGCTGTGTGAAAGAGGCTTAAAAGACATGGAAAACACAAATAAAACCCAAACCAATGTGACAGCTATATCTTAGGATATTCTCCATTTACCCGACTCCTGATCTGATTGGATTAGGGCATTTGGCTCCTGATTCTTAATTGTTTGTTAAAATTCAGGAGCAAAACATGCTATGTTTCAGAAAGCTGGAGAGATTGCTCTATTTTCTTCTTTTTAGTTCTCAGTCTCTGCTGTTTCTCAACCTTTTTTCTCTATTTTTCTGTCTTGCACAGCCATATGCTTGAACTTGAGAGCAAGAGTCTTTTCTATTTTATATTAAGAACATGCATCTCTTGCTCTCTTTCTATCACTCGCACATACACGTATAAGCAAGCGCACAAAAACACTTGCACACAGAGAGATGTAGGTGTGCAGCATACACTCGAAGCACATATTATAATCACAATCTCTTTCAGACTGAGAATGAAAAGGTGCTAAAAGAACATGATCATGTCCAGTGTTATTCATCATTCTGGTAGCCTGGGGAGCATTGCAAATTTTAAAAACAATCTTTAATATCTACTGTTTAACTACATGATGTCCTGCCACATGATGGTGTTATTATTGGGGATCAGTTTTTTTTGTTACAACTACTGGTTACTAATAGATTGTTCGCGTAAGAGTAATAAGTATTTTAATTAATATCTAATAATATATATATTTTCGAGAATTAATGCTTTCTATAAACATGCAGAGTGAAAAAGAAATGTCAAATAATGACAGACTATTTTATTAAAATGTCTTCTGATTGCATCATTGAGAGATTTCATCAACTGCTGTCAGTTTCTTTTGAAGTATCCTCTGAAAAATGTTTCTCTGCATATGGCGGCAACTGTGCCATGGTGTACATCAAATGTCATTAAATTGAGTTTTATGTAAATTTTGTTTATTTTGGATGGGACAATGGACAATGGGCAGATAAAATAGAACGGAGTGAGACATGACCCAGGTCAAACTTGAACCCGGGTCCCCACGAGTAACATGCAAACTAAATTGGAGTGCAAAAAGTTTGGGTGGAGCTTATTTATGTAGATTTGAAGTAAAGTTTTAAAGAATATTGATAGTCAAACAGTTGACGGTATAATTACAGCCTATGGTCTTCATTGGCTGCCCATAAACGACATCTACTTTGACCCGTCCTCAAACACTGTAGTTGTAGCTGAGGCCTGGAAAAATTTGGTTTGTGTTGTCTACATTTGGACAAGACGCTGTTTTTAGCACTGCAAATCCACTTTGCATGCACTTGAAGAAAATGTGGACTCTCATAGGAATTGATACAGAAAACCCGATGCCGTCATGCGTATCACTGTGTATCAAGCGCTTAGAAAGCCTCTGGAGCTTAAATTCAGATATGGTACAAGGCATTTGGTTTCCGAAATGCACTGTAAGCTGTAGCCCAGTCACAACAGACTGGGCTGTCTGACCACTGTCAGAGCAGCGTGGGCTCGCGGAAGGGATGGGTATACTCTTCAGACAAACCATTTTCAGACTCTTTGATTAGCGTGGTGATGTTCAATGTACATGGTGAGAAAACTGAATTGCTTTTTGACCTTGGATCCATGTAACCCTATAGTAGGAGACCACCAAAACAAAATTAGGAACGTTTAAAATAGCATAATATGGGCATTTAAATACTTTTATTCAGTAAAGATGCATTAACTCAAACAAAAGTGACTGTAGAGTCTTTTAGATTGTTCCAAAAGATTTGCTTCAAATGCTGTTCTGGTGATCTTTCTATTCATCAAATAAACCTGAGGAAAAATTTCCACAAAAATATTAAACCGTTTTTAAACATTGATAACAATAAGAAATCTTTCTTGAACACTAAATCAGCATATCAAAATGTTTTCTGGATCATGTGACACTGAAGACTGAATTAATGGCTGCTGAAAATTCAGCTTTGCACCTTTATTTTAAATTGTGATGCAGTATATAAACTTTTTAAAGAAACAGCCAGACAGAGAGAAAAAGAATACAGATTGTCTGCATCAGGTGCTTCGTTTTGTATCCGTAAAAAGTGTGTGTATTTTGTATTCATTCACTCTCCATATTAATGAGAACACACTTGCACATAAGCCGTGCATTAATACACGTTGTCGTGTTCTGGCGGCTGCTGCAATCGCTCTCTCATTTACATCCCGAGCGCAGCTGAGGCGGTGCCGTGCTGCTGGAGGTGTAGCTCTGGTGTGGATGTGTCCTCAGCTGAACTCTCACAGCCACAGTGAATTCTGAATTCTAAAATGCACCCAGTTTCAACCCGCTTGCACTCACAGATGGACAAATTCAACCAACCTTGGTCTTTGTGGCCTTTCTGCCAGAGTGTCTTGCTCATGGGGATGAGGCTACAAGATTAATGGTGTATAATATCGGTCCTGAATGAAAAGAGGATTTGAAAACGATCTCTTGGGGAGAAAGATGACTATAGAATGAATATTAGTGGTGCAACCTGACCTTGCCACTGCAAACAAAGAGAGAAAGAGTGAGTGGAAGAGAGGTCTTGTGAAGATACAAACTGCCATTTTAGATTGTTCTCCTATATCTCTGTAGACTAAAATATGTCTCTACTTCTTTTGCCTACCATTTTTCTCTCGCCCACTATGTTATTTCTGCCGTATGGTTTGTGTATATTGCCGCTTTATATGTTTCTCTGAGTTGACTGGTGCTTAATGCCATAAATAGCCGATGTCTAGACTCCTAAACCTTAAAAGAAGCTTCAGAGTTTAGAGGAATAACAAACAAACGCATATACACACACACACACTTTTGGTTGATTTAGAAATGCTAATGCTCGTCTCTTTCTTTCTCTTACAGGTACATATCTCTTCCGAACGGGGTGCTGCAGATTTTAGGAGTCTCTAAAGAAGATGAAGGCTTGTACCGTTGCGTGGCCTTCAATTCTGCCAGCAAACGCTTCAGCCGAGATGCTTCTCTCACAGTTAGCCCAGGTACAAAGATCTGTTCCTATTACTCCGTCATAGACTGCTTTTCATTTTTCGTGATCTGTCGACCTCACATAGACTCTTCAAGCTCCATTCACCTCAGTTCTCTGACTCAGACAGTAATGGCCTTATAGAGGTTTAGAACTCAGTGAGTGCATTCTCTGGGAATTCATTAAACACCAGAATTAGAGTTCCACTTAATAGTGCTAGTTATAATGTTAGCTGAAATTTTGTTTTTTATGCTCTTTCTATGACCCTTTGAATTAAGTGGTCTGTTTTTGTTGCGTTGCCTTCTACTGTAAGTGCGCTGTAAGAAAATAGTCTGCAGAAAATCAAATAATGTGCTGGCACAAAATTACCAGTATGTTTTCCATTACGTTTATGGATATTTAAAACACAACACAATGTACTGCGTAATTCAGAATACGGGTAAAACATTTGTGAAATATTTCTTAATATTAAAAGGGATAGTCGACCCAAAATTGACAATTATGTCATTATTTACTCATTCCAAACCTGTATGCATTTCTATCTTCTGCTGAACACAAAAGAAGATATTTTGAAGAATGTTGGTACATCAGTTTCATTCTCGTTGACTTCCATTGTACGTTTGTACATGCAATAGAAGTCTTTCAACATATTGTGATATTTTGGTAGTATCCTAATCTTCATCTCCATGCCAAAATATCTCCTGACAGTGATTCATTTTTTTGAAATTGTTAAAATATTAGTGTCCGGAATGCCATGAACCTTAAAAGTGCTCATAAATGGCTGCTGAGATAGTATTCTCACTTGAAGCGGAGTGGAGGCTTATACCCCGAAAGACTATTCATTACATCATGGCTTAATAAATGGGTTACTTTACGTGATGGACAGACACGGTTTCTAAACACCATGTAAAACCAAGTGGTCAATGGTGCAAATTTATTCACCTTCCTCAAGTCAATATGAAAGACAATATGAATTAGCTATTTTGCGGCTTAATTTTGATTTTCAGACTGTTTTGAATGAAAGTTACAGTATATTTTCATAACACAACAATTTTGTTTCAAATGAACATTGGAAATGTGATTACTCATGATATGGCTCCTTAAATTGTGAAACATCACTTTTTCATTCTTTTTATTTGAAGTGAAGTTTCAATATCTGCAGTGGCCCTTTCAGTGTTTTGTGTGTGTGTATCTAAGTGCCCTCTGCAGAGGTGGTCTGTGTTGCAGGCAGAATTGATTTCCTGCTGTCCTTAAGGCTGCTCAGCTGATGAAATGGAGTGGGCAAAAGGAGGGATGGAAGAGAGGAATGAGATGAGGAACAAAGACTGAGAAGGCTAGAGAGATAAAAAAAAAAAAAAAAACCTAAATGAAATAAAAGAGAGTGTGGGAAGACTGATTGGTACTGATTGGTAAAGCTATGAAGTCTCTGCCTTTCCCCCCCTCACACACACACCTCTGAAAGACTTAAATCTCCATGCTGACCTTTGCTCATTTCCATTATGCTTCTGTGTTATCAGCCAGAGACCTGAATGATTTTCTGTGTGTGTGTTTCCATCTCACACTTGCATCATTTCAGCCATCCTTCTAATTGTTCCACATTCGTCTTGCTTCTTCTTCTTCTCTTTTACTCCTATTTGCTCTTTCAACCCTTATATTTGTTTCAATTCCTTCATAAAATTTCTTTCTTCTCTCTCTTTTTGTAAGAAAATGAAATGGCTTAAGTGGAATGTGTCTGAATGTGAGAGATAGAATGAGAGAGAAATTCATAAAAATGAAAGATTGAGTGAGAGAAAGAGATGAATATAAGAAGTAATAGGATGAAATCTATCCATCGATCCATACATCTATCCACCCATCCATCTATCTATCCATCCATCTATCTATCCATCTATCCATCCATCCATCTATCTATCTATCCATCCATCCATCCATCCATCCATCTATCCATCCATCCATCATCCATCTATCTATCTATCTATCCATCCATCCATCCATCCATCCATCCATCTATCTATCTATCCATCCATCCATCCATCCATCCATCCATCTATCCATCCATCCATCCTATCTATCTATCTATCTATCTATCTGTCGATCCATCCATCCATCATCCACCCATTCATCTATCTATCCATCTATCCATCTATCCATCTATCTATCTATCTATCTATCCATCCATCCATCCATCCATCCATCCATCATCCATCCATCCATCCATCCATCCATCCATCCATCCATCCATCCATCCATCCATCCATCCATCCATCCATCCATCCATCCATCCATCCATCCTATTACTTTTTTTATTACTCTTAATTTTTTTTTTTCTATGGCAGTATGTCAGTATGCCAGTCGAAAATGAATTTGACATTAAATGAGAGAAAGAGAAAGAAATAAAATGAGCAAAGAATAAAGATCCCCAATAAGCAGCTTTTCAACCAAGACCGAAACAAATTCTTAGAGATGGACACCGGCTGCTAGATACGTTTTAGCATGTGGCTAAATATGTATTATCTGTATCATCCCAGTATGTTATGTGTACCCTTTTGTTCACCATGGTGACCCTGTGTGTGTCTTTGTGTATGTAGGCATCTTACATAATGCTAATGGCCTTCAGTTACATAAACACTTCATAAACAGTCGCTCACCATTGTTCTTATGTTATGTGTTGTCTAACTTGTTACTTCTCTATTAATAAGTTGTTCTATTTTTCTCAGCTTTTCCCATATTTAATATTTAGAGGCTTGCCAATAAAACCATGTTGAATTGAATAGTGAGACGGAATGAGAGAAATACAGATTGAAAGAGAGCAATCTTCACCTTGAGGTACTCATAGATTTGCTCTGTGAATGCAACACATCTTTTGCCCCTGAGACCAGACGGCTCAATTACACAGTAACAGTCATTGTGAGAGTCTGTGTGATTCATACATCTCCCTACATCGGAGAAGTGACATGAGATGTAAGGCAGTAGTTTGGCTCACCTGCATTCTGCTTGATACTGTATATTTGGTTACGCACTCACTTTATCTTGAAAGAGCCATATAGCAAACGTTTGTTCATAGTCTGTAGTGGCCTGCTGTTCTCATTATCAGGTTGTTTTAAAAACAGGCATATGTCCACTGTAAACTGCTTTTACACGGTGAACCTTGTAGCCTCAGACAGAAATCTGACCCATTTTAAATCCCTGGGCTCTCATGCATATGCGATTGCTGCTGTATGTAATCAGAGTTATAAATGAATGATCGTCATACCGTATCCATAGCTGCACGCTTATGTTTTACTTCATTATGATCTGTGGGTGTGTCTACTGAGTTCATACAGGCACTTTTGAGGCCACAGGAATAGGGCCTGAATGTATAGTTTATAGTCAAGTCAAACTTTATTTGTAAAGCAAATATATTTAATATATTCCAAGTTAACCTAAAATGCTTTACTAAAATACATGTATACAATATATGCGTATACATATATAATACATACACAACATAATGCACGCAGTACCATTCAAAGGTTTGGCGTCTGTAAGATCTGAATAATGTTTTTGAAAATGTTTTTGGTCAAAACACAGTAAAAGAGTAATATTGTGAAATATTATTACGATTTAAAAGTTTAAAACTGTTTTCTATTTTAATATATTTGAAATATAATTTATTCCTGCGGTAAAGCTGAATTTAAAATAAATATTTTATTACATGAAAAATGCCTATACTGTCAATTTGATCAACTTAATGCATCCTTAAAAAAAAGAGTATTTTAAAAAAAAATATATATATATAATATATATAAATTATTTACAAATGACAGCTGCAACCCATAAGAAAATGACATCTATCCTCTTTGGCCTCAAAGTTTGCCTCTCTTTCAATGTTTCAATCTCTCCGTTTCATTACTCTTTCATATCATATCTCTGTCATTTCTTGAGCAGAAGAGAAAACAGTATCCTCTGTTGAGCTAGTTGCTTCTGTAGTGCTGCTTTCACTCAAGCAAACCACTGTGCCTGATGGTGAAGGCTCTATCATGGACACAAACACACACTCATAGTCTGTGTCTGACATGTGTAGGTCTGTCTCAGGAGAGTGAGGTGGTGATTGTGGCTCCACCGCGGAACTCTACAGTGGTCATGGGTCGTCCAGCTGTGATGGAGTGCATGGCTCAGGGTGAGCCCAAACCCTTCGTGTCATGGAGCAGACAGGGTAAGATGCAAACACTAATATATTGTTACACACAAGCCTCCATATGCTGCTCTACTGTAGCAGACTGTAACAGGGTGTAGGCTTTTAGCGGTCTGTGTGTGCATTTATTTGAACGTGGTCTATGCATTGAGCCTGAACATGGCCCTTAAACAAGACTATGTGGTCCCATATGATAAAGTTACGATGGAATACATCAAAAATGAAGACTTAAACCAAAACCTAAAAAAAAAGTTTTTCTTTTTCCCAGAGCATGTAGACCCAGACGCATAGATAGTGTATGTGTGTGGAATTTTTTTTATATATATTGCGATAATCCACTTTCTACACATTCTACTAACTGTAAGATACTTTGATATTACTACATGTTAGTACGCTGTCATGGTTAGAGTTAGTAGAATAAGTTGACATGTAGTTGCAGAGTTACTTATAGTCTGTATAATGTCTATTACTGGAGCATCAAAATAAAGTATTAGCAGATATTAAACAGACTGTCTATTAAGACTCTAACTGGTAGTTGACATGTAGTTTCAGAGTTACTTCTAGCTAGAAGAATGTCTAAAGTGGATTATTGAAATAAAGGATTACCATTAAAATGTATAATAAAAATATGTTTATTATTTTATCTGTATTTTAAATGGTAACACTTTATAATAAGGTTTCATTAGTACATAACTACTCATGTTCACAGTAGTTCATAGTAAAGTAGTTCATAAGTACTTTAGTTAACATGAACTAAGATTTAACAACACTTCCACAGCATTTATTAATCTTAATGTTCATTTCAATGTTTATTAATACATTATTAAAATCAAATGTTGTATTTGTTAACATTAATGCACTGTGAACTAAAAAAGATGAATAAATACCGTAACTAAGGTATTGCTAATTGTTATTTCATGTTTATGTTTAACAAATGAGGGGATCTTGTAAAGTGTTTATTTTTTCATGAATTCCTTCTGTGCTCGGGTTGGCTAGAGGACCCAACCCAACTGGGTCGGTCAGTTTGAATAGGAGCATGGTAGATTCAAATGCTGGTGAAAAATACTCAAACAATCATTTCTGTGCCCTAAAACCCCTGGTTGGAGACACTGTAATTATAATAAGTGCGTTGTTGTTTTGGATGAACGCTGTCAGCCGAATTATACCAAATTAGTACTGTGTCCACTGTGAACTTGGGAGTGCTTCTATAAAACAATGTAAATGAACCCCACATATTTGTGATTTATAGAGTGAGCTTATATGTTTGCTTTATAGACACGTGGCTCTGCTGCAGCAGACACCCCAACTACCCACCCACCCTTCACCCCCACTGTTACTGCTTCCATCCAGGTTCATTACAGACCTCATTTTGTCTTCTTTCCTCCACAGTGATGCCACGGATGTATAACTGAGAGCATTTTTCTCATTAGGTTTCATAAAAAATTAACAAGATGTTGTAAATTGCAGAAGGTGTCTTTTTTCTTTGTTTGAGTGCTAATATGGCTCCCGCAGACGGTCAGCGTCTAGGAATCATTAATGCATGCCCTACCTCCTCCAGTGCTGTACTGACCTCTGTCGGTTCACATCGCTCATTGCACACCAGTATAGGGCGCTATGCAGTGTTTGTGATACACATTTTTCTTAACAGCTTAAAGTGGAGCATTTTTGGACCCTCATGTTGTTCCAGACATGCACTTTCTGTTCTGCCATGGATCACAAAAGGACAAATGTTGAATGGACACTTTGTTATATATACTTTTATGGTGCTTTTGCATTCTTTATTGAAACTTTAAACCTTCGGTCGAGATTCGTTGTAATTATATTGCGTTTGGAACAACGTTGAGGGCAAGTAGATGACAGAAGTTCTATTTTTTTTGCTGAACTGCTTTAACAACTTGTCATTTTGTTTAACAGTGAATTTAAAATAGTGAGCACTTGAATACTCAAGTCGTGTTTACACTATTAAACTAAAGCGTTGTTAAATTCTAAAATGTAGCTTTTTCAAGGTGCCGTTTCTCCTATGGACAGTGGTATACTTGAAGAAATTGTCAATGTCCTTTTGCTTTCTCAGTCTTGATTGATTTATATCACAAATTTATACTTTTTTTCATATTATTTTGCATTCTTCTTACACAACCCCTCCTCTGGGATGCATTAGACGGGAAGCCTATATCTACAGATGTGGTTGTCCTGGCAACCAACCTAGTGATTCCTGACACCCGCAGTCACCATGCTGGAGTGTATGTATGTCGTGCCAACAAGCCCAAGACCAGAGATTTTGTCTCATCTCCAGCTGAACTTCGAGTACTGGGTAATTGTACAAACTGTGTGTGTGTGTGAGTGAGTGTGTGTTTTTTTAACAGATCCTACATTACTGAGGGATTGCATCATGCATAATGAACAATAGAATACAATAGTATTCTATATATTAACATTAACCTACATTAACGAATGTTAGTTGGTTGTACCTAATGCGATTAATGTTAACAAATTGAACTGTTGTAAATATTTCTATGTGATCCTCTATATGGTCTTTTTTTGTCACCCCTCTCATTCTGCCCAGCTCCACCAGTCATCCTGCAGCCCCCAGAGGCAGTGTCTCTGTCCCGGGGTAATACTGCTCGGTTTGTGTGTAATAGTTCAGGTGACCCTCCCCCTGCTCTGCGCTGGCTCAAGAACGGAGAACCGGTCCAGTCTAATGCCCGGGTTAAGACTCAGAACCCTGGAGTTCTGCTCATCAACCAGCTGCGGCTGGACGACGCGGGATATTACCAGTGTATTGCTGCCAACAGTCTGGGCACCGCCTGTGCCACTGCCAAACTGTCCGTCATCGTGAGGGAGGGGCTGCCTAGCCCTCCCCGTCATGTGTCGGCCACGCCCCACTCTAGCACTTCAGCACTGCTCACCTGGGACCCACCTGAACACAATAGCGACCAGATCATCGGCTTCTCAGTACACTACCAACGCACGGCAGGTGAGAAAAAGAGAGTGTGTTTGTGTGTGTGCGTGAGTTTTTGTGATTTATGAGGACACTAATTTGTATAATCACGTGGGTATGACACTGGTATTACAACGTAAACAAGAAATATGCATATTTAAAATAGCTTTAAAAATATAAAGTTTTAACATTTTAAAAATTCCACAAATTGGGAGCAACTACCTCAAAAGCACAGTCACTTTTAGTCTTTATAATGCTATAAATACTCAGAATACTATAATAGAAAACATAAATGCTATAAGTAATGCTAAAATGACACATCGGAACAAATGCTGGAAAAATGTTATCTTGTTCAAAATTTTCCTTGAACTCTTTCCTATTTTGTTACTGGAAGTTAGTGGAGTCCCTGTTTGACCTGCAGTGTTTCTCATTACACTGAGTGTAGCCAGCTTAAGTGGATCAGTCCGCAGAGAAAAATCCTGTCTCATTACTTTACCGAAGCCAATCCACTTCATAGATCGCCGCTGTACAGAACCACAAGCCATATGTAAGCTCTGGCTGTTATTGATGGGGTCACTCTTCTCCTCATTTAGAAAAAGGCTTTTGGAAAAACATAAAAATATTTCGGCTTAGATCATCTCTTAGATCAAATAAGCAATTGTACTATTTGTGTTTACTGTAAATTTACTTCTTTAACAGGCTCGGACAACATGGAGTATCAGTTTGCGGTGAACAACGACACCACAGAGCTGCATGTAAAGGAGCTGCTCCCTCACACAGCCTACACCTTCTATGTAGTGGCCTACTCACCCATGGGGGCCAGCCGCCCGTCACAGCCCGTTACTGTGGAGATGCTAGAGGATGGTGAGCACTGACTAAAGGGGAGAGGTCAAGTTTTCAATGTGATAAAGAAATGTGAGTAACCTTAGCAGTTAAACTGAGCTCTCTTCTTCAGAAAAATCCTCCACGTCCAGCAATTTCTTTGAAATTTTCCAGCATCTTTTGCATGTTTCAGTCCTTTACAGCAGTGACTGTATGCATTTGAGATCCATCTTTTCTCACTAAGGACAACTGAGGGACTCAAAAGATATTACAAAAGGTTCAAACATTCACTGATGCTCCTGAAGGAAACACGATACTTTAAAGAACTACATGGTGTAGACTTTTGAAGGTCGAGGTAAATTGTACTTAATTTGTATTCTGGAAAACATGCAAGTATCTTCTGTTGCTTCCGAAAGGGCAGTACTAAATGAAAAAGATATGATCTTTAAACAAGAAAAATTTGGGCATCTTCATCCAGTTTAAATGTTTTCACCCCCAGGCTGTAAGGGGTTCAGATATGCTAAAGATGCTGGGAAATCAAAGAATTTGCAGGACATGAAGGATTTTTCTGAAGAACATTTGGCAGTTTAACTGCTTAGGTCAAACAAGGATCTCATGAACAACCATCACAAAATAAAAACAAACAGCTGTGGATCATCCAGGTAATGACACACAGTATTAAGAATCAAGTGGGGTAATTTTTATAAATTCTTGTGGACTAGTAAACATCTTTTATGTGAAATATCTTATTTAGGACAGTAAGCAATAAATAATGAATTTTGCAAGATCTCTCTTATTTTGTTAAAATAATTACCTAGTTCTGGCTTGAAGCGATGATACAGGCTGATGGGTCTTTAACTCATTTGGTAGTGATCGCACCATTATCTACACAGCACAGCCAATTAGTTGCTGTTGCATCAGCTCCCAATGAGCTTGCTGCTCAAACATTCAAATATTTGGCATTGTTTGCTGTTAGCAATCTGCTGCACGCTTTCAGAACGCTCCTCCTTCCACAGCTCTACCTGTATGTATCTGCTATTGGGTTACATGTGCAGCAGCAGCATTTCTCACATGCTCACAGCAATGTCTGTGAATGTATTGGCAGTAGTAAGTCTCAGTACTTGGTCTGCTGCAGCAGAAGCCTAGCAGATCTATTCCGCCAAGACCGAATTACAAACATTAACATTATCCATTGCCATGCCAGTCTCAATTATTATACCAATATTCCGTGAGCTGTCAAGACAGAATTAACATTTTGTAGATTGGATTAGATGCTGTACACCTCATTTTTAACGTAAGAGCGGGCGCTGCCACTTTTAATATGAATATGTACGTTTTCCAGTGTTATCTACTTTAGGGTAGGTCGTGGCCTAGTGGTGAGGGAGTCGGGCTTGTAATCAGAAGGTTGCTGGTTCGATTCCCACGCCGACAGGAATTGAAAGTGGGGATTGTGAATGAACAGCACTCTCTCCACCTTCGATACCATGACTAAAGTGCCCTTGAGCAAGACACCTAACCCCTAATTGCTCCCCTTGTTAAGTCGCTTTGGATAAAAGCGTCTGCTAAATGATGAAAAATGAAATGAAAATGAAAATCTACTTCCAGTTATTTTAGCGGTACAAAAACCTGCCTGATATGCTGCTTGATGTTGCAAACTGGTATTTATCAAATTATTTTCATTCATTATTATAATTGTAAACGCACTGATTTATAGAAAACCAGCTTTTACTCCACTGTTATTCCTCTAGTTATTTAGCCATATATCAGTGGCTAAAGAATCTGAATTCTCAAACATTCACAGGAAATAGCTGAAAAATAAGGTGGATACATAAGCAATTTTTGGTCATTTAGTTGCACTCTGGTGGCCAGAGAAAAAACATTCTCAATGACCTGTGCATTAGGCACTAGGGCCGTGTCCCAAATGGGACACTTCTTCTGGACTTGCGGTTTTGTGGACTTACGATGGCTGCTGCGTGCACCGTAGGGGTCTCATATATCATTTTAGGTTTCAAAAGGCTGAGCGCCGCCTTTGCGGCCAATAAATGCCGTTTAGCAAGCCTGCACTGAAGCAAGCACAATAGCAGACTTCTACCTGACACTCAAAGCAGCATTATGTCACGAAAGTGTGGAGGGGGTCTCATTTGGGACATGGCCAAGGGCCAAATGTAGAAGGGCATTTTAAATGCCTTGATGATGAACTTATTTAAGTGAAAAATGGGATTATGTACACTTCATGCAGTCAACTGTTGCAGCCTTCCTTACATAGCGGAGATTATTTGTATAGCGCTTTTCACAATTAATATTGTTTCAATGGACCTTTACAGAAAATGCTTTACAGAAATTTGACAGTGTTACAGTGGGAGCGGAGGAGGTATTAGACTCTGATGCTGGATGGCGAAATAACCGTATAACATTCATACACTAAACGCTAGAGTGCATAGTACTAGTGCATGGTGTATAGTTTGTCATTTGAGACAACTACTGTTTTGTAAATCTTTGTTTGCTTTTTGTTCTCTGCAGTTCCCAGTGCTTCTCCGCAGCTGTCCCTGCTGAGCACATCTCCCACTGACATCAGAGTCATGTGGCTGCCCCTTTCCTCACAGCTGAGCCGTGGAGCCATCAAACGCTACCGCATTGACTACAGAGCGCTGGAGCAGGGTAAGACAGCGCCACCTACTGACCCCTGTGGTATTAACCCTGGAAAGGTTTTTTGGTTTTTTGCAGTGCAATGCAATGATGTTTGAGGGATGTACAAATGCAGTAAATATTCTGTTTATCATATTTGATACATTTTAAAATGATTATTTTTAAAAGAATAATGCATGGATCAAGTAAACCTAGTAGCTTCAATATAGTATGAAATAATAAATATAAAAGTTATTACACATGTTAACAATCAGATTACAGAAGGCATGTAGTAGATTGTGTACAACAGGGTTTTCAGCAGAGTTTTGATCATGTTGACCTTTTAGAGTGCTTAAAAATGTGTGTATCATATATGATATAGTAGGTTACATATGGTTAAGATCTATGAGGGGTGTGCGTAAGCTTTTGCCGTGACACATGTTGATAAATTCATGTTGGCTGCTGAATTTGTAGCTTTGTGCATTTCTCTGCAGCAGACATGTCTGGGGTATTTTGAGCTGAATGACAAAGACATGGCTGATTGCTTCAACTCTAGTAGTGCTCTGGATGCTTAATGAACAGTAATAAAGGTGGAACAAAAGACAGATTCGGTCTGATGGCCTGTGAAACCGAATGAAAGACAGAACCAAAGTCAATTCAGACATCCATTGTTCGTGCTTCTTTATCAGCCAGCTGCAGAAATGATTTCCACTGGCATACTTATGTTCTGGCACGTGTTTGTATGTGTGTGCCCTGCAGTGGATCGCATATACTCTGTGGAAGTGGGTGGGAATGAGACACAGGTGACTTTAAGGGATCTGAAACCAAATCAGACGTACCAGCTCCGGATTGTGGCGGGTACACGAGCTGGGTTCAGTCAGCCTTCTGAGTGGTCCTCGCACCACACACCAAACCTTACTCAGGGTGAGTAAACACATAAAAACGCACTCAACAGCAAATGCACTGTATGTACATAGATATCAGTTTCAACTCACTCAAGGTTAAACTTGCATGCAGTGGCGCCTCCAAGGGGTGCCCGGGGGGCCATTGATCCCCCTAAAACAACATCGACCACCCCGTTAGTCTCACAGTCAGCGAAATGTATACATTTTTGGTTACCTTAAGACTCAATAGTAATTTTAATGTCTCGTGTATTATCAGAAATGGGCCAAGCACTTTACTTGGTGTTCATGAGTGGTACATTTTGGACTTGATGTGTCACCACATACTTTATTTCCCTAGCTTTTATTTATTTATTGTGCAGTTTAGATCTTGTTTGATATGGTACAATGTTTAATAGTCAAGTACAAGGGCTTACATACACTACTGCTCAAAGTCGGCTTATGCACACCAAGGCTAATACCTTTTTATGATCAGAAATACAGCAAAATAGTAATATTGGGAAATATGATTACAAAGTAAAATAGCTGTTTTCTATAATATATTTTAAAATGTAATTTTTTTCTATGATGGCAAAGCTGAATATTCAGCATCATTACTCCACTCTTCAGTGTCACATGATCCTTCAGAAATCATTCTGATATGCTGATTTGATGCTCAAAAACATTTCTTATTATTATCAATGTTGGAAACAGTTGTGCTGCTTAATATTTTTGTGGAACATATAATACGTTTTTTGAGGATTAATAGAAAGCATTTATTTAAGAATTGTTTGTTACATAATATGTCTTTACTGTCACTTTTGATCACTTTAATGTGTCTTTGCTGAATGTTAATTTTTAGCATAAAAAGGTGAGGTAATCTGTGTAGTCATCGGACGTTATTGTCTTCATTTTGTTCCTCGTAACATTAGGCCAAGTTAATTATATTTGCCCATAATTATTAGCTATGTTTTGTTTCCTATTGGCTTTTCTTAAAGCTAAAATAGGAGACAACCTCATGGGAAAATAAAATGATTCTTGTTCACGTGAATTCATGCAGTGCGATAAGCTTGTTGGCTTCTTTACGGTTGTTTGAAATTCTAGTTTAATTTGTTTGCACTTTCAGTGTCCCTCATTAAAAATGTCCTGGAGGTGCCGCCACTGCTTATGTACAGCCAACACTCACGAAATACACACTGCCGTTCTCACTAACTCCCTCTGATGTTTTTCCAGTGCTCTTTGCTCCCACTGAGCTCAAAGTGAGAGCCAAAATGCATTCCCTCCATGTCACATGGCAGCCACCGCCCAATCACACTCAGATCACTGGCTACAAGCTTTCCTGGTGGGAGGTGGATGGAGAAGAGCTGACCAATGAGGAGAAGCCTGTGATCAATGAGAAGATTCAACAGATCAAACTGAGGAAGAGAGTTAAACACCATGAGGTCACAGGCCTTGGTGAGAGCTGAGCAGTAACTATATTCATATATGCTATATTCTAACACAAAAACGTATCTGAAACTGCATATCTTGTATAACAAAGCTGCTCATACCATTCCCAGCGCTGGGACTATAATTATGGATGTACTGATTTTCTGACACTGTAAACAGAATGTCTATTTACACTAAGTGAAAGTAGTGTCCCTTCTTCCAGATAGTGACACTAGCTCCGCCCACCAATGTCTGGTTGGGCCACTCAAGTTTAAAAAAAGACATGCAGTATTCAATGTCTTCTGTGGCTCAGTAGTAGCAAGTAAGGGTCGTAGAGCTGTCTTTTAATGCGATCGACGCTGGTTTGAATCCACCTTTTGCCGAGCTCGCTCTTCTCCCTTTTCCCATCACATATCACATCAGAAAGGCATTTATTTTCAATAAAAATAAAAATTTTCTAAAAGTGGAAATAACCTACCTAACCAATGTTTAGTAATATTAACGTATTTATTAGGTAGGGTTGGCGGCAGGTTTCGGGAGGGGTTTTATTCTCCCAATAAGGCGATCCATTACACTCTATGATATTATTGCATCCTGTTGTACAAAAATACTCAGGTGCAAATAGTATCTGCCAATATAAAGTAGCCTATAGATTCATCTAATTACTATTTCCACTTATTGCAAAGAACTTCTACTTTTACATGGTGTAAATAGAACATATCTCTATTTTCACCTAGTGTAAAATAGCATATCGCTAAGAAAATGCTTCTATTGCCTCTTGGTGTAAATATTTGGTGCCAAAAGTAAAATATAAAAATGAAAACTAATTTAAAATATGAGTAAAAACTATAATAGTACCTCAATGATCCTAAAACAACACTGGTCTAACCCACATGAACATAAAGTATGAAAAACATTTTACAATGTCACCATTTGTGATTTTTGTGTGTGTATTGTGGACCATATGGTTTCAGCTCCAGATCGGCTTTATGAGGTGAAGGTTTGGGCGTTTAATAAACAGACTGAGGGTTATCCTGCGGTCTGGAAAGGCAGAACAGAGAAGCTCACACCAGGTGATTTGATTATGAGAAGATAATGGTAGATAACATCACATTTACCTGCCATGTAGATTTAAGTCTGTGTAAATTTGTGTGTATGTGTATCATTTTCTTAGAGTGGAAAACAAACTCTCTCCCACCATTGCCGCCCATCAGCATCAGAGCTCGTGCGAACAGTTCCACCTCTATCTGGCTCCGCTGGGAGAAACCGCACTTCAGCAATGTGCGAATCATTAACTACACTATACGCTGCAGCCCTGCAGGAATACGCAATGCATCGCTGGTCTCATACTATTCCAGGTACTAGGCAAATGCACAAAAATATTCTTGTATAGTCAAATTATAAACAATCATTGTGAAACAAAGAGGCACATCACCATACGTTTTCTTACTTCTTACGCGCTCTTTCATCCAGCTATTATTTTCCAATGTTCGGCCATTTACAGAGTAAATAAAGAGAATTTCTGTGAATTTTAAGTAAATGTTGCATGTTATTTTCCATCATTCTCTCTCTCTCTATGATATTTGACATTGACTTTTGAATGGTTAAAATGTGAGACATTAAATCGACCACACTTGTCTCTAAAGAGCAGAACACTTCTTCATTGTCTTTCAGCACTTCTCAGGAGATTTTACTGGGATCACTTAAGCCTTTCACTAGCTATGAAATCGCTGTGCAATCTAACGGAGTTGATATGCGTGGCCCCTTCAGCAGCACAGTGGAAGAATCGACACTTCCAGACAGTGAGTGGAGCCCTTTTTAATAATGTGAAAGATCTTTTGTGCTTAAAGAGTTTGCACACCCAAAAATTTAAATTCTGCCATTATTTACTCACCCTCATGTCGTTCCAAACCTGTAAGACTTTTGCTCATCTTTTGAACAAATGAAGAAATTTTTTATGAAATCTGAGCGATTTCTGTCCCTCTATTGACAGCTACACAATTACCACTTTGATGCTTCAAAAAGTTCATAAAGAGATTGTAAAATGAATCCATATGAATTGAGTGGTTTAATCCAAATTTTCTGAAGAAATCAATCGCTTTTTATACGATAAACGGATTGAATTTAGGCTTTTATTCACTTATAAACATTGATCAGCGGAACAAAAGCAAAAGCTCAATCATACCTGCTCAGACGTGCTGCATAACACATTAGAATGAACCTCATTGGTTCACGTCAAGCAATCATGCTTAAGCTTCCGTTTACCACAACTTGTGGATAAAAGCCTAAATTAAATCTGTTCATCATATAAGGTGATTGTGTCTCCTCTGAAAATTTGAACTAAACCGCTCAATCTATCTGGATTAATTTTGCAATGCCTTTATGAACTTTTTGAAGCATCAAAATGTCAGTTGCGTAGCTGTTTATGGAGGAGTCGGACAGCTCTCATTTTTCAGTAAAAAGATCTTTATTTGTGTTCCAAAGATGAATGAAAGTCTTATGGGTATGGATTAACATGAGGGTGAGTTAAGGACAGAATTGTTTACTAACCATTTAACATATGAGGAAAATAAGAAAAAATAAAGTTTATAGAATATGAAGATGACATGTTTTTTCCCCCTCAAAATAAGCTTTTCTCACATAAGTTTCATTTCTAGTGGATCTGGCAGAGTTGACACTGTCTAGTGTCTGTTCGTGCATGAGTGAGAGCTTTAATTATAGTGTGTATACAAGTGTGAGTGTCTGTAGTTTTTTGTTGTTGTTTTTGAGTGGGAAGTGATGAATGAAAGCGTATTTGTGAGTATACTGTGAGTGTGTGAGTTGTGTGGGTCATTGTGAGTCAGTGTGTTTGTGTTAGGTTAACAGTTAGGGGATTAATAGGGAGAGGCGTAAGGAGATAATTGGCTTTAATTAAAAGCCCAGATGGAATTGCCCCTTTTGTTGGCCAAGTGTCTTTCAGCTTGTCAGTCAGTCTAGCCAAGTGATGGCAGGAGGAGCACGTTGCCACAGCGATTTAGTGTCACACTAACTGAGAGGAGCTTTATCTACTCTTGAGGGGGGAGAAAGAGTGGGCTCTTCAAAAGAGACCATTCCCTTTTAAAAAGCAGAATTGATATTATACTCAAATAAATGCATTTTTACTTGTGATATTTATGTAGCATTAGCAGCTAGCACACAATAAAGTTCACTTAAACCACTGTTTACTCTTGCTCATGTCATTCAAAACCTATTTTTTGAGCATGGAATACAAAATGAGATCAAACTGAGGATGCTCTTCAAGCTGCTTTTCCCCATATAATCAAAGCGGATCATGGTTTTTACTGTCAACCTCCAAAAATGATCAAAAAGCACTATTAAAGTATTTCATGTGACTTGTGTGCATACTCTTTTTTTTTTTTCTGAAGCCATACATTTACATTTAGTCATTTAGCAGACGCTTTTATCCAAAGCGACTTACAAGTGAGGAAAACAAACAAGCGATTCTTCATGAATTGGCAAATAACACAGGAAGTGCTCACAATACAAGTTTCATACATTGCTCAGTACCATAAGCTAGAGTAGGAAGGGAAAAGGGAAGGAAAGGGTTTTTTTTTTTTTTATGAGGGCATCAAGTGTTCACGGAAGAGATGAGTTTTCAGCTGTCTCTTGAATATTGCCAGGGATTCTGCGTTCCTGATGAAAGTAGGGAGATCATTCCACCAGCAGGGAGCAGAGAAAGAGAAGGTTCTGGAGAGTGATTTTGTGCCTCTCTGTGACGGTACCACAAGCCTTCGCTCCTTTAGTGATCGCAGGCTTCTGGTGGGGACGTAGCGTTGTAGCAGTGTGTGGAGGTAGGAAGGTGCAGAGCCTGTGGTGGATCTGTAAGCAAGCAATCAGCGCCTTGAACTTGAACAGAGAGATGAAGAGGGGCGTGACGTGGGCTCTCTTAGGCTCGTTGAAGACAAGACGTGCAGCAGCGTTCTGAAATAGTATATTGATTAGATAGATAATAATAGAAATAGCATACTAACTGAAAAAGACTGAAAAAAAGTTATCTTGAATTAGTGCATTCAGAGCACGCTTAGTTCAAAAAAAGTGCCAGAACACCCTGATAGTCCCATGGTATTCTTGAAAAGTTCTGTGCTTTGACAGTATGTATGTAATTCAAAATGATTGGGTGAAAAATTCCTAATTGTTACAGTTTTATTATTTTTCTTTTTTTGTGTCTGGTTTTAATGTGTGGTTTTATCATAGGACCCTCCTCTCCTGTGGATGTGCAGTTGAGTGCGCTAGACTCATTCTCTGTTCTGGTTACCTGGCGCCCTCCACTGGAGCCAAATGGAGTCATTTTGACCTACTGGATCCTCTACACTGGCAACATCAGTCATCCTGATCACCTGTGGCTAAACCTCACACATGATGGTGAACCTAAAAACACACACATAAACAACAAGCACATGGTGTTGTACTTTATATGAGAATTGTTATTGCTCTTCCCTCAGGTTCTGTCACCAATGCAGAGGTCCAGGGCCTGATGAGTGGGACTCGTTATTATTTTAAGATGGGGGCCTGCACTGAAATGGGGGTGGGACCATATTCACCTGTGAAGGATGTCTATACTCCTCCAAAGAAATATGGTGTGTATGTATTATTTTAACAATATTTGGTGAGTGATTTTATTTAAAAGGTGTTAAGGTCATTTTTCAGAGTTTATATTTTGTTTCTGTGGTGACTGTTTTGTTTTGGTTTAGTAAATACTAACATAAATATTAAATGGCACAAGTGTTTTCAAAATTGATTATAATAAGAAATTATAAAGTACAAATCAAAAGTACAAAATCAGCATATTAGAATGATTTCTGAAGGATCATGTGACATTGGAGACTAGAGTAATGCTTAAAATTAAATTATTTTTTGATCAAATATAGCAAAAAAAATCTTACTGACCCCAAACTTTTGAAAGGTATTGTACATAAGTCATTGTTTCAAATTTTAACACTTTATTGTTTGTTTATTTGTTTGTCTTTTTTAAATATATATATATATATATATATATATATAATATATATATATATATATATAATGTGTTTGTTTTTGTGTAAATAGAACTGTATAGAGCGAAAGAGTGAGAGAGCGAGTGTTTTTTCAAACTACCACAAATATTTGCTGTTGAAATATAAAAGAATCAATAATTCCAGTACTAGTTGAAACCTCAGAATGTTTACATTTGCATTACATTTGCACTTGTGCCAACGTGCCTTTGGTAGATGCTTTTATCCAAAAAAGACATTGCTTTCAGGGTATGTGTTTTATCTGTGTCAAACCCATGACCTTGCAGTACTCTCTGAGCTCCAGAACTGCTTTGAAACTGATATGTGAACATTTGCTATCAGAAAATGGAAGCTTTTGGGACAAAAACATGAACCTGAAAGTATCAGTGATTTGTGCTTAATGTATCATTGTGTGTATGAAATATTTTCTATTGCTTTGGCATTGTAAACCGCCCTTTTTTAATGCCAGTTAAGTTTCTCTGAATCTGCATGAGGCATCACAGGTGTGTGTGTGTGTGTGTGTGTAGAGACTGCCATCTGCCTCTGCCCATCACTGACACTCAATTAATAGCACTCCCACAGGGAGTGTGAAGTGATTCAGTCCAGCCTCATCCCCGCGCACCGTCTGTGGGGAGTTGGCCACAGAAATTCACACAGACTTGCATACACCAGTCCTGTAATGGCTTATAAAGAATAAACACATTGTGCTATAATTAATATTTCATTATTATACATAAGTATGGTTTTTATTGAATTACTATGACATTTCACTATGATATCATATATTCTCTTTTTTCTTCTCCTCTGTCTTTCTGTTTTTTCCTCCTCTTTACTTCTCTTTACTTCTCTCTCTCTCTCTCTCTCTCTCTTTTGCTCTATCACTTTCCCACAGAGTTGGATATCCATGCTGTGACTGGTATCATAGTTGGAGTGTGTCTCGGTCTGCTCTGCATCCTGTTCTGCATGTGTGTCAGTTTCCGAAATGGAAAAACACGGTACGCAACTGTTTACACTCTGTTTAGTTAGCTCTGTTGATTATAAATTGTTCACCCAAAATAAAAATAAAAATGATATAATTTACTTTTCATTCTTAATCTGCATGACTTTCTTTGTTCTGCGAGCAAAAATATATTTTTAGGAATGTTTTTTGCTGCTTTTGTCTATACAATGTAAGTCAGTGGTGTTCAAAACAACATTGGGGAAAGACTGCATACTCTAACAATGAAGGGGAACTACCAATTGCAAGATAAAACCGCTGTTTAATGAAAAAGTGGCAAATGTTTCAGTCACATGTGACCTTTCTCAATGCCTGCTTAACCATGTGACTGAAATGTTGGCCACTTTTTCATTAAACCAGTGATTTTATCTTGCAATTGGTGGTTCCCCTTCTTTGTTAGAAAAAAATGTATTTAGAATAAAAATGATAAAAGTTAATTTGAAATCTAATAATTACTGAACTTGAACTAAAATGAAAATGAAAATATTCAAAGTAATGAATACTATAATAGTTTATTAATAATAAATTGTTATAAGACAACAATGTTCATCACCGCATTGGGACCCACTTTCATTGTATGCACTTTTTTCAAGGTGTTTATTTATGTTTTTAGATGAACCTATCCCTTAAACATACTGCAATGCTTCAACAATTTTAGCTTAGGCAGAGATCTGTTTTCCTCAAAGGCTTTTAATGACAAACTAGCTGCAGTGAAAAACCTCTTCAAATTATATTCAAATTCAAAAAGTTTCAAGGACCTTTTGGATGTTACTTTAACCTAGAATGTGACACGGGTGAATAACAACACTCAGTCACACAGTGTGTGTGCAAGCATGTGTGTGTCTGAAGCAGATGTGGCAGATGTGGGGTATTGAGAGCTGAATGACAGAGAGTCATGGCTGATTGCTCTTGCTCTATTAGAGCTCTGCTGGTTTAATGAACAGCCACGGATGCAGATTGAGTCTTCGGGGCCTTTGCATTTAGAGAATGAGAGAACCAAATTCTTCTGAGAATTGTGGTCGTTATTATTGGTTAACAGAGTCGGAATAAGGCACCGTGTCTCCATTATACACAAGTGACCTTTACATTTCAAAGTATATTATTCACATAAGTGTACACTGACATTAATGGATGAGATTTGACAAGCTGTGTGCGGCTGGGGAATTTAGAGCGGTACCTCCAGCTGTGAAATTGCGACCAAGCTCATTAGGTGAGCGATGACTGGTTCTTTAATATTCACCATGGAAATGTATATAAAAGGGTAGGAGGAAAGGGGCAGGTACATTTCTGAAAATAAGGAACATTGTGTATGTCTTTAAAAAGCAATAAGAAATTATTATTTTTTTGATAAGTAAGTGTTATGAACCAACCAAGCAATTTCACTTTTGATGAATTGAAATATAAAAACTTTTCAAAACATTAACAATCAAGATGCATTTGCTTACTTAAATCATTGATGATATAAATCTTTTAAAGTCACAGGTCATGAAAAAACATATGTCTGCAGTACATTAATTTTACCACATAAATTTAAATTTCACCATACATTTTCATTAAAACATGTACTGAGCACATACAACTTTTGAGCTGTGCATGAGGTGCTGGATTCTGGATAAATGAACAATTATGATTTTTCAAACAGAGATCACGATTCTCCCATGATTTTGAATAGACACACATAAAAAACAACATACTAGAGGTTTTCACAAATGTTGATTGCAGTCTATCCGAATGAATTATTTGAAAAAGATCAGTTTGAATTTTTATTGAATGATTCAATAAATACTTTGCTTGTTTCATTACTGGATGAATCCGTGTTTTTTGAACGAACCTCTTGAAGAATTGATTCAATGACAGATACATTTTAACAGTCACAATCATCATTTGAAGCGTCATGTTACTTTCAAAAAGTGATTTACTTATTGTAAACAAGTTCATTTGTTGTGCTTCAACTATAAACTTTTATCCCAGTTTTTATGTGATAATATGAATATTTGTAAGACAGAAATAACGATACCGTATAAAAAACTGTTTCATACATAAAAACTGCTCTCTCTGTCTTAGTGGCAGAGCCGACGCAGATTTGAATGTTCCAGTGTGATTTTGTCAAAGGTTTAATAGACACAGTTCAAATGTCAATATCGCGTGGGTGTTTGCATCGAGAAGATTGCACTCTTTTAATTAATAATGCAAATCTTATATTCATTTCCCGCCCTAAAAATGTACTCTTTGTGAAATGTTATATATCTTAGAGTCTGTGGTTCTAATGAGTAGATCTGAGGAAGAGTTTTTGTACTGTTCGAAAGGTTATAAAAATGTTGGAAACCTTGAAAGCATTATTTAACAGCTGTCATTATATGTGTGTATATGTGATATATATATATATATATATATATAATATATATATATATATATAATATATATATATATATATATATATATATATATATATATATGATCTGTTTCAAATAATTGTTTTATGTACTTTCGGATATCATTTGCCACACGAATAGAGAAATGGCTCAGGATATGAGCATTCATTTGCTGAGGACTTTTAGAAGTGTACACCACTTGCAGTGAGTTTAGCATTATAAATAAAGACATTAAGTGATATTTAATGATCTTTCTCTCTGCCATTGTTAGGGATGTCTCTGGTGGACTTGACTCAAGTTCTTTGAGTCCTCAGTACAGGAAGGGTGCCCGTCCGGTACCTGCTGCCGCTCCTGACTGCAGTGACTGCCATGAGCTGGAAACCCTCATGCCCTCTAGTGCACAAGACCCCAACAGACCCCTCACAGTGCCCAGTGAGGAACAGAGTCTCATGGGTAATGTAGGAGGGACTGACGATGGCCTTTCAGAATCCAAGGTGAGTATTGCCAACATACTGTAGTTAACTGTGCCACCACTTCGTGTACAATATTATAGTGAACTATGGAACCATTTTCCCAAGTAGGACATGTTCCTGGAGCAACATCCTTGATGGTCTTGGATGAAAGCTCATATCACCTAATGAGATTATAGAGGTTTAGGTTTGGCTAACGGTTGGGATAGTGTTTCTTCGATAGAAATGTTCCAAGACCAACATAAGTTGATCCAGGAGAATGTCTTCATCTTTCAAGTCTATCAGTTTCTTTTTTCTACTCCAAACTCAGTCAGCCTGGAACGGATCTGTTAGTCGGAATTGGGCCAATAGGATTACTAGATACAGAGATACTATAACTGAGGATTCTTCGGCTCTCATCAATGGAGCTCTGGAGGGACCACCATCGGAGAACAATAAGGTGAACCAAAGAAATGTATATGTATGTATATAGAAATAAAGAAGACGCATAACCGATATTGGAACTTTAACTTATGCACATTATGCTTGCACATCTGCTTGTGCGTTTATGAATATGTGTGATGGGGGATGGGGCTGATAGATTGTGCCTCATGCAGACAGGAAATATACAGAGTAGTAATTACCATTAAGCAGACAGTAGGGAAGACACACGGCTAATTAGTATGTGACACTTGAAAAGGAAAGCTGAAGTCTGCATACTATTTACCAATTACTGTCCTTCTCAAAGCTTCTCAGATATAGGAGCAGCAGGAAATTACACCTTTATCCATCTCTCTTCCTCGTATTGCCGCTGTTTTATTTCCCTGTTGACGTTTCTAAAAATCATTTTTTTCTGAAAAAGTCTTATTGTGAAATGTCACTGTCTTGGAATTTTACTGTACAAACTCATTAACATTTCAGTTTGTGATGTTCCGCCGTCCGTACACGCAATGTGCAATTTCCACCCCATTATTCAATGTTTATATTAAACCTGTCAATTTAACACATTGATTTAGTCAATTAATTTTTAAGAATAATAATGGAAAAATAACTACAGTCAAATTGTTACAATGACTCAAATGGGTAGCATGCATTCACAAAATTAATAAATAAAAACGTTTAAAAAAAGAAGTAGACATTTTAAAAATGGCTCAGAAAATTTTATATAAATAATGTTATATACGCTGCCATTCATATTTTGTGGTCAGTAAGATTTTTTTTTTTTTTTAATTTCTTTGATCAAGCATGCATTAAATTGACCAAAAGTGACAGTAAAGACATTTTAAAATGTTAGAAAAGATTTATATTTCAAATGAATGCTGTTAATTTGAACTTTCTATTTTAAAAAAAAAAAAAAAAGTAAGAATGTTAAGCTATTTTTAGCATTTAGCATTGTTTTCAGCTTTTAATATGAATAAAGTACATTTTTTTTTAATTATATATATATATATATATATATATATATATATATATATATATATATATATATATAAAAACTTATTGGTTTAAATTTTTTTTTTTTTTTTTTTTTTTTTTTTTAATCTTACCAACCCCAAACTTTGAACAGCAAAGTGCAATGTGTAAAATTTAGGAGGGTCTATTGACAGAAATGCAATATAATACACATAACTATGTTTTGAGTGGTGTATAAGGATCTTAAACAATGAACCGTTATGTATTTATTACCTTAGAATAAGCCTTTTTTATCTATATACACCACAGGTCACCCCCTCCATGTTGTCTTTTTGCGCCAGCAAAATAACAGTAACACAAAACAGACAAACTGCTGTACAGAGTGTGTTTCGTCTCTATGTTCGTTGGTGTTTTTAGAGGCATGCTTGCATTGTCACTATGTTGAATACGACTATAGTAGTAGTCGTCTGGTTTATTAGAAGCAGAGAACGTTCTTTGTTAGAAGTAAGAAGAAACTTCTTTGTTTGCCTGGCTATCTGATGTCTCAGACAATGACATCTTTGTCTTTGTGGCGGCCACCGTAGCTTCTCTAAAAGTGCTTTGATAGGGAGGGGTGAGCATGATGCTGAGCCGTTCACTGCTAGATGCCGCTAAAATTTACACACTGCACCTGTAATGATATAATAAGACTCTTAATAAGAGGCTATTTTATGTAAACTATTCCAACATTGCAAAAAAAAAAATATATATAAAAACCATATTTGGAATGCTTAAAAAATACAACCCTGTTTGAACAGTTTTGTTTGACATTTGTTTCCTTGTGATGTGCTGTCTTTGTAGAGCGGGCATGTGGAGAGGCTGTATTCCCTCAGCAAGAACCAGGTGGAGGCTGAAGTCATCGTGCATTCACAGCTGTCTAACACGACGGTTGACCAGGGTCCACAAAGCGACATGGAACTCTGTCTCGAGTCTCCATCTTCCCAGCACCCTTCGCCTGGAGACAAGGAAACTCCATCAACCCCTCATCCGCCTTGTGCTCACAGCGAGGACAACCATGAGACTCAATCTCCATCTCCAACCCCTAGCACTCACATCTCTGAAGCACTGTCCAATCACAATGGACCATTTGAGAGTGGGCTTAGCCAGCCGACAGTGGGTGGTGCCAAAAACCAAGGAGTGGGGCTTATTAATGGCTTCCACTCGTCCAAACCCCTTCGGTCAAAGGCAGAGACCCTGGAGAACGGGGCCCACAGACTGTGCCCCACAGGAAAGGTTCTCTCTTCACCAGGTCTCCCCGCTTCCCCCTCATCCTTCGCCAGCTCTGGCCTTGTCCATTCTACCTCAGGGGCGCATAACTATGTGTACCCCTAAGCTGGAAGGAAGAGAAGCAATGGTGTTCCTAAAGTTCTGGTACAGATAAGGACAACAGAGGAGACCAACGATGGGCGCCTTCTTGCTGGGGCAGTTGATATTCTCTCGTAGCCACGCTCGCCTCCTCTCTCGGCTGTTTTATTGCAACCTTTTGGTTCCATTATTTTATATGTATGTACATATAGAATTATTTTTTTAGGACTAGTACCCATGGATATGCATTTTATGGCATATCAGTGGCACACTTTAATCCCTCTTTGTGTGCATGTATGGAATGTGCTGAAGTGGTTTATATGTTTACATGCACACGGGAAGTCAGAGTGTTCTTACTCTGAGGTGAAGTTGAAGGATCCTGAAATCAGCATAGTCCAGCATATGGAAACAGAACTCATTCAGGGGACAGATGTCACGGTTCGATCCGAGATCAGTGCCAGTGGGTGGAGATCCATTTTGTCAGAGAAGATTACCCTGCCACAAAGTACCACCTCCTGCTGTCTCAGGGTTGCCACACACAAACACATAGATCCGTGCTTTCGAAATGGTTATTACAAGAAAATAGCACCTCCTTCAGCTCTACGTGGATATTACGTAACCGTCTGTTCGAGTTTAAAGGGATTGTGCAGCCATCAATGAACATTTCGTCATTTACTCACCCTCATGTCGTTCCAAACCTGTGCATGGACAAAACATCTTTAAAATATCCTGTTTTGTTTTCTGCAGAAGGAAGAAAGTCATACAGGTCTGGCACAACATGAGGGTGAGTAAATAATGACAGAATGTTCATTTTTGGGTCCTTTAACTTGATCAGATCAGAGGTACATCTTCACACACTCGCACGCAAACACAATCCTGAATACAATACGAATAAAAACACACATTCCCTGACTGGAGCGTAACGTCTCAGGAGTCTCAAATTCAAGGTGCATTTGCATATACATCAAATACAAGTAGAAAAACATGACAAAAATGAAGGAAAACCATACAAAAAGAACACTTGAGAGTCATGTACTTTTTGTATCATTTCAACTCTTGTAAAGACACATCACACTGATTCATGCTCCAAGTTTCTCTCAGTCAACAGCACTACCTCATTTCTTTACAGGATTGTTTTTTTTTTCTCTCTGTGTGATTTTATGAGTATAATTAAGAAGGCGGTGACTTGTGTGCGTTTTTAAGCCGTCTGATTCATAGCCTTTGGATAAAAGCAGAATCTACTGCCCTTCTCACTCTGTGTCTGTATTCTTGTGTAACGGTTAATGAAACTTTCGTCTCTGGTTATTAGCCTGTGTGCAAGCATGTGGTCATTCGCTTGTGTAGTCCTTTGATATGGGAGACAAATAACTTGATCATCACGACAGTTTTGCAATATACCCTTAAGGTGAAGGGATATAAAAACAATAGAAGGCAAAACACACGATTTAACTCAAGACCTGAAGGTTTGTGTCCATAAGATCTACCTGTTGACATGCCAGTCATCTCTTTTTCTCAGGAACTTCTATGCAGGGAGTCTGAGAAGAACATTTTCAGCCAAACTAGGAAATAGCCTCCATTTCTCAGGCAGGTCTCGTCCCGTACCTTATACTCTGTCTTTTGGCCACCATTTAGGGTTCATCTGGAACTGTAAATAAACTTTGTCCTCCATTCAAAATCATGCATTGCTGCTGAGAGCAGGATCTGTTGTGCTTCCTTTTTATGCATTTTAATGGTTATTTAAAGTAGTATCTTTTATGTTAAAGCTGTAATATTGGAAGAGAAACATCAACAAAACTCTCAAAGTCTTGCTGTCTTTCTTCAGGTCATTGACAGGACTGCCCACAATGCCAACGGCAACTCTCGATCTAGTCGGTCTTTGTCATTGCCACAGTTCAGCTGATTGTCTTTGATTTTATTCTAATTCAATAATTTCACTGAATAGTGCTTTGGTGCTCGAGCAGGACTAGGTTCCTTTTAAGATGGTCTTTTAAACATTCCAGTTTTTGTATGTACAGCAGGCCAAACTCAGGGCTGATCATGTAGGAAATGAAGATGATGAATGTCTGAATTACTCTGGCTGCTTTTTTAACAACATACAATAAGCATCTCACACACCTTCGGTTGTCTCAGTTCTATATGTACGGTGGCCAGTCAACTACTCATCTTTGATCTGTAGATTTAGAGTTGATGATTTTACTGAGATTATAATGTATTTGTTCAAGATGCCTCCTGTCAGTTCTGTGTTAAAAGGAAAGTTCACCCCAAAATGATAATTCTGTCATCATTTACTGTCAGCCTCACGTTGTTACAAACCCATATCACTTACTTTCTTCTGCAAAAAGAAGATATTCTGAAGAATGTTTCTAAAACAACATTGGACTTTAATTAAATGGACAAAACCAGTGTTGGGGAAAATCTCTTTTAAAAGTAATTCATTACAATATTGCGTTACTCCTAAAACAAAAACTTTTGCATTACTTTTTCTCACCTGGGTTGGGCTTGCTTGTTTGTTTTTTAATAACAACATAAAAGTTCTATTTTTGCCAAATAGAAAGGCCCTTTCATACCAAAAGTGAAATGAATAAACCTCAGGCTGAAGGAAATGCATGTTTAATCCTGTACAGTAGAGGGCGCTTCTCCAACAAATCTAACAAAGACAGGGGTTAATAAAGTGAGATTAAATACATAATGTATATTTGTTTAATTTAATATAGGTCATTATTAAAGGTTTGCCTAAAATTCTGAGATTGCATTTCAATGTTTTTATTCATTTTGAAGAATACTGAATGTTTTCATGCAAGTGAGATGAGTAAATGTGAACATGCATTCAGTCTAGAACTACAGTAACCATCATGTTTACACAGCGCACACAACATCACTGCACTTTATGTCTCTCAACATGGGGACAGGAGCGCTCAATCAACACGTGACAAAGTAACTTGCGTAACTTTGAAAAAGTGACTTGGATGTTTTGTTGTATATTGAAAAAGTAATGCATTCCTTTACTAGTTAGTTGAAAAAGAAATCTGATTGCATAACTCAAGTTACTTGTAATGCATTATCCCAACACTGGACAAAACACCCCAGACATTGTACAAAATATGTTCTTTTGTGCGCTAAATGGTAGCAGAATTAAATTTTTGGGTTAATGATCCCTTAGAACTGCAAAAAAAAAAAAAAAAATGGTCATTTTGATTTTCATAAACATGAATGCCATGCATATTTTTTCTGTTCTGATATGTTTGTGTTGTCAAACGTACAGTCTTAGCTTTGCTCCTGAGTCTTACACATCAGATTATAGTGTTAGCACATGCCACCAACAGCATTAGGAATGTGTGGGGAAAGTAAATTGACCTCTTGTTTTGTCTAAAAATAAGGAAATTGTGGTTTCGCCAGGGTCAGCAGATGTCTTGTTACTCTTAGATATGCATGTTATTGTTCAGAAAGAGCCCTTCAGGAGAAGTTCTAATTCAGATACCTCATTTGCTGCTTGCTAATTTAATTGCAGATATATCTTCTACACGCACATATAGTTACATGTGTAAAGGAATCGGAAGTTTGGATCAGATTCATATGTGTTTGGCAGCAGTGTTTTCCTAAACTGGAGGAGTTGATTGTCTCATTTTACCTCATTTTGAAGCTTCAGGCTGGTTTCTGCTCCACTATGTTAAGTAAAGGAATGGTTGTCATGGTTGTGTTTTCCTGGAAAAGTCTGTGATTTTGCAGCGCAATAGGACGGCAAGTTCAGATGACCAGAGAGTTCCCCTGTCAAGCCATACCTCTCAGAACAGACACAAGGTTGCATGTGGGCCATTTTTATACTGTGTGTATCATCAGTGTTTATTGCTCAGGTGCCGTGTCTTTGCATTAAAACTCCGGCGTACCCGGATGTAAGGCAAATGCGCATTGAAGTATGAAAACCTCACCTGTCCTCCTAGGAAATAAAGGCTTTAATGTCAGAGGAAAAGCAACAACAAATAGTAACACTGATGCAGACAATTTTCTAATGAAATTCTAATGGCTGTTTTCTCTTTGGTGCTTTGTGGTGAGCTTTCTATTCTGATGATGCGAAAATTCATCCTTTTTTTGTACTTTTCTCCCCAACCAGCAGACCTGTGCTTTTCTGAGATTCTCAGCACGCATACTGTGGTCATATTTGTGTAAAACCAGCAGCAGTATGGTCTCTTGATGTCTGTCGGTAAATGTGAGAGACAAAACATCTGTCTCAGCGCACACACAAAACTACACTATCCCAGTAAGATTACAGCATGTGTCTGTCTCTTATCTGTATGTTCTCATGGCCTTCCTTGTAAAATCAAATCTAAAGATTGTAAAGGCTTTTAAGGTAGAGGTAAAGAGATTGAAGAAGCATTCATTGACCATTGAGTTTCTGAGATATGGGTAAGACTGTGTTTGAACCCCATAGAAATGTTATACAAGCCCAGTGATCTGCAGATCTTCGCTGTGACATCTTCAGTCTTTCATATGCAGAATATATAAGAAAGCTTCAAGTTACTCACTTAGTTTGAATCTCATCTTTTTAACTGGAACAAATGTGCCCTATGAATAATTGATGCAATGAATTAATTCTATCTGATGACTGATCAAATGTTGGTACTCAGTTATATCATATACATGAGCTGTGAAGGGTGGAGGTTGATGTCAGATGGATGGATGCAGTGGAGGACAATATGATATTATAATGTTTATGTTCTTTCTCTGTCACTGTCTCTGTTTGTGAAGTTTGCAGCATCTAAGTCTTTGCAAACTTGTACTATGTAAATAAACATCTTAATAATAATAATAATAATAATAAAAATCTGTGCCGTTCTTTAATATACCATTTATTCAAAGCAGTAAGGCATACAGCATATATGTACAGTTTTGAATTATGCATCTTCACAAGTATAGACAATTGTGTTACTTTTAAAGGCATGAGAATTGCAGTGACTTATTTCCATATGGAATTGTTTTTTTTTTTTTTTTTTTTTTTACTAGGAAATGTATCCAAAAATAGCTATTAATTTCATTCATGCAGTAACACTCATGCATAGGCTTTATCAATTGTTTTACGTGTAAACTGATTTTACTAATACTAAAAATAATATGTAGCACTCTTAATACAAGTCAAAGCAACACATTTTGTGTTTGACTTGGTCTCAATGTAGTGGTCCTTGAGTCATACTTTAGATCAAGCAACCTTGTGTTCATTGATTGTGTTGAACAGCCAATAGATGGCACTCTTTCCTCGCTGTCTCCCTATGCCTGAAATTTCAAGTTTTAAAAAGCGAAATATAATTTAAAACAAATACATTTTTTTAAATAATATTTTTTAAACACCAGCACCGATAATCCTTTTCTTTATCTTTAGGATAAATGATTCCGTAAACCTTTATGATGACGATGATTATTATTCTTTCAAAAATGTCCACTAATGTTATTAATTATAACTTACATTATCAATAGCAGCAGCCTAGGATTAACTACACCTCATTCTATCAGTATTTCTTTTTTCTACATTTATTAGTCCGTGCCTTAAAGTCTTTATTTCTTATAAGCTCTTTATTATAAAATATATTTTACATATACGATCATTTTTTATGTCCTGCACACATAACCAGACGATATACCTTCCTTCTAGCTCTCTGTTTGTAGACTGTCTTTTGTTCTATGAGCGAGAGAGAGAGAGAGTGAGAGAGAGTGAGAGAGCTCAGAAAGGTGGATGAGCGCGTGTGTTGGTCGCGAGGAGGAGAGCGCGTGAGATGCTGCTGACACATTCCTAGAAAGATGTGTAAAATGGCGCAAGTACGTCAGTAGTTTGGATCTAGAGGAGCTTATTACTGCTTTCCCATCCTTGTCTTCGCTCTTGCCTCACCTTCTTTTTTGCATCTCGTCTAAATTTCGATGTGATTAAATGGCTTCCAGACGGCGCCGTCAGGCTCCATGCTCACTCGGAATACTCCTGCTCGCTTTTGTCGGTAAGTGTGTAATTTCTCTCCGGGAACCTCCCGATATTGGGTCACTTGGTCAGCGCGATTGACTGTGAACTTGACCACATTGCAGTCGGATTGAGAAATGTTTCTGTAGCGGTTGTGTTTACCGCTGTAGTATTGTGGGTGTGTGCCTACATGTAGATGTTGCATACAGAAGCATGAATTGATTTTGTGAATGGAGAGTTCCACGAGCTTGCTCACGCGTTATATTACGGTTTCATGCTGTTTCCAGACACTGAAAAAAATGCTATGATGTGAAGTTCTCTTATAATGAGTCGTTGTTGCCTCGTGTCTTGCATGGATGTGGAATAGTATAATGAAATTCTAATTCTATTTCTTCCTGAGCAATGTGTCAAGCATTTGAAACCTTGAGTTATGATGGTCACTCGACATGACATTGCCCTTGATCCCTGAGAAGAGTTTGTTCTGTGATTAAATAAAAAGTAACATCTTTGCATGGTCAGAACAGCATTTTATTCCTACTTAAATAGCTTATTTTTTTATGCTAATATTGCCAAAGCATGCTCTCACACAAAGTGACAGAAAATAAAATAAGGCGCTATTTAATATTAAAGTAGTTGTAATATACAATATAAGCATAAGCAGAGACTGATAGTTGTGCGGTTTCGTGATCTCTGATTTATGATCGACTGTAGCCTTGAATAGCTATTTTAGATCTTTCTGTTGTTTGACATAAACATCTTCAGCACTCCTGGCATGTCTATAGATCTATTAGCAGTGTTCAGGTTTCCAACATGTATTGTTCATCATTAGCAGGTTTAGGTTTTAAGGGAGAGCTTAAAAGGGAAGATGTTGAATATTTATATCTGAAGTGTAAGAATAGTTCCTGAAATATGGTCGCTCTTCCCTCTCAGCCCACAGGTGAGTAGCTTGCATCTGTTGTCTGTCATAGACAGCAGGAGCTCAGATTGATTGTTTCCTTTTATTGTGCTTCCATTGTAGTGGGAAAGCGAGGAAAGAACTGAAGGCTGCTGTTGTCTTGAAGATTGTGTGTCAAGGCTGTCTTTCACTTCTCCTTTAAATTTCCTTGCTTCTTTTGTTCCCCAGTAATTGTCGGTTTGTGTGTGAGACTGTTTGCTTGGGCTGGAGGGCAGTGTGCTCACAGAGCGTGACATCTAGGGAATGAGGATTTTTCTTAGCATTCACAAAGCTCATTTAACTGCCAACTAGTACGATCATCAAGAAAACCACATGCGTGCTGAGGTCATGTGTTAAAATGATTTGCTTATGCTGGAGTCTTCCTTCCGGCCTCCATCGTAGGGTGCCATCGCGGAGATGCCAATCAGCAAAGCACTTTGAGAGAGGAGGAAAGATTGAGTCGGAATAACATGGATTGGGTTGTTAAATTACTCAATGTCTTTTGTTATCTCTCCAGGGAGGTTGTGGAAAATGCTGGATAGCCCAGTATAAAGCAGGATGAGAGCATTCATGGAAAGGAATATAAATTCACAATATAATTAATACATCAAGATCTCAAGAACTATATGAGATGTTGTAAATGTCGAAAGGTTATTGTTGTAGTTGACGTTTAAAATGCACTCACGTGTTGCACTAAGTTAGCTTGTTTTCACAAAGTTGCCTTGGTTTCTCATAATTGAAGTTGCCGTTTTTATATCTCAATTGTGAATTTGCAGTGTAGCCATCAGTTGTGACTTTATATAGGCCTACTACCATTCAAAAGTTTTGAGCCTGTTAGATTTTTGAAAACGCTTTTGAAATAAATTCAAAGTTCTGTCATGAAGCTCTAGGTGGCACGGGCTGATAGGTCCTAAACTCAAACTGCTTGCAATCACTTCATTCTCTGATTGGTTCCTGCTGTATCAGTACAGTAGCCAATGGGCTTGTATGCTCAACCTTCAAATACTTGGTAAGCATTTGCCTTGTTTTCAGAAACCCTTCACCATCTCCAGCTCATTCATCTGCACTATATTGTACAGCTGCAGCATGTCTCTCTTGCTCACAGCTTCTATTGACAGTGTTGGGGAAATTCATTGATAATTGGTGTATAAACCAATTTTTTTTTTTTTTTTTTTGAGACTTATTATGAGAAGAATGTGTTGGGAAACCCACTTAAAATTAGTGTTTGGTTCATGGGGAATAGCTTGTGAGACAAGCACTGGGAAATACCAAGGCTTCTAAGAGTAAAAGACACCAAGAAAATGTGTACTTAATGCATTCAAGCTAAAGGAGAGAGATAAGTGGTGAAAAGTCTATAAAAGAGGCCATTAGAAGTGTATTTTTTAAAAAATATAGCAGGCAGTGACCGGCCACCATTATATATAATACCTGGGAAAACCTGAAAATAATGATGGCCAGATGCCAGGGTGGAGCTTAAGAAAAAGATAAGTACAGGAATCCCCATTGGACCTTTACGATAAGAAAAACATATAAAATAAACAGATTAACTCTGTCTAGGTAGATGCGCGGCTGGATGCTGAGCTTGTTGCAAAGCTGACATCTCACTTTGTTGCCTGGCAATAAAGATTATCTTCTGAAGACTTGGAACTTCTGACTCTGAGAGCTTTCTTAAACAAACAATTAGACTCATCTGGAAAGACTGCAGACTGGCCACAGCACCAGCAAGGTAATTAACACTGTGAGATGCCCAGAAGGGTACTAAAACATATTTAAAACAGTGGTTCAACCTTAGCGACGAGAATACTTTTTGTGCGCCAAAAAAAAAAAAAAACGAAATTACAACTTTTCAACAATATCTAGTGATGGCCGATTTCAAAATACTGCTTCGAAGCTTTACGAATCATTTGTTTCGAATCAGTGGTTCGGAGCACCAAAGTCATGTGATTTCAGTAAACGAGGCTTTGTTGCGTCAAAAGTTTTTCACAACTTCAATAGTTCACATGACTTTGGGAGTTTGATACGCGAAGCGAATCACTGATTCAAGAACAAAAGATTCGTAAAGCTTCGAAGCAGTGTTTTGAAATCAGCCATCACTATTATTTAGCTTTTTTGCCGCACAAAGGGTATTCTCGTCACTTTATAATATTAAGGCTGACCCACTATACTCACATGAACTGTTTTAAGTATGTTTTTAGTACCCTTATGGGCATCTGGAAGTGTTAATTGTCTTTCCGGCAATAGTGGCTTCACTGAGCCGTCGGATTTCATCAAAAATATCTTCATTTGTGTTCCGAAGATGAACGAAGCTCTTACGGGTGTAGAACGACATGAGGGTGAGGAATTAATGACAGAATTTTCACTCACAATTTGACTTTATTTAAATCCGTAGCTCATCATTTCTTTTTTAGAACTTCTATAGTAAGCAAAGGTTTAAAAATTATTTTAAACATTCACTTTTGTGACCCTTTGTGAACAGACCCGCAGTTTGTTAGAGAATACACCAAATAAAAGTGCTTTCTCAGAGAGAGGAAGAGAAGTACACTTATTGTGGCCACGTTCTCCTGGGAAGATTAAGGCAACACCATTACGGCCCCAGGCTGAGTGTGAAGTTCAAACAGAAGGCTTGAAAGAATGCATAATATATTTTTAGCTCATAATATGCCTGAATATTCAGCAACAAAAAAATGTATAGAAATAAACATCCCTCACTGAAGGGTGTAATACTCTCACTGAGCTCTGATTGAGTAATCAGAACTTTAATTGAAAAATTCCTCACGTATCAAGCAGTTGGTCCAGTATTAAAGCTGTGACTGTAAAAACAACCTGCTCCAGTTACAGAGCGGTGATGTTGACGATGATGATGATAGGTTTTAAGGTCACCCTTCAAAGAATGACTTTTCTTTCCCCCCCTCTGTGGCCTTCATATAAGAGTTCTTTCTGTAAATCTTGACAAAAGAAAGGGGCTGAAAGCACCCATCACTCTGACAGCATGTTTCAGTGCTTTGTCACAGGAAATCAAAACAAGACCTGCAGTGTGCAAAAGGCTGTCACACCAAAACCCCAGGAAGAGATGCAGAAATGAGGAGAGGAAAGAGGTTTGGTATTTGAATTGAGCAGGTGAGGCTATACAGATGCCCTGTTTACTAGCAGAAGGCTCTGTAAAGAGATGATGGCGGATGCTGATAAGTAGGTGGTACCGGGCCCCCTGCACAGGTCATGCTAAACCAATGGTATTTAGAGTTGAGGCAAATGGCTATTTAGAGTGGAATTATCCTTTGCTAATGAAAATGGGCTGTTCATGGTCGGTGTGATATTTCACCAACTCAAGGTCAGAAAGGACTTAAGAATTAACATTTAGCTGTAATTACATTCAGTACAGGATGCATTTCTCTATGCAGCTGATGATCTAATCTGGTCACATTGCACTGGAGGAGTTTTGATGCTGAAATATGTAAGGCTTGATTGAGTCCTTTTTCACAAGAATAAGACCAGTTCAGTATTTGCTCTTCTTGACCTTGATTTAGAACTAAGTCTAAATTCAAGGGTACAAAAATAACATTCACCATTTAAAGCTTTTCTAAAAATGCTCATAATAATATTGAACCATCCACTAATGTGGTAAGTGAAACAATATAATCTACGTGAAGTATAGGCATAGTTCTTTTAAAAAGACATACTATCATCTACTCACTCTAATGTTGATCAAATACTGCTTTTTCAGAATATCCTTGCTGTCATTTCAAAAATGAAAATTGTCATCATCTACCCTCATGTCGTTCCAAGCCATGACTTTCATTCATCTTCGAGACATATATGAAGATAATTTTTACATTTGTTCATTATTTTTGAGTGTCCACGCTACCAAAACTCATGTGCGTCAAAAGTACAAAAAGAAGCTTTAAAAGTCATTTTTGTCTCTCTTCATGAGACTTGCATTGAACCACTTCATTCTTTTACAGTGTATGTTTGAGTAAATAGTTCATTTTTGGATGAACTACAACCTTAAATGGGGAAAAATATCATGAAAGTGAAAGTTGAATATGTTGCACTTAGGGCTGTCAAAAAGTCTATTGCGCTTGGAAAAACAATAAAACCCAGAATAGTTGAGCATCCCTAATGAGCAGTCTTAAATGAATTAAATAGCATCTTAAATTAACTCCAAGAGTTGTGAGAAAATGAGATGCAGCGGCAGTCTTGAGTCACAGCAGCTTAATAAACCAGTTGCTCTGATGTCTGTCATTAATGTTAATCAAAGAAAGAGAAAATTGTAGCTTTAATAAACGTTTAATGTATATTTCATTTATAGCTTATGTTGTGAGGACTGTAAAGTGTTTGATAGCTTTATTCAATTTCTTTAGGACTGAGGCCACAGGTAAAAATGATATTTATTATAATGGATTTACGTGAAAAAAATTCATAGAGACGTCATCAGTACCAGCATTACTATCCTTTCATAAAAAGATTCCATTAAACAGATATTTACAATACACTCTCTTTAAGTTACACTCTAAATTAATGTTGATTAAATGCTCTGTTCTTCACATAACTTTAGAAGACTTAGAATACAGCAGTGCTCAGGTCAATGTGCCACTCTCATGGTATTTTATCCCAGTTGTTCATTTTGGTACTTCGTACGTTGTTTGTAAAACAGCTTGGACATTCAGCTAAATAACTTCTTTTGTGTTCTAAGGAAAAAAAAAAAAATCAGAAGTATTTCAGGCCACATGAGGTAGAGTGAAAATCCTGTCATTTTGCCTTGAACTATCCTTTAAAATGTCTCTCCTTCGGATTTCTTTCTTCCTTCTAGCTAAAAAATGTAGGCTTCTGCTGGGTGGAGAGAACAGTGATTGAGGCTGATGTGGTGTGGCGTGTTGTTTTGAGTGTCAGTGGTAAACCCCTGTGTGAGCATCACTCAAAGGCACTCTGTGTGAGTCTGCCTGGCAGGCTGCAGGACTCCCGCTGGGCTAATCCTGAACTCCAGGGTGCTCTAGCTGCGCTTAAACCCTGAACACTTCTCAAAAGAGGAGTTATTGCAATCAGCCTATGTAGATGCTGCTGTGCACTTGTTCTTGTGTTTTTGATTTTTCCTCATCTTTCATTCTTTACTCATTTTATCTCGTCATTCCATCACCTTGTTTTTTTTTTTTTACTATGTCTATGTCTCTTCTGATTATTGCCTCATCTGAGTTCAATCAGCCATCTTTAAAAATCTCTAATCAATAACTTCATGGGCTTACTGCTGTTGATGTGGCCTCTCTTTCTCTATCTGGCCAGTAAGAAAGCTTGATTGAACACGGTGCTTAACGGAAGCACAGAGAAAAAATCGAAAATATATAGCTGTAGGCAGCAATAAACATGGTCCATGGTAAATGGAGGAAAAACAGACAAGTGACAGCAAGGTTTAGAGAATGGTAATGTAGAAATTTGTTGCATTCATTTTATTAGGTTTAGGTTTTTTAAAAATTCCTTTGAAGCATCTTATGTAGTTCAGGAATGCTGCGTTTATTTGTTCATTTTTTTTTTTTTAAAAGTGAAACATTACAATTTAAAATAATTGTAATTATTACTTAAAAAAAGAAAATTAATAGTAATTAGCAGTTAAAATTGAATACATTACTGTGATGCAAAGCTGGATTTTCAGCATTTTAATGCATTCTTGCTGAATAAAAGTAATAATTTATTCAAATGAAATCAAGTGTGAGGTTGTTATCTAAAAATGGAAACTTTAAGATTTTAAAAAGGTTTCAAATCAGGAGTGTCAAGTCAAGCACCGCAGCATCGGATCACACTGCAGTAATTATGATAATGTACTGTATCAACACATGTATTATTGTATTTTGGGGAATTCCAGTTATGCATGAGCGACATCAACATCAAAACTAAAAAAGATCTTAATGTTATGCTGTAAATCCCTGGTGTTTCATCATTTAAGGGAAGAGAAGAGAAGAGAAGATTTGTACACTGATATATTGAAGAACACAGTGAGAAGTTTTCAGTTGCTCTGGGGACGTGTGTGTAACCCTGAGAATGACGCGCTGCTGGAGCTGCAATAAAACCTTGTTAGAAGTCAGAGAAGAAAGCTGTGTCCGATAATAAAACTGGCGGATTGACAGAAGAGCATGATTCTTGCTGCACTAATGCAGCAGGAACAAAAGAGTGGCTTGGAGAGGAACAGCAGTGAGATAAGAGAGACCTAGACAGATAACTCAAGCCCCTCAGCCCACTTTAGAAACATAATGAGAGGCTGTTTTTCTGTCTTTTACTCCCTCTTCATTTATTTGTCATGTGATCTGCAGCAAAGAGCGAGTCAATGCATTCCATGGCTGCACTTATTGGGAATATATTTTGGGGCTGGAATTTGAGCGATGATGCCAGAGTTGGTGTCTAGCTGTGCCCTTGTCCCCCCCCGCCTCCCGAACTTCAGATGGATTCCTGAGCCGCAGGCAAGGCTGCTACTGCTTAGCCGATCAGTGACTGAAACCCAATACCTCCAGTGCAGAGCACAAGAGAGTCCGCTAAGCTCTCCTTTTTATCGCACTAAGTCAGGGCAGACTGCTATTTATTATTCGTCCCTCATTGGTGTGGGTGTCACTGATCTGCTGGGGGACATTGTTATTAAAAGGGAACATTTAGTGAGATTTAAAGCCCTTTCACACCAAGGATTTTGAAGTGCCGCTATTATGCCAATTTAAAGGTTCCTAATTTTGTTTTGGAGTTCTTTTACAACAGGTTTAAAGAGGTAAAGGTCAAACAACACTTTCATTTTCTCATAATATACATTGCACATCACCATTATCATAACTGAATCGGCTCTGGAGGCTTCCTACATCCTCAACGATTGTACACGCTGTAAAGACAGTAACGTTGATGTGGTGTTGATTTTACCATATCAATCCGATGATGAAACATTGGAAGAACTTGTTATTAAAACCTAACCTCCATCACAAGGACTACTTGAGCAGGACGTTTCTCAGTGATGCGCTACTCAGTTTGTCGTATATTGAGATGTTGCATCTGTAATTCCTCACCATCAGCTTTTTAGGTCATTTTTAGGTAAATGGATTTCAGTAAGACAGTGATAATGTGAGTAAGCTGATCAGCCAGAGACCTACACAATATAAAACATTAAACTTTTCAAACACTCGGTAGAAAATATGCATATATTTATATGCGTAATAATATTGCATATGCAACCGTTTTTTGAGAATGTGCGAGTTAAAATTTTATGTGGTCGCGTTTGTGCGAGTGCATGATCATGTTATTCGCGCGTGTGTAACAGAACGAGGTATCAGAAGCTGCTGCCGTTTGGAGTTCAAGGATGCTGGTGGAAAGGACGAGCCAGCATACAGACACAACTAATGATGAGAGCACAGGTAGAAAGGCACTACTTCAACAGCAATGGCTTAGACCAGGTTCCTCAATAGGCAGCAAGAGAATGTTTGGTCCGCGCTAATGTCAAATAGTGTTGTCAAGGTAATGTATATAAGCACGTCTCTGTCGCGAAAATTCAAACGCAGCATCGTCGCTTATGTTTGTATGTCATTGCAAGAATGAACTTTGTTACTAGTGGAAATCTAATTCCTGATATCAAGAATGATAGTTTTTACTAGTGAAAATGTAATTGTTGATATCACAAGTTCATATCCTGAAAATGAATAAAAGTCAATGGCAAGCCGTTTTGACTTTTATTCATTCACAGGATATGAACTAGTTAAAATGTTAATTCTTGATATCAGGAATACAATTCTTACTAGTAACAATGCAAATTTCTGATATCATGAATGGGATTGTTACTAGTAAGAAAGCCGTTTTAGATATTATAAATTATCTTGATACCAGGAATTCATTTCAGATATCAGAAATGAATATTTTTACTAGTAGCAATTCAATTGTTGATATCAAGAATAGACATTTGCACTAGTAACAATGTAATTCTTGATATCGGACATTTGCATTGTTACTAGTAAGAATTGTATTCCTGATATGTGAAACTGGAATTTCAACTAGTAAGGAATGAATTCTTGATATCAACAATTGAATTTGAATGGCAGCCTATGGTGAGATTTCACTTGTAAAAATACAATTGTTGATATCAAGAATGAACTTTGTTACTAGTGGAAATCTAATTCCTGATGTCAAGAATGAACATTTTAACTAGTGAAAGTTCATATCCTGAGAATGAATAAAAGTCAAAACGGCTTGCCATAGTTAGTCTGTCAGCGACTCAAAAACTGACTAGGCAAAAGAGACTCAAATGCCAATTCACTGAAAAGAAAGAAAGCAAACCGTATTGGAGAAAGTACAGTGTTTGCTTTTATATTATTAGATACAGAAAGGCAAACTAAAGGCTAATATTTTCTCATTTACCTTCAACATTCAGCAAATACACATCCATACCATTAAAACAAATCTCTGAATATCTAACTAACATTTAATTTCACAGATCTTCCAGATTTATTCAAATACAAAAGTGAGATTTTATGAAGTGTTTGTAACCCGCGTGAACGCGTGTATTGTGTGCGTGACAGTCGATCCGTGAGAAATGAATTCAGACTTCAGTTCAGCTTCATAGGAAACGCGATCGAAATAAATAAATATATAAATATAAATAATATAATTATTATGGCTATATATATATATATATATTAATTTAATTTTCATACTTTTAATATTTCAAATTTATTAAATATGAATTAAAATAAATATAAATTATACATATATACCAGATTTATGTCTGCCATCAGCCACTGTGATTTAATATATTTAAGATTAAGACGACTATTCGTCAACCACACATTGATTAAAATTGTTGTAGAAAAAAAAAAGGTGCGACCAAATCATGTGCTGGTGCGACCAACTGAGAAAATTGGTAGCACCAGTGCAACCAGTGGAAAAGTTAGTCTGGAGCCTTGATGAGTTATTAATCATAGTTACAGGTTGGGATTTTGAGGAGTGAGGTGGTCCAAATAAATTGGGTACTGTCTCATCTTTAGTGGATAAGCTTTTAGTAAATCTCATTGAGATGAGAGATTTGTCTTCAAAAGGTTATACTGCGGTTGTATTGCTGTGGTAATTTTGACCACCGTCTCTTCACATCCTCATCCTTTCTGTTTACAAAGAAAATTTGCATTGGTGGGTGTGCAAATTTGTTACATTGTTACATATCTACATAAGTTACGGAAGTAAGATTGGAATTACTGACGACTTTTTTGGCAGTTCAGAATCTATTCTCTTTTTGAGACAATAAATTAACTTGTACTTCGATCTTTGACACTTTGCAGACCTTTTACATTCACCAACGTTTTTCCAGCTGATGAATGATAAAACGTTGCAAGATACAAACTTCATCTAAAGATGTTAGATAACAACAGAAAAGTTTCTTTTTAAAAGGTATTTTTTTGTTTCCTTTTCTATTTCTCTCTCTCTCCATATAGAATGTCCTCTCTCTACAGCTGTGATTTCTATCCATACTCTACTTGCCCTGCTAAAAAGACCATCTAAGTCTATGTTGCTTAGTGCTGATTTAGTACTGGTCTAGCTGATGAGCTAGAAAATCTTTGCTGGGGAACTTGGTCTACCATGCTCAAGCTGGTTGCCAAGTGCAAGCTAATTTACCATCCCTTTTAGGGACGAACCATCTCATCAGCATCCAAAACAGAACTGGTGAGCAGCCAAGCAGGGTCTGAGTGTAGCTGAACCCAGAAATAATTCACTATCTTCAAAAGGTCAAAAAAAATAATAATGTGGTGGTATTTATTTTGCTGTCGGTGTTGAAATAATAATGAAAATAAATAGTCGCGGTAGGTGTAACTTTATTATATTTACACTAAATAAACGTTTTATGCATCCCCACAACTGGATGGGAAAAATTTACAGGCCCTTGCAAATAGTACTCTAGCTTTACACACAAACGTGCATACGTCAGTGAATTACATTCAGTTTAAATCAAGGAGACATTTAAAATTTCTACTATACACTACTGATCTAGACAGAAAGTGTGACTATCAATCATGTTCACTGCAGATTCAGGGCACTGAGGCAATTTATTCCTATTTTCTACACTGATATATGATATCTCCCAGGCAGATTAATTGACTTTTACTTCGCTATTTTGAGATTGACATCAGCAGATAATCACGCCCACTTGAATGATTAACAGCAATGTTCCTCCCTCCTCTATCTGTTCCTAAATAGCAGCTTTTGTAATAGATAATGCAAATGTTTTACACTGCCATTCAAATGTTTTTGGCTCAGTAAGAAATTAATACTTTTTATTCAGCAAGGATGCATTAAATTGGTCAAAATGACGGTTTTTACTTTGAAAATCTATTTCAATTAAATGGTGTTGTTTTGTCATTTCTGTTCATCAAAGAATCCTTAAAAAATATTAAGCATTAAATACGCTTAAGCATAACACATTTTTCGACATTGATGATGATAATAATAGGAAACTTTACCTGAGCACCAAATCAGCATATTCAAATGATTTCTGAAGGATCATGTGACTGCTTCTCATCAATGGCTGCTTAAAATTCAGCCAAGTGAAACTGCATTTTGAAATGTATTCAAATAGAAAACATATTTTAATAAATTGTAATATTTGAATATTTCACTGTTTTAGATCAAATAAATGCACCCTTAATGAGCAGAAGAGACTTTCAAATACATTTAAATATTGTACAGACCCCAAACTCTTGAAAGGTACTGTGTGTTAAAATATTTTACAGAATTTTTTAGTATAGTCCATATTACTTATTCATATAACCCATAATTCATTTTTAATTTCCGCATTTGATTCAGATTGTAACACTCTGACCAAAGCCCTCTGAGGAAAGCCTTTCATTTGTATTGTCTCTATAGTGCAGTTTTTAATCTTTGTGTGTTTGTACCTGCTAGGTGTGACATCTGGGGCCGAGCTGTCGTTCACCCTGGAGCCCAGCGACATCATCGCCGTTCAGGAACAACCTCTGATGCTGCACTGTCAGGTGGAGGGGATCCCACCCATTACCACACAGTGGAGACGCAATGGTGCGCTGATTGTGGAAGACCAAAACTACATCATGTTTGCTAATGGCTCGCTTCTGATTGGTCATTTCCAGAAGACCAAGTCTGATGGCTCGTCTGACGAGGGAGACTATGAGTGCATAGCCCAAAATTTCTTTGGGCTGGTCGTGAGCCGCAAAGCCAGAGTGCAGGCTGCTAGTAAGTAGCATTTTAGTGTGTTGTAATTGAGAGATAAGACCTTGTATAGTTCACACTCTGCTAATCCCGCCTGTTCGTTTTTTCAAGGGCTTTTTAATGGCAAATACTTGAAGAGGAAACAAACCTTTTAATTGTGTACAACAATGGTAAAATTGCTAGTAATTTTTAGTTCAAATTATATTATAATCTTGATATGGTCCCTATCGGTTTTAACTTGGCTTGCTATGTATCCATCATGACGTATTGTATTTTTATATACATTATTATATTATAGTATATTGTCTGTCTTTTAATAATCATTTTTATAAGCCTAATTCACAATGCACTTACATACTGAAATCATGTTATGATCGTCATGAGACTGGCACTCTTAAAAGTGTCTCCACTGTGAAAAATGTCTAGATACGCTGCTGCCAGCAGATATTGGTGCTGTTAGATTGTCCCGAGAAGCTAAAGTGAGTTTGATGGAAGCCACTGCCAGCTCATTTGCAGAGTCTTTCATAGAGCGCACAGCGTTAGAACACGGCGTGGTGTAGACTCAGGCTACATTAACTTTGGATGAACTGAACATGAGGGACACAGGGGGCTGGGACAGGCCATTTGATATATGGACAATGGGCTCCTTCTATTTCTGAAGATAAATTGGCTTGTAGGATCCAGTCTGCCTTTTGTGCGCTGCTGTGGCGCTCCCGGTCGTGCTTGTGTTGTGATTTATATTACTAAATCTCTGCCTCTTGTATTGAACTTAACTATTAAACCCGGCCATGCTGTGCTCTTTTCCCTCTGCTTTTGTCGATGTCACAATAATCTGGAGTGCTGTTGTTCAGCCGCTTGCTGGTCACAGGCACCAAGGATAAATTTGCTTTTCTAGTCATCCATACCCACCGCGGCCCCGTATGAATCGGGCCTTGTTCCCGTCCAGTGCTGAAACGTTGTTACTGTATTGTGCTTATGATTGGATTTTCATAAACTCAGCATGCGTTTGTGGCAACTAAAGATGACTTATTATCATTTTGTCTGCTCTCATGTCGTCCAAAATGTGTTTGATCTTTTCATACAGATGCTGGGTAAATATAAAGGGCAAAAGAAGAAAGAAAACAGAAGGGCCTTATGGAGGGTTCTTTATGTTCTCTTTAGCGGTTAGCAGGAGGTAGTTGTGTTGGCATAGCTGTAAATAGTAGCCAAGGGGAGAGCAGAGTTGGCCATTAAATGGATGACAGGCAAGTGTTAATTTGAAAGCACGCTGCAGTGCTAATGTGAAAGTGTGTTTTTGTGACGATGTGAGGAATCCAGGGTCCCTTGCTGTTATTATATGGTGCTTCAGAAGGAATAAGCTCCTTTCAGGTCCTTTCTCTGCAACTTCACACATGGAGTTCTTACAGCAACTTGTTAATTATGGAGAAAAGCAGGAAATGAATAGTTCTAAAAGCTAATGACTCACCACTTTATTTGATCGTTACATACTTTTATTTATTTATTCATTAAAATATAAATATATAATATGTAGTGTTGTCAAAATTGGCGTTAAACTGTTGAAACAACACTCCTTCTGATGTTCATTCATGTTTATTTGATGCTATAAATGAACTAGTATTAAAGAGATGATCGGTTTATGAGCCAATTGAAGAAGCTATAGCCATCTGTCACGACACATTAAATAGCCACTATACAGTGTTTATTGTTTAAACTTCTTAAAAAAATTACAATATTTTAAATGGGGAAACTGTTATATGTTATCAGTGTCCTCTTTGCTCCGTGATGTATTTTCCACAGCGTGAGAACATGATGTGTGGCGTGAGAGCACATGGCTTGTCTGGCATAGCAACAGTAACTAAAGGGGCGGGTCTTTGGTCAATTGAACACAAAGAGTTGTCAGAAAATAGGATGCAGGTTTTAAAGGACTAGTTCACTTAGTCAATTAAAATTTCCTGATAATTTACTCACCCCCATATCATCCAAGATGTGTATGTCTTTCTTTTTTCAGTTGAAAAGAGATTAAGGCTTTTGAGGAAAACATTCCTGGATTTTTCTCTATAAAATGGACTTCAACTTTAACATCACCCGTGACCTTTCCAACATGATTACGCAATGCATCGCTGAGCTAGAGCAAAGCGAGCATTTGTGATTTAAAAAGCATATAACTTTTATTTATATATATATGACAGATCATTCAGCTAGATAAGACCCTCGGCTGAGATCGTGTAGAGCCTTTTGAAGTTGCATTTAAACTGCAATATGGACCTTCAATCCATTGGTAACTGATAAAGTCTACTATAATGTGTGGAGAAAAGAAAGAGAAAGAAAGTCATAAAAATATTGCATGACATGGGGGTGAGTTAATTATCAGGAAGAAACTTTGAAGTGAACCAATCCTTTAAAGTGACAGCAGCCTAATAAACCTGCTACAGTCTGCCGTCTATGATAATCACAGAACAAAAAAGCCAAAAAATCACTCACTGCTCTTAATTGAATAACCTTTGTAGCTTTAATCTAAATTATGCAGTGAAGACTGTAAAGTGTTTTATGGCTTTGATTCTGGATATTTCCTGCCTGTTAGATCAAATATTTAAATATACTGTCTTTATGTTCTTTCTACCTTAATTTGGAGAGGAAATGTGAAATTATTACAATATAAAAATATATTAAAAACTTTAATGTTAGTTGCGATTTAATTGCAATTAATTAAATGTGCAGTTAATTGTTTTAATCGATTGACAGCTGCAATAATATGTATACATTTACTTATATAAATATTACTTATTAAATAAATATTTTATAATAACACAAAGTAGTAATGACTCTTTTGCTTAGGTAAATATTCTATGCTTTTCTCCCAGGTCAAATTTTACATAAATGTAACATATATATATATATATATATTATATATATATATATATATATTATATATATATATATTTTTTTTTTTAAATTATATTTAAAATTGCAATTTAGTTATATAAGTGTGCATTCTATTTATTGATTTTGGTTCTGAACTGGTCATGTACATGGTCTGTATGGGCCGTTTGCAAAGATATTGAGCTCTGTGTTTAATGCAGTGTGGTCAGTGATGACATGCCTGTTTTAACATCTTTTTATCGACCGCACCATATATTTGCAATTGATTCTGCCCTTTGTAAAGCATAAAGTGTCTCAGACCTTTAGCTCTGCGGCCGTATTGCTTGACACAGAAAGACATCTCCGCCTGCGGTCTTGTCACACATGCGCGTGCACACACACTGGCAGCCCATGCTGTGCCATATCTGAACACAGCAGTCCATTTGTTGGGCTTGCAGTGAGGTGTGTGTGATGTGAAGATCGTTGACTTGTGCATGCACACGCACACAGTGAAGTGAGACTGAAACACTGTCTGTAGACGGTGCACTGCTGTGTTGTGGTACATACTCTTGCTCCTCTCCCAGTGGGCCAGTGGTTAGTGGCTGGCCTCTGAAGTTACGCCGCCTCTGCCACGCCACAGGGAACAGTCATCTCGGCTCGCTGGACTGGGGAACCTTTAAACCCACACTCTCTGGGGTTCTGATTGGTAAAGGTCAGCGCATAGTTACTTTTTAGAACCTTTTTTTGATTTCTCATCAGGGCCAGAAAGCAATATGTGTGCTTTCTGCATAAATTATGGGTGAACAATCGCTGGGAGACAGAGTGGGATGCAAATCTAATAGAATAGGAGATGAAGATCTATTGTTGGCCTGAATGATTGGCAAGCAAAGCTGGGTGAACAAGCATAATGAAGAGCACTCAGATAAAAGCTGTTATCTGGCAGAATGTTTTCTTTATTATTTTCATACAATGATTGATGTAATGCATTAGCAATAGGTACCATCTATATACTGTACCATCAGATCTGGGTACACACAAAATGAGCACAAAAGACTTGAAATGAAATTGGAAGGGAATGAATGGGACATTTAGAAAGAAATGACCTATAGTGAGAAAATAACACTGAGATAAAATCTCTCAGGATGAAGCTCAATGTTGATTTTCTCTTTGAGTATTTGTGATAAAAGTTTAAATAATAGAGCACATGAACAAAAAGAGAATTTAGGAGGAATTACTTAATTTCTAAAGTTAAAGGTGAAGTGAGTAATTTCTGTGGAATTTCTATCTTTTTGTATTAGTGACCCACTGTAGCAAAACAGTAGCAAACATTTTTATTTTTTTATTTTTTGCATTCATTTCGAAACAGGCTTTATTTTGGTAATTGTACTAGTGCCACAGAAAGTTAATGCTTGAGAAATGCATATCGCAATGTAAAGGAAGAAGCGATAGTTTTTTTTTTTTTCTTGCGTTTTGTGACGTCCAGTACATCCAAGTGAAATGGATTATCAAAAAAATGTTTGGTGGGGACTGGTTGATGATTAGAGGGCTGCATTGGTTGTTGATTGGATGTAGGCAGATCTGAATGTGCGCTTACAGCCGGTGTAAAAACGGAACAGGGTTTGAGTTAAATGATAGAAGTCCGTCATACGTTCCCAGAGAGAAGTCTGCCGTTTCACTGGAAGATCATTAAAAATTACGAGGTCAAAGCAATGAAACGTGAAGGGATGAATTGTTCTCAATAAGATCCATAACATGCATTTAGAAAATAGACAATTCTGACTTTAAAATTCAGAGACAATTCGTGGCAAGAAACCTTAGTGTACAAATTATACACAGATTGTACAACTCCAAGGTGCTTTGAAGATTTTATCATGGTACATGTTCAAACGCATAGTAATATTTGGCTGCATGGCAAACAGCATTGTGTAATGTCCAAAAAACAAACAACAAAAATTATTACAGTATTTCTGAATAGTTGGGTAAGTATGCTATATAACAGCACTCAAGTCCAACTATTCTTAGCTTTCATATTCAAACCCCATAGACCCAACCTGTGCTCTTAGCACATCCTCAAGTAATAGTAGTCTAGGCGCATACTTCCTGTTTGTCAGCTTGTTTATAATGAATGGCCCCAGCTTTTGGTTCATATTAATGAGAGCTGTAGGATCACAACTGATACGAAGGCCATTCAGTGACCTTTTGATCCCTGCACTGAGAGCTTGAGCCGTGATAGTGGGCTCCATCTTAATGAAGCTTGAGACCACTGTTTGAATCTTTGTACATTTTCTTTTTATTGTCTGACCTGTGACAAATATTTAAGTGATGTAGGTAAGAAAGAGTATGTGCTTGGTTTCAAAAGGAATGATGAGTGTCTAGAGTATCGGAGTGCCAGCGCTCAGGGCATGGCCTCTTTATCCATGAATCTTTAGAAGTGTACAGGATAAAGGAAGAACAGGCTTAATGGCCAACTGGAGTCTCACTCTACTATCCACAGGGCAACTCTCACACGGCTGAAATGACGTTCTTCTCATTTTACATTGGTACATGTGCAGACTTCCCTCAGGCCTTCAGCTACAATCAATGAGACGCTAATAGTTATTACAGATGTCCTGCTGGAGATGGAGTTTGATCTTCAAGACATTACATGGGTTTTTTTACAGACTGCCTTGGGTTTCGTATTATGACATGAGGCAAAATCCATAGTTGTATTCGAAGTCATTAAGTTAGGTATTTCTTCATTCTGACGTTTTGATTTTTATCTTGCTCTGTCTGTGTGAGGTACTAGTAAGCTTATAGTAGGGAAATTTTGTTTCATGCTGAGACTTGGGACATCTTCATCACATTGTGTGTTTGCTTTTACAGTACTGAATTGTGCTTTTATAAGGTGGACTAGTCTTTCAAGTTTAACTTTCCGTTAAGTAACTTTTAATAGTCAGTTACATAAAAAGGTAGATTGGTCTAACGTGAATCCGAAAAGTAATGATTATACCCAGAACTAACTGTTATGTCAGACTAACAGTTGGTCAGACTAGTTGTTAAAAGGTTAGTTCACCCAAAAATTTAAATCCTGTGATTAATTACTCGCCCTCATGTCGTTCCAAACCTTTAAGACCTTTGTTCATCTTCGGAACACAAATTAAGATGTTTTTGATTAAATCCATTTCTGAACCACACATAGACAAGAATGCAACAAAAATAGCGACTTTATTTAACAACTTGTCATGCACAGTTGAGGTAGTGAACGTAGTACAGGCTTCCGTGTTTATGTCAGAATGCTGACTCGTTGTTGGCGGGCTCCTGCGTCAGCATCACACGCATCGTGCTGCTCACGTGCACAGCATTGGTCAATACTGAGCCAGCGTTCAGATATAAACATGGAAGCCTGTACTGTGTCAATTAGTCTGCATTAGGGCTGTGCTCAGAATATCAATACAGCGAATAAATAATTCTCATTTACCAACAAAAATAAGTACAAAAGAGTGTGCGAGGCAGTTTCCCGGTGTGTTACATGACAGTGGGGGCAAATTACTTTGCACTCCATGCAACTGTATGTTGGACCACAGACGGAAGTTGACGCTGGAAAACCACTTGGCCACCGCCAAACATTTGAGGATGGTTACTCAATGTTTTGTAAGTTTGAGCCATGTGTTAATTAAGGTCTGAAACAAAACAGAATGAGGACTTCAATATTCTGGGATTTGGTATGCTTGCTTATCATAGGAAGTCATAAGAAATGACTATAATTGTCATTTCAGTTACTGAGGCAGTGACTTTAAAAGCAAGGAAGAGTCATTATAAGGTTTTTTTTGTGACAATTTTTTATATTTCATTTAAAACATTGTTTTTCAGTTATTACAACTGTCACAACACTGGTTATTCAATAAACACATTATTGTTACTAAACTCTGCTCAAAATTGAACCATATCGTGATACGTATCGTATCGTGACATTGTTGGAGATACACAGCCCTAGTCTGCCTAAACCCCGCTCATGTCTTGCAGGTGACTGTAAGCTCACATTCAGCCAATCTGCTTCCATCCAATCAATAACCAATGAACTAAGTCCCTGCCTGGCACCTTTTTTTTTTTTTTTTTGATAATGTTCACTCAAATGTACGTCAGAAGATAGTACAGAAGATCTGTTGCTGTGAAGAGCTGAATGTGCCGTGTTTGGTCTGTGTAAAGAAAGCTAATGTTCTTACAGGTTAGAGATGCTCGATTAATCATTAAAAGATCATGATCTCGATTCAAACACCCACACGATCTCATTCCTACATGACAAGGATTCGCCTGTGTCTATTAAACCTTTGACACTGCCGCTGACCCAGAGAGAGCGGTTGTCATGTATAGATACTGAATGAAACCGAGTCAGTTTTTCCATCCATACAGTATAGTTATTTCTGTTAGAATAATCCAAATGATCTTAGAAGTACTGACATAAAAGTTTGTTAAGATGTAAACTTTGTCTATGATAGAGGTCAAAATAGAGCAAATCACCTTTTGAAAGTAACTTGGTGCTTCAAATAGTGATCTTATAGATTACATAGTACAACAGTTGTTGGCGATGAGTGACTGTTAATTTAATTTGTCCTTGAATCATTTGTTCAAAAACCCTGATTCATTCAGTATTGAAAAGTGAAGTATTTATGAGTGAGCCATTGAATCATGTATTCAATAAAGAAAATAATAGACTGCAACAAATTTTCAGAACTTCTAGGAAATTGTTATTTTTGTTTAGTAGTCTGTTCAGAATCCGGATCTCTATTCGATACAAAAAAAATAAATCGTAATTCTTAATTTATCCAAAATCGTGCAGCTCTACTACAAGTACAGACCCCTTTTTTGCAGTAGGCGCTTTGACAAATTCATTGAGTTCATTCAGCAAAGACTTCATCATATGGGTTCAAATCAATAACTTGTGCCTCTTTACTGCGATTCATAAAATATGGCCCGTAAGAGTCATTTGTCCCGCTTTATGTTTGTTATTGAGCTCTGGCAGTGACGACTATGCTATAGAACAGCATGTCTTGGCATTTTTAATTCACGGTACACTGTCTTTTTATCTCGCCACATTCAATTCAGACTGCATGCTTGGTTGAAATATGATATCTTTCTCGCTTGCGCTTCAGATTGAATAGTGGCGCAGGAAACGCTGCTCGTAATCGTGGTGGGTTATAGGCACAAAATCATTTCCCTGTTGAAGATAGCAAATTATTAGAGACACCTACGAGAGAGATAAAAGGATGGAGAGTAAAAGATTTAATGCGACTGTGTGCAATGTTTATTAAGAAAAGAACCCTTTTCAAATGAAGCAGTATATTAACCTCCCCAAGACGTTTAAAGTAGAAATGGTACAAATGGACCTGGTTCGTTGCTGCCAAAGGGCTTTGTGACGCTGCAGGCAGGCTGTTTGTATAGCCAGCACATTGAGTCTGATAAAAAGAGGGAGATGTGTAATGGCCAACCACCAGTCGGGCTGCTTTAGCATACAAGAGGCTTTCCACCCATTACAGCACTCTTTCATCCTTTTAGACGCCACCAGTGTTGCACAGGCTGTTAGGAGAGGCCTTTCTCCTGCTAAGTGAGGTGACATAGATCTGCTCCTTAGTCCTCAAACTGATCAAAGGACTTTTTTTTTTTTTTGCCCCCGTGTTCTTGTGTCTTTTCTGGTTTTGTGCACATTTTTTCAAGACACCAGCTCAATTTGCACTTTGGGGTAATTTTGGCCCACTGGTGTGAAGAGAGAACTCTGCCATCGCAAAAGAGGGTGTGATTAGCAAGGTTCTTTACAACCCCCCTCAGATAAAGACCCCATACACCCCCAAAACGGCCACTCTTTCTATAAATTACGCTTCCACTTTTTGCTTGTCGACCATTTCTGTGAGCACACAGTCGGGTGCTGAGCTCCCGCCGCCGCTCTCAATCACACGGCCCTTTCAGGAAACACTTATTTTTGTAAATGTTTCATCTTTGATGGCTTCGTTGCCTCTTTTTCTCCATCTCCTCCCTTTTCTCGTTCTTTCTTTCTCCTTTTCGCTTGTGGATCCTCATTAGCTGGGCCTCAGGAAGCTTTTCATAGTTTGAATGAATCGTGGAAACGGTACAGTGGATTGTGACGCACAGTTTATTCCTGCTTCCTGCCCTCCTCTTGAGCCTGTCACCAAGCAACTGATCATAAAAGCCACCACCCATTACCAAACAGCTCTCCCGGATCAATCGGAACGCATGCGCTTTTGTTCTTTTCTTTAGCGTCAATTGTTAAAGAGTTTAGGCTTTAAGTATTAATTTATTCTTTCTCACCCTCTCATTCAGCCTCCTTGGGCTGTAATTGACCCTGTCAACTCTGGAGGGGATTTGCTTGAATTAAGATGGAAAGGCTAAACTGAAAGAAGAGATGAGGCCAAGGACGACTGAAGAGGGAACAGCAAATAAACACAAACAGATTGCTACATATTAAAATATATATATACAGCTCTCTGCAATTCATCGCACTTTATGATTTAACACAGGATAAAAGCGCCCAGGTACAGCCGCCCCGATGCATGAAGAATGCGAGAGCAATAAAGAGGCAGATTGTAAAGAGCATGTGAGAATGAACGAGAAGCAGGAAGCTCCAATAAAAATCATTATTATGAGCTTCCCTTCAGACATTTCCAATCTGATTTGACATTTTTGCTGGCCGTCGTGTGTCAACAACTAATCTTGGGTGTTGAATGAGAGCTGTTTTGTTGGTCAAACCAGAGGGGAGGTTGTGTTGACACATAACCATCAAAGCAGAGGCGGTTATAGGGTCTTCGTGCGGGGTAATGGGGGGAGGGGGTCCGCTCTTTCTCTGAATTTCACCCCTTCCACTTTCTCCCTCTCCACTGGCTTTCCTCTCCATCACTCCGCAATCCATGTCCTACCTCTCTTTTGTCCAGCTGCTAAGCTCCTCCCACCCAACCCCACAATCCCACAAGCCCCCTCTTTCCTGTTCAGAAGCCCAACCGCACCCCACTGACATGGAGCTCAATGACACATGCTTTCAGGTCAGGACCGCCTCACAATGGGGCATGGAGAAGACGGGAGAAAGAGGAAAAGTGCTTAAGAGGAAGAGAGCCCTAATTAAGAGAGAAAGAGAGAGAGAGAGAGAGAATGATGGTGGGTAATTCACTGGCCCAAATTAGAGGACACTTAAACCTATAGTAAGTTTTTGTGTGTGTGTGGTTTGAGTGTCCGATATACTGTACATGAGGCACTGATGAATATTATTGAATCAGCACTTTTCACATCTTTTTTTGTGCTTTTAGCTCACACTTATGAGGGATTCCAACAAAACCATGAACAAAGCCCATCCCACCCCAGATTATGCTATTGCTTTTCTTAGTGTGTGTGTGAGTGAGAGAGAGAGAAAAAAAATAATTGAATTGAAAAGGGGTCCCCTTGGTTATGTCCCATGGTGGTTATGTCCCTAGTGCAAGATCAACTTTAGTTTTATTGTTACTGCATCGTAAGATGAGCAAAAACACTTGTATGCAGGTAAGGTGAGCTATGGTAGAGTGAGCGAGTGAAGAAGTGCAGGGCTAAAATTAGAGTCAGTATAGAATGAGATCTGTCCAGGGACCCTGTAGCATCTGCCATCATGTCTCCGTGTGCAATTCACTAGAGATGAGCCATCAGGAAATTCAACACCTTGCTCTTCTCACCTTCTTTGGAGAAAGTGTTTTAACAGTTATTTGTATGCCCCACTCTAAATAAAATGACACACGAGAAGGGATCGTGGAAATAGACCATCATTTTGCATCTTGTAGCACATGTATCTCGCTTAAATCTTGAAGGGATCTCAAGTGTTTTCTCTTGCTTGAGGGTTTGAGGGTTTTCTATCAGTATTGGCCCTTTTAAACCTCAAGTAAGGTATTAATATTATGGGAAGTGCGGTAGTTGTAACTTGACTGCTTTTGATTTTTCATAGACCAGATGGGAGAAGACTGTCAACAAAAATAAGATCAATTAAATAACCTTTTTTTACATTAACTTTTTTTGTTGCACATTTTGGAATATATTTGGTTCTCTAAGTGTTTCATTTTTTGTTTTAGAAGCATGTCTTTTACAGACATAAAGACAATTAATCCACCTGAGGTGAGCGAATACATTTTTTTTAAGGCAATATTGGAAATTATGGAATATTTGCATCTTGGTGTTAAAAAAAAGGTTAAAAAAAATTACCTTTAGGGAAAAAACAGCTTGTCACTGGTGCAGTGCCTTTTTGGGGACAACTTTGTACCTTATTTAATTACCCCTAAAAGGTTCACAGTACTCTAAAGTACTGCTAAGGTACCAATATGCACCTTTTAGGGGCAGCTTGACAAGCAGTTGTTCACCTGAAGGTACAAAAAAAACCTGTTTGAAAGACATTCCAGTTGCATCTTTGATGCGATCTTTGCAGATCCTAATAATTTAAGGATGTTGCTTTCCTTTCATAAGTAAACATATTTATTCCCTCATGTATTCAAGGAATCTGGGCAGCTTTCCAGATAGGTCAACAACTGAAGGTAAAAGGAAGCGTGTCCCATTTTTATATTCTTCTGTTCCACACGCATTTGCCTGTTAGCATCATCATCTAATCCAGCCCCAATGCTTGCAAAGTAGACGTGAGCTTCTCTTTTTGTTGGCATGGCTTGAATGGGTTGAGAGGTGAGTGGAGAGATGGCTCGCAGCCAGAAAAGCAAATGGGTACATCTGAAATTCACACACTCTTAAAACTGGCAGAGGGGAGAGCAGAAGCAGCTGTCCAATAAGCATAAACTGCTGTGTGTCGGTGTGGCAGCCTTCCTCACATGTATCATTCATGTCTGTCTGTCACTCTTTACTTCTCATGTTCTGTTTCTTTCTCTTTCCATTTCTCCCATGGTTTATATCCCTTTCATGACTCTTACCTCAGAGTGTTGCCAGTCCTGTTTGTTCGTTGCAGTCTTTCATATTATTGCCTTTTTTCAAGTCTCTCTTAGTCTGCCTCTCTCTCTCTCTCTCTCTCTCTCTCTCTGTGTCTGACTCTCTCTCTGTCTCTCTCTGTCTCTTTCACGTTCTACTCGACCTTTTAACAGGTCTGTCATTCTAGCAGAGTTGGATGGTGTGCTGATGATAAATGGCGGTTTGAAGCAGGAAAGAAAAACAGCTGTCATTCACACTCCAATCTTCATCCAACCTCTCATTTCTTCACAGCTCTGAGTGGTCGCTATTCTTCAATTCACTGCTAATATTTTCTCTCAACCCCTGTGATAATGATGTTAAGCACAGCGTTAGAAATCAGCCAAGATGGCATGCAATTCAATTGTACAATATGCTGTTCTAGAATATTTTTGCAGTGCTAATAATGACCTTGACCGTAGATTCTGCTCATCAGGCTTTAGGTCCACTTTAAGATTCAAGGCCATTGTTAAGAGGATTTTTCTACTTGGTTAAAAAGGGGGCTTCATTTGGGGGCACGGCAAGGGGCAGGGGTTGTAAATGAATTCTGTCCGGATGTCTTAGGACCACCCCTGCTTTTCCCATACAAGCAAGTGAAAAGAGGTCCTGTGGTCACTCTTTTCTTGGTGTTAGAGTGTGGGCTTTAGGGCTCATCAAGAGAATTCCTCAGTAATGGAGGTTAAGGGGCAAGGATGGAAGGTCAAAAAGGAGGTCAGAGATCATTGTGAGGCAGGACAACTTTTCCATTATGGGGCACCTCTTTAACTGTGTGCGTTTGTAAGAAAGAGAGAAACTCTTTTCAAATTCTAATATGCTGATTTGGTGCTCTAAAACATTTCTTATTAATGTTGAAAAGTGTTGCTATGATGCATAACTTTCAGAATTCTTTGATGAATATAATGAAATCTAATGTTTTGGTCTTTACTGTTGCAATCAATTTAAAGCATCCTTGCTGACTAAAAGTATCCATTACTTTTATCAAAATCTTACTGACCCCAAGCTTTTGAACGGCAGTGTATTTCTTTATTTGAGCAGTCTTTTTGCCTCTACATTTTTTTCCCTGCATTTGTCCGCTGAATTCTCGTCGTTTTGTCTGTTTGCTCAAAGGCCATGTTTTTGTCTAACCGTTTGTGTTCATGTGTTGTGGCGTGTGTGCCAGCTCCTCCCAGAAGTCCCCTTTCCCTCCGTATCCACTGCCCCGTCACCGCGCTTCACTACACTTAACAGCACCTTTACAGCTAGCCAGTCCTGTTAAACACACTTTACAGGCCCCAAGCCATCCACCAATAAAAACCTCCCTCCCTGAGCCATCCACCAATAAAAACTCCCCCTTCCTGTCCGGCCCCATCCGGCAGACATCTTGTTGGAAGATTGGCAGAAAAACGTGGGAGTTCAAGAGGAATAGGATGAGGAACAGACAAAGGAAGAGTGGCATGAGGCGCTGTCACCTCCTACTTATCTTCTCCTGTATCTCTCTTGCCTTCGCTGCTGTTCTCTCTGGAGATTCCAGATGCTATTGTTGTGGGGTGTTTTGGACAACATCCATCTTTTTTGTTAGTAATTTAGTACAGCATTTTAATACAACAGGTTAAATGTTGAGGTCTCCCAATTGATTAGGTGAGCGGATTTCATAAAATTGCTTGAAGAGCTTGAAATTGCTGTGTAGGTATATTTGCTGTTAAGGAACTTTGGACAGAACATATTGAATGGAATAGGTTTTATGTCATAGCCGTGAATGATGATTTGACCAATCGGAATCATGTATTGATGATTTGCTAAGTTTGAATGATGATATATTTTAAAAGACTAGCACTTATGATTAAACAGTAATTTGCTGGACAGTTACAGGTTGAGGTAGTAACATTCTCATTGTAGATCATTTGATTGGGCAAAATTCTGTGTAGTGCAGAATGAGTTATCAGTATTTTTGCTTCATCTTCTTGAAAGAAAAAGATTGAACATTTGACATTTCTGAATTGCTAAAACACATTTACAGAAACCGTCACCCACTTTTAAACCCACAAACTACACCTTAGAACTACATTTAGAGAACCTCTGACTCTTCTGGCAAAATCAAACAAGTGCCTTAAAACCATTCACTGATCATACACATATCGAGTCAATATTATAAACTAGCGTTTGTAATATTATAAGTATTATAAAAACTACAGATGGAGAACACAGTATCCAAACAATGCGGTTACAAAAAAAAAGTATATTGTAACAAAGTAAACCAATTTTGCAATTAAATCTTACAGTAGTAAGGTGAATAAATTGTCTTCCGTATACACTGTAAGTATAGTAGGCCTACTGAATGTCTGTATATTCAGCACTTGCATACTGTGAAAATACAGTAATCCAACTGCAAAAGCCAAAAAGGTTTTAAAAAAGCTCTAAATGAAAAGCATGTTACAGTACAGTCATGGCCAAAATTTTTGAGAATTACATAAATAGTAGTTTTCACAAAGTTTGCTGCTAAACTGCTTTTAGATCTTTATATTTCAGTACATCACAGAAACAACTGAAACAATTACAAGCACTTCATACGTTTCAAAGGCTTTTATCGACAATTACATGACATTTATGCAAAGAGTCAGTATTTGCAGTGTTGGCCGTTCTTTTTCAGGACCTCTGCAATTCGACTGGGCATGCTCTCGATCAACTTCTGGACCAAATCCTGACTGACAGCAACCCATTCTTTCATAATCACTTCTTGGAGTTTGTCAGAATTAGTGGGTTTTTGTTTGTCCACCCGCCTCTTGAGGATTGACCACAAGTTCTCAATGGGATTAAGATCTGGGGAGTTTCCAGGCCATGGACCTAAAAATTTAACGTTCTGGTCCCCGAGCCACTTAGTTATCACTTTTGCCTTATGACACTGTGCTCCATCGTGCTGGAAAATGCATTGTTCTTCACCAAACTGTTGTTGGATTGTTGGAAGAAGTTGCTGTTTGAGGGTGTTTTGGTACCATTCTTTATTCATGGCTGTGTTTTTGGGCAGAATTGAGAGTGAGCCCACTCCCTTGGATGAGAAGCAACCCCACACATGAATGGTCTCAGGATGCTTTACTGTTGGCATGACACAGGACTGATGGTAGCGCTCACCTTTTCTTCTCCTGACAAGCCTTTTTCCAGATGCCCCAAACTATCGGAAAGGGGCTTCATCTGAGAATATGACTTTGCCCCAGTCCTGAGCAGTCCATTCACGATACTTTCTGCAGAAGATCAATCTGTCCCTGAGGTTTTTTTTGGAGAGAAGTGGCTTCTTTGCTGCCCTTCTTGACACCAGACCATCTTCCAAAAGTCTTGGCCTCACTGTGCGTGCAGATGCGCTCACACCTGCCTGCTGCCATTCCTGAGCAAGCTCTGCACTGGTGGCACTCCGATCCCGCAGCTGAATCCTCTTTAGGAGACCATCCTGGTCACTTGCTGGACTTTCTTGGACGCCCTGAGGCCTTCTTTACAAGAATTGAACCTCTTTCCTTGAAGTTGCTGATGATCCTATAAATTGCTGATTTAGGTGCAATCTTAGTAGCCACAATATCCTTGCCTGTGAAGCCATTTTTATGCAACGCAATGATGGCTGCACGCGTTTCTTTGCAGGTCACCATGGTTAACAATGGAAGAACAATGATTTCAAGCATCACCCTCCTTTTAACATGTCAAGTCTGCCATTCTAACCCAATCAGCCTGACATAATGATCTCCAGCCTTGTGCTCGTCAACATTCTCACCTGAGTTAACAAGACGATTACTGAAATGATCTCAGCAGGTCCTTTAATGACAGCAATGAAATTAAGTGGAAAGGTTTTTTTACCATTTTCATGGCAAAGAAGGACTATGCAATTCATCTGATCACTCTTCATAACATCCTGGAGTATATGTAAATTGCTATTATAAAAACTTAAGCAGCAACTTTTCCAATTTCCAATATTTATGTAATTCTCAAAACTTTTGGCCATGACTGTACACTCAAAAGAGTTGTGCAGCTGCTAAATCAAAGTCGGTGAGAGATTCATTCTGCCTCAGCGTCACGTCCTCATGTTGGGTCATGTCTGAGGACTTTGTCCACATCACAGGCAATGTTGTCTCTTACCAGGCAAATGGGAAAACGCTCTGGTATGCCAGAACCAGCACAGACAACATTCTCCACACTTTTCTTTTTCTCATCCTCATCATCTTCCTCCTTGTTCACCACATCTTACACATCTATTCCTGCTCTCCCGCTTAAATTGTTTCCATCCATTGTTGCTGTCAACAGTGAGTTCAACATTTTGAGTCCATTATGGCACTCTGAACTGACATGTATTATGTACAGTTGGTTTGGTAACATCATTAGAAATAAGTGTGAACCATTTTGAGTTGTTGTGTGTAACCGATGACAACTGTGTTGTAGTTTTTAACTTTTGCCTGACTGTGTTTAGCGTTTTGAAACGTTTAGCGTTCAGAGAATGGGGTTTAATATTTTAGCAGTTTAGAAAAACAAAGTTTAGAAAAATAGCTTTAACTATTTTGTCAACTAGTATTTAGATTAGACTCAAAGGTAACTTTGAGTTAAATTTTTTAATTGAAGGGATAGTTCACCCCAAAATAAAAATTGTCATTTACTCACCTTCATGTTGTCCCAAACCTGTATGATTATTCCGTGGAACCCACAATATATTAAACAGAAGAAAGAAAGTCATACAGGTCTGGGACAACATGAGAGTGAATAAATTATAATACACATTTACATTTTGGGTGAACTACCTCTTTAAAAGGCACCAGCCTCCAGTTTTATATTTTGCACCGACTGTCTGGGTTGCCTGTCTCTGGCCTCCCTTTGTCATTGCTCACTCCACATAGCATTCATTTTTTTTCTGCCTCATCTCTCTTTTTTTAATTTCCTCCCCTCCCCCTGTCTTTTTGTGCATTTACTCAGTGATGCCAGGGTTATAGGTCACAGTAGGATGGCGAGGGGGAGGGGTCACCTCTGTGTGTGCACTGGGGCAGAATACCTCCAACCCCCCCTCCATTCCCTGTGCCGCCCATCCCCTCCTCTCCCACAGGCCCCTCGGGGCCAGTGACATTGACCTTGGCTTTGAATGAATAAGGTGGTTGAACACTGACATAGGCCTGAGCTTTTCCCCCTAACATCAGCATCGGTGTTCTGCAATCACTGAAAGACCACAGCGATTCAAACACGCTCTCACACCCCGAGAAAGGCTTTGGTTTGTCATGCTGTCATAAGAGATCTGTTTCAGGGGTTTAATGTTTTTCCAAGGCGCTTCAGCATTTGCGCTGGCACAAATAAATCCCTTTTCACGCACAAAGCATTTGCTTGCTCGGCAGCGCTGGTGGCGTAACACCCTGACTCTGTCAGATAACATCACTGTCCTCGTTGAATCGCTTGGAATTGTTTGCCCTCCTTGTTTTACAGTTTTATTAAGAGTGTTAATCTGTGGTAGATTGCGTTATCTCTGTGTTTTATGTGTATCTGTTGGATTACCGTATGTACAGAGTATTTATAGAGTCTAGCATCAGATATTGTTTGGAAAGGATAAAAAAAAGAGAGGAAAAAATGGCAAGTGTCGTTAGTGAGGGGTTTGTTTCTGTTTTATCCTTTGTCATATGGAGACAGTGCACATGAAGGCAATGGGGTTAAAAGGTAGTCAACCTGCTGTATTTGGGGGCAGGCCATCTGGGGCCAAGATGGAATTCCACAGGAACCAATTAGATGAAGTCTGGATTGAATGCTGCCAAGTCATTCTGAAATAGCTACTCTGTGTCATGTTTTCTGTCTCAACTGTGTGTGTGTGTGTGTTGGTAAAAATTCAGGATTAAAGAACTGGTTCCCTTTCATTTATGATGTTTAGGAGTCCTTATGATTCATGCATCATTCATGACATTGATCTCCTTGATGTGAATCTTTATACTCCGTGAATTTATATTCTTGGCACTGTCTTACCAAAACAGCATGTACTAAGTCATTCAGCAGACACTTTTTTTTCCTTACCTTTTTTCACTTTTTTTTTTTGTTTTTTTTCCTAAACCAAATTACAGTACATCCATTACAGGGGCAATAATGCTGGAGTAATCTTGGGTTAAGTGTCTTGCTTAAGGGTATAATGGTGGTGGTTTATAAATCCTGTGAAAGTGAGTACATATTATGTAGGCCTGAATGACAATTACCTAAATACTATGGCTAAATCTCAACTGTCAATGAGAAGGCCAACACAATATGCCCCCTTTTGTGTGGGGCGATAGGTAAGCTGGATGATTGGACTGAATGAATTGTAGATGGCAGGGGACCTGTGCGTTTACAAGCTATATTGTGTTTTAGACATTGTGGGTATGTTCCAAACCCAATTTAGTCAACTTTTTAGGCATTATGAGAGATTCAGACCAAATTCTAAGACATTGCGTGTGTAATCACCAGAATGTATCGCAACAAACTCAGTAAAAAGATAAGCAATGGGAAAAGGTTTGACTATTCTAAAATTTGGGGCCGGTAAGATTTTTTTCCAAAACACTTTTTGTGTTAAGAAGGACCTATTATGCCACTTTTCATAAGATGTAATATAAGTCTCTGGTGTCCCCAGAATATGTCTTTGAAGCTTCAGCTCAAAATACCCCACAGATCAGTTAATATAGCTTGTCAAAAAAATTGCCCCCATTTAGATGTGAGCAAAAACATGCCGTTTTGTGTGCGTCTCTTTAAATGCAAGTGAACTGCTGCTCCTGGCCTACTTTCCAAAACAACAACAAAGCTGGAGAATCGTATGCAGCCAAAATGACGATTGTTAGCAACGGTGTTCAGCCTTACATTGTTCAAATCTGAGTTGGAGAGACTCAGGAAGAAGTTACAACCTTTAGTGTGGCACTGGACTTTTCTGAATGGTTAGTATATAAATTTATGTAGTTGCTGTGGAGCTCATTCAACTCATCGACTGGCATGTGCCATCATGTTATTCTTTTGTGTAAAACCTGTATGGACGCCCACTATATGTAGCATGCCTGTTCGCCAAACAGAGCCATACACTTCCAGGCTAACGTTTATGATTGCTATCAAATGCTGTGAATGGTTTAATATTTTTTCCAAAATATCGCTCGGACAGAAACACTCCATTTTTAGCGATCGAGCTTGCCAGTATCAGCTTGCAGGCCGTCCAAGCTAAGGAGACTCTAAATGGTGTTCTGTGCTCGTCTGTGCAGTTAGCTTGCTTTGCTCGAATTTTTGCCATGGCCTTAGAAATGGTACGCTGTTTTCACTTGCAAACACAAAATGACGGCACCGTGAGTGGAAACATGCAGATTAAGGGGCGGTAATATTATAAGAACCCCTTCCAACGTCACAAGGGGAGCGAAATCTGAGCAGCTTGTTTTTTCACATGCTTTCAGAGAAAGGCTTGACAAAACAAAGTTACTGGGTTGTCCTTTATCACATTTTTTGGGTTGGTTGATGCACCGGTGACCTGATTATAGCACTTAAACATGGGAAAAAGTCAGATTTTCATCATATGTCTCAATTAAGTCTTTTGTGCGCACATAGGCTGTAATTGTTTGATCAAAATTACAGGAAAACACAGTAATATTGTGTAATATTAATACAATTTAAAATAATTGTTCTATTTTAATCTGTTTTAAAGTGTAATTTATTCCTGTGATGGCAACGCTGAATTTGGCAACGCTCCATTCCTCAGTCACATGATCAATATGCTGATTTGGTTCTGAAGAAACATTTCTTATTATTATCGCAGTTGAAAACCGCTCTGCTGCTAAATATGGAAAATGATTTTTTTTTTTTCAGGAATTTTGAATGAATATGAAGAACAGCAATTATTTGAAAATATTTTTTTTTGACATTTATATGTCTTTACTGTGACTTTTAAACAATTTAATGCATCCTAGCTGAATAAAAGCATTTAATTTCTTTAAAAAAAAAAAAGACTTAGTTTTAGTTTTCAATGAAATTTGAAATATACAGCCTCAACAAATTTAACCGTTTACTGGAGGTACAAAAAAAAAAAAAAAAAACAGAGCAGTGCTGTGGAAGTAATGAATTAGTGAGCTCTAACATGTGTTGTTGTCTCAGATGCTGCTCGACCTGGCCACTGTGGAGGTTAAACCTTGAACCTGGAGGGAGTGTTTCATTCCAGAGCGAACCTGAGCTCCCCTGACCCCATCAGCTCTCCTTCAAGGGCACCCGTATTTTCTCTTTCTGTGTCACACACACACATTGCATTTGTGCGAGATGAAAAAAGGCCTTTATGAAAGATCTTCTGACTGTTAGAAGTCTGTGTTTTTAACTGCATGAAAAACAACACACTTGTATGAATCTAAATGAGTACACTAATGGAAACACCCTATCTGTGTTCAGAACTGAAGGATCACGAGACACCGTGTGCTCCATGTCAGGGGCTTGTTACCGTCCCTCTGTTACTGTAGCATACAATTGAGTGTTTTTACACTGACAAGTACTGAGAGGGAGAGGGACCAAGCGAAAGAAATGGAGGTCAGTGTTGTGTACTGCTGTAATTATACAATTTCTCCATATGACCTTCAAGTACTCTTAGAAAAGCTACAGTTTGCAGCAGAGATGCATTGTTTAGGTTTCTGGGTCGTTGCTTTTTGCTTCAATAACGCAGCAGTTTTTGTTGTTGTTTTGTTTTTTCCCAGAAGTGATGTATGTCGTATGACAGCACTTGTTGGGTGTATATATAAGTGGACAAGTTTATGGGAGGATATTACACAACATGCTCTTCAGTTTTTTGTTTTTTTTTAAGGATGACTTGAAAACGTTTTTGTACTATTAATTACAGACTAATAATAGTATCACCTCACTCAATAACATTTTGCAAAGGTAAAATTAGGTATTAATTAGGTTTTCTTCTGGAAAAATGTGCAATGAAGGAAAAACCCTGAGGATGAGAGATGCATCAGTACTGCAACTGCAGCTATCACTCAGAAACACTGTCATTAGTGTCCCTGTGTTTCAAGTGGGATGCGGTTTTGTTCGGGTTCAGACAGTATTGGTACAGAATGGCATCATGAGCTCAGGGGGAGTCGCTTTCTCTAACAGATGTTTACAAAAGCCGTTAGATCTGTAATTACACACTGAGCCTTTTATCATTTTCATATACATAACAAGCAAATTTAGTGAAATTACACCTGTTAGTCCAAAGCACTATAATCAAAGACCCGCACAAAATATAAAACATCTATTTTGATGCTGTAAAAAAAAAAATAGACTATCTGTCTATCGCTCTAGCTATTTGTCTTTCGGTTTGTCTTTCGCTTTAATCTGTTGCTCTATCTAACTGTTTATCTTTTCTGTCTATGCAGTGTGGTGCCACAAAAATAGAAAGCAAGCAACTGACAAAATGCCAATATGCTCATCACTTGTTGGGCTGGTCAGGACAAAAGCACAGATTTACATGAAAGAATATATTTATTTTAAAACTCATTGGAACAAAACAAAATACTGTGATTTAAAATGCTTTCTTTGAAAACGATATCTTATGTTGTATTGTTTTTCAGTTAAATATATCTTATTTATAATTTCTGTGTACATGTATATTTTTGTGTACATTGCAATGTGGTTTATTGTATTTTGTCTGTCTATAGTCTGTAGAGTAGCATTCAAGTAACAAGTAACCTTTTTGTGCAATACATTGTACTTGGTAACTTGTACACATGAAAACAAATGACTTTTTTCAAAGGATTAAGGATTGTATTTTAGGTTTTTCTTTTCTTTTCACAAGCAGTTTGCGAACTGTATTAATATACTGGATGTATTATTATGCTTGACTGATTCTTTGTCTTTGCAGTTCATTGTTTTCCGTGATTGATTATAGGTTGTGATGATTGATTATTTGTCTGTGGCAGTGGAAAGGTCCATAGATTGATGCCGTGAGCGGAGGCATTACGCTGTGGGTCTGCGGTCATAATTCTCATTCTCAGCCCTGGTTGCTTTGTGATTTGTCAGAAGCAAGGCGGACAGTACAGTGGTAGGCTTAGCTCCACGCTGGGTTTGTGTGTATTTGCATGAATTCATATGGATTAGAGCATGTGCAGTAGGGGCAGGACCTGTGCATCAGAGGGACCTGCACATCAACCCTGAGGTGATTTCCCTAGTGACTCTAGTCAGCTGGCAGTTTATGGGCCCCAGTGGTGGAAAAAAGAGGAGTATAAAAGGAAAAGAGCGAGAAACGGGCACCCAACTGCCAGCTGTCTTAGCAGGGTAGGATGATGGAAGATCTGATGGAGGAGAAAGAAGGATGAAGAGGGGGGGGTATAGTGGGACGGTCTCCATGGCCACCTTAACCTTCCACTTTCCTCACACCCACATTAGCTATGTTTCCATCCAAAGTTGCAAATTTAACTTATGCGCAATATTAGAATATCACAAAACATTTGCGAAATAAAGCAGCGTTCCCATCCAGTCAACGAGAACAAAATCGTCACTTCCTGGCACTAGATATTACTAAGAAAAGTAGGAGAAGCCAGTGCATATAATAATTTTCATATATACAGTATCTCACAGAAGTGAGTACACCCCTCAATTTTTTGTAAATAGTTTATTATATCTTTTCATGTGACAACACTGAAGAATTGACACTTTGCTCCAGTGTAAAGTAGTGAGTGTACAGCTTGTATAACAGTGTAAATTTTTTGTCCCCTCAAAATAACTCAACACATAGCCATTAATGTCAAAAAACCGCTGCCCACAAAAATAAGTACACCCCTAAGTGAAAATGTCCAAATTGTCAATATTTTGTGTGGCTACCATTATTTTCCAGCACTGCCTTAACCCTCTTGGGCATGGAGTTCACCAGAGCTTCACAGGTTGCTCCTGCAGTCCTCTTCCACTCTTCCATAACGACATCTCGGAGCTGGTGGATGTTAGAGACCTTGCGCTCCTCCATCATTTGAGGATGCCCCACAGATCCTCAATAGGGTTTTTATCCTCAGCTGCTTTAGCAAGGCAGTGGTCGTTATCATGTTGGAATACTGCCCTGCGGCCAGCTGGCATTCATGGTTTCCTCAATGAATTGTAGCTCCCCAGTGCCGTCAGCCCCAGACCATGACACCCTCATCACCACGCTTGACTGTAGGAAGAGACACACTTGTCTTTGAACTCCTCACCTGTTTGCCGCCACACGCTTGACACATCTGAACCAAATAAGTTTGTCTTGGTCTCATCAGACCACAGGACATGGTTCCAGTAATTCAGTATGTCTGCTTGTCTTCAGCAAACTGTTTGTGGGCTTTCTTGTGCATCAATCTTTAGAAGAATACTTCCTTCTGGGATGACTGCCATGCAGACCATGCAGTGCTCAGGCATATGGTCTGAGCACTGACAGGCTGACCTCCACACCCCTTTAACCTCTGCAGCAATGCTGGCAGCACTCATGCATCCATTTCCCAAACACAACCTCTGGATATGACGTTGAGCAGCTGCACTCGGTTGTCGACCGACCATGGCGAGGCCTGTCCTGAGTGGAACCTGTCCTGTTAAACTGCTGTATGGTCTTGGCCACTGTGCTACAGCTCAGTTTCAGGGTCTTGGCAATCTTCTTATAGCCTACGTCAACTCTATGTAGAGCAACAATTCTTTTTTTCAGATCATCAGAGAGTTCTTTTCCATGAGGTGCCTTGTTGAACTTCCAGTGTCCACTATGAGTGAGATCGACAACACCAAATTTAACACACCAGCTCCCCATTCACACCTGAGACCTTTTAACACTAACAAGTCACATGAAAATAAAATATTTACAAAAATGTAAGGAGCGTACTCACTTCTGTGAGAAACTGTAATAAATGACTTGCGCCTTAGAGCATGCAGGCGAAACGCAATAAACGCGTTGTCTTGCTTTCAGAGGCAGATGACAGTTCTGGAATGTAATTATACTGAACCACTTTGACGACAGACTTTGATCAGGCATTTTAGAACAAGCAAAACAGGATTTCAGATGCTGTGCAAAAAGATCGGTCTGCTGATTTGTCCAGTTATGCCGCCCCATCTCACAAAGTCACAATTTTGATGCACGTTGAGGAATTCATTCGGTAAATGTGTTTCAACTCAAACGAGCGAATACGTTTTGTTTTTTTTGTGCATTTTTAGAATTTATGCTCATCGTTATGCATTTCCATCCAGCTGTTTTTTTATGCAATATCCCAAAATGTGCATAAAAAAAATGGTGTATGGAAAGTACAGACACTCAACCTGACGCACACTGTTCCAACACTGTGTCAATGTGTGAGTGAAAGAGACACAGTAGGGTCCCACTCCATGCCACACTCCAATATATCACATTTTGCCGAATTCAATATTTTCATTAATATGCCAGATTATTAATTAATCAGTCTCCATTTTAATAGAGGAGGTGGAGAATGTGATTTACGGTGTGTCATTTTTTTTTTTTTTTTTTTTTTTTTTTTTTTTTCATTTGTTGAGACACAGAGGAGCTGGTGAATGTCTGTCCATCTTGTTGAGTGTGATTGATGGGAAGCCATTCCTCCTGCGGTAATTGCACTCATAGTGACAAACTCTGACATCGCCTGTTGTTGAGCTATCGCGAATGGCTGAATTTGTTAGGTACATCACTTCCTCTATTCTCCCTGTTTCTAGTCAGTGTTAAAAGTATCCGGGCTTGCCGCATACACTCTCATGCCACTGCCTTGCCCTAGATTGTGATTAATGGCCACAATTCAGCCAGAAAAATTCCCTTGAGTGGGTGCCAGTTGGCTTATGCAGAGAAGAGGGGAGAAGAAACTCATTACTGCTGTCAGTTGAGCTGACAGAGCTGGCGAGAGTGTGTGTGTATGTGTGTGTTTGACTGAATGCGGGTCTTGTGCACACGTGAGTCCCTAGATGTGTTTACTAGTGTGAAGGGAACCCCGAGACCAAAGATGTAGCTGTTTCTAGGAAGAAAGAAAAAAAACTTTGTATTCCAGCTTTTTAATAGGTAACTAGGCCACATCGATCATATAGCTAAATACATGCTTCCTGAAGTTCCTGCCTGGTATGTTTTTTTTTCTCATATTCAGAGCAGATGGATTTGTGTTTGTGTTAATTTGCCAATCCAGGCACTCTGTTAAAGAGTTTTGACCTTAACGGCATGTAGGTCAAATTAGACAACAGTACACACCTCCAGTCAGACTTTGATATGCATTCTATACTGCGTTTGGTCACTTTGTTCTATTCTTCATAATGCTGCGATTGCTCAAATACGTCTTTTGAGGAGTAATCATCCAAAGACTCAAAGAAAGGGATGAATGCGATGCCAAAAATGCAAGAAATGGACCAGGAAAAGTAGTCAATAATGTTGAGTGGATGTGAGGAGTCTCAGCCTCAGACGTCGTACCCATGGACCGTTGGATGAACATCTGATACATATGGCACACAAAATTTGAAACAAATCAGGAGTTTCAAAGTCATCATCTGATTGGTTGAATTCTACAGGATTTACACAGGATAAGTTTTTTAAAGGTCCTCCTAGAAACAAAGCCATGGTGATGCCAAACAATCTTGTGGAAGAAGGAAGCCGCAATGTTTTACAAATGCTTGATTTTCAAAAGTATGTGAACTTTGCAGTTCTATTGTTGCAAAAAACTTGCACAACGTTCTTGAATGAATAATTTATTAGATGCATGCCGGTCTTTACTTTTTGTGTGCAAAAACAAAACAAAAATAACAACTTTATTTAACATTTTGAACTGTTGTCAAATGCAGTTGACGTTGTGAACGCAGTGCAGGCTTCCGTGTTTACGTCCGAATGCCGGCTCAATATTGGTCGATGCTGTACACGTGAGAAGTACGACATATACTGTAGGTGTAATGCTGATGCAGGAGCTGGCCAATAATCAGTCAGCTTCAGACATAGAACACAGAAGTGCTGAACTGCATTCACTACCGATTTGTGATAGGAAAAGGGAGAAGAGGAGTTTGGCAAAAGGCTGATTCGAATCCAAGTCGATAGCATCAAAAGCTTCTTTCACACGCCCTACAGCCTACACCGCTACAGACGTAAAACAGAATGTCTTTTTAGTATTTAACTGAAAACTTTTGATGGCTAAATTACAGCCTGCACGCATTAAATTGGACACCTGTTGGTATTTTAAGCATTAAATGAGGTAAATTTCCTGTATTAGATTGACGCATGACAACTTACCAGCATATTGTGTAAGTTCACTCTCCATTTCTTCGCTCCACTGCCACTGAGAGGCCGCCCTCTTGTTTGATTTTTTTTTTTCTTCTGAGATCTCCTAGACGGTCACGTGATCGGCCGCTAGCATTCTGATTGGAGGATCGCAAAAAATTGATTATCTAAAGTATTTAGATGGACATTTGTTTGCCATTCTCAATGGGAAAGGGCTCAAGAAACATTGCTCAAAAAGTTGCCGTGTGTATCATCACCTTTAGAGTTGAATTAACGGTTATAATTTTGCTGTGTACTTGGAGAAAATAGAGCACAGATGAAAGGGCTGGTTTTGATATTAAATGGTGTGGCTATAATTTCTGCAAATAAGTTAGCCGATTTAAAAGATTTTGATTGGTCGCTGCTCAGTTAAGGAGCCAGAATGCAGAAGTATTTGACTCTAGATGGTCTAGACAAGTTCTCTTCATGTGGAGAGCCAGACAAACAGACAAGGCTGATCTCAGCAGCAACGCTGCATGAATCATGGCCGATAGGTCAGCCAGACTGTTGGCTGCGTTATGGGCTGGGAACAATGCTGTGAGTGTGATACTTTCAACCACAGAAAGCTAAAAGAGAGCACTGTGCACAAGCAATTTAAATCAAATTTATATCAAATCACGCCGCAGCATTTTGCATCCTCTAAGCTGTGCAATGGCAGGTGCAGAGAACAATTTTTTTTATTTAGTTAGTGGGAAGACAAAGAAATGGTATTGACATAATCAGTGACAAAGAATAGAGATTCAAGTAAACGGGTAGGTTAACAAAAGCTGCAGAATATTTTAATTGTGGTCAAAATATTTAAACTGCAATCAACAAAGAAAAGCATGTTTTTGAATTATTGATATTCTTGGCAAACATCTCCTATATTCTTGTCTTTTATGAAAACGCTGCAAGGTTTACTGTTACGCTGGCTGATATGTGGGCATTGTAGATGAAGAATAAATCCTGTCACTGAAGCACCTTGTTCAAACGTCCATGAAAACAGTCAGTTGGTCCTCTTCAACTGAGCTACAGCTCTGTTTCTCTCACCTTTATCTGTCACAATACTACATGTGAGTTAAAGGGGTCAACATATTGTACTTTCAACAGTAATTTCAAGGAGGCCACAGATCAGTCAGTTGAATAATTGCTTCTCGTGTGTTTTGCCTCCTTTTCTTAATTCCTCGTAATGCACTCTTTACTTCTATCCCACATTGTACATACAGTATGCATGTAACTCCATAGGGAATTCTTAGCTGTCACAAAACAGATCCTTTATAACTTTGCAGTGGAATCAAATTCTCTGCTGTAGCGTCGTACAAATGGCAGTATTTTTATTTTTTTATTTTTTTGGGGCTCTCCTGCCATCGCCATCTGTTTTGCCAAAGTGTTGAACAGCAGAATTGCAATAAGCTACCGATCTGATTATTGCAACATTCCTGACTGATTATTTCTTATTTATTACCGCCAAAGTCACATAAATAAAATATATACACAGTGTCAGCACATAGATTGAAGAACAAAAAATACAGTTCTGTCACAGTATTTTTTTCAGTAGAGTTTAGTAAATTGCTCAAGTGATTTAGAGTTTTACTACTCAATGAAATCCTAGCCTTTTCTTTTCCTTAAACACTCCAAGTACTGATATTTTTGGATATTTGGATTATCTGTGGACAGATTGTAGTACACTATTAGCATTACACAATTCCTGGCTCATTTCAGCGTATTGTTTGGCTGACAGATGGTGAGTAGTGTGATTTTAGTGAATAAACAGCTACATGCTGACTAGTGAGAGAAGTCTGACCTCCCCTATCCATCCACACTTTTGCTGACAGAGACGCATGGCTCTCGTTTTCGCCCTGACCTGTCCCAACAGTCCTATTCAAAGACCCTCGGGACTCACAGCATGCTGAATGTCATCGGTTTGTGGTTGTTCAGGACTAAATTCTTAGATTTGTGTAAGCCACTCAGTTACAGATTCACATATTAATGCCATCTGGCTTTTTACTGATTAAAAATTAGTGCCAAAAATGACTCTCGGCAAGTGCGTCGTGTTTGTCTGTACTGCGATTTAAAGCACCTTGTAAGACCAAAAACAAGCTGAATTACAGCCAATTTAAGTTGCGTGTGTATGTGTGAGAACGCGAGAGTAAGAGAAAGAGGTCTCAACAGTTGCTGCTAATGAGGGGGAAGTAATTGAGTCTTTGCTGGAGTGAATTGTGATGCCAAATGTCCGTCCACTTTGTTATTCAAAACTGAGCCTGTTTAGCCCCGGCAAGATTCAGCCCTTTCATTTCTGCTCTGACAGACTAAAGCGGGGTGAAAAGGACAGGGAAAGAAAGAAAAGACAAGCGAGCTAGAGAGAAGGTAATGATCATTCCATTTGAATTTAAATGCTATTTCACTTCTAGCTGTCACTGCATTTTCGATATTTCACAATCCACTCAAGACGCACATACATTGCTCCTTTTTTTCTCTCAATCGTTTCTATTATGGTTTTGTCAGGTCAGTACAGTAGACCCGAATGATCGAGGGATTGCGCTACAGCATGTAATCGCCTCTTCTACGAACCTCGGAAGGAGTGAGAAAGGTGCCATTTAAGTCACGAAACGCTCGGTTGCTCTGAATGCTGATGATGCTTTTAATTGGGATATGGGGCTAGGGCTTAATCCTAATGGTGCTTTATATGATGTCTACAACAACACTCAGAACTCTAAATGATTTCCCGTTGGCTATTTAAACTAGCGAGTGATTGACGAAGCTATTTTAAGGTACATTAGTTCCGATTTTCTGTGACTATTGGAATGAATTACAGATGTGATTGACCACTGAGGTGAGAGAGTATAACAATTATGATCATGTGTAGGTGATTGTGGGGGTGAGGGCGAGATTAAGTTTATCTGCCATTTTCCCGCTTCCTTCCCATCCCCCCAGCCTCTCATCCTTCATTCTCCCTCCATTTCTCCCTCTCTTTTCTTTCTTTCCCTCTCTGTTGCTCCCCCTCTTGGGAGATCATGTAGTGTTTGAGCACGTTGAGGGAGGGCGTCTCTTTATCACCCCCCTTCCCTTTTCTTTCTGCCTCCTCTGATCCCTCTTTCTCTCCCCATTTCTCTCTGGGCAGCAGACAGCCCATTAAATCTGTACAGCAGTGTGAAGAAGATGATGTGAAATTACTGTCTGATGAGAGCGTGAAAGGCCTGATTGCTGCTCAGCATCAAGGAGCATGGCTGGTGCAAAGCCTCTGATGAGGGGGTAATTTCGCAGTGGTTCTCGCAGCGAGAGGGCAGGAGCGACAACATCATATTCTTTCAAGTGTAGCATTCCTACCCACCAATAGAAAAGGTGCTCAGGCAGCAAAGCAATTTGTGTGTGTGTGTGTGTGTGAGAGAGAAGGGTTTTTCTCCTGTAGGATGCTGATCGGTGGTGGCTGTGATACTGGATTTAGTAGATTAGATTAGAACTGGGTTTGCCTAATATGGGTTTTTCATCGGGTTTTAAACGATCACTTTCTTAATTGACAATTAACTGTTATCTGACAAGCCATAAATCAAGCAAGTGACCCAACAGACATTACATATTGTCCTTGTTGATAAAAAAATGTTGTGGCATATGTCTTTTGTGATTGTCCTGCATGCGCATTGAGTAATGGAGCTACTATTCAACTTTAATGCTCTATTGAGCAGCTTAATAGACTGAATGAATGCACACAGCACAACATGCTTAATTTTTTCCATCCTGTCTTATCAGAACTCAGTGGCGTTCATGTTATTGATCTCACCTGTTGTACATATGTAATTTGCTGTACAAGGTATACCTGTCAATTTGGCTCCCGTCGCAGTGCCCGACAACCCATGCTCTCTCTCGCCATACATCGTATTGTAAATATGTAATTATTGTATAAATATTTGATGTAAATATTTAAAGCCGTTTAAACACTAAATACTGTACAGTGGCTCCTTAATGTGTCGAGACAGATCCTTCAAAATCCTTCGTGAAGCGATTATCTCTTCATTTTAGTTCATTTATTGCATCAAATAAACACGAATGAACATCAGAAGGAATGACGTGAGTACGCACAATATTTCAAGTTCACCAGCGTTAATCTACTATAGGCTACTCCCTGACGGCTTTGTCGGATAAGATGGCGGATTCGGCGTTATCATTGGTTAGATCGCCTGTCAATCAAACTGTTTGCGACGGGTCAATTGTGTTACACAAATTTTTTAATTAAATGTGTTTTTCAGTATTTCCAATTTTGTCATTCGGCCAAACACAGCCATCATTATTTCCCAATTCGATCACCTTAAATCAATGGCCAAATATCGGCAGATTCATCCATGTATTTCTATGTCGGATGTGGGTTTGTGCAGTATTGCAGATACAGCCAAAATATAATTCATTATGACATTTACCAAAAAGAATGTCATGATTACTTCTGACCGCTGCACATTGTCTAATTACACACCCACACTGTACAACCTCAGAGTTCAAACATTTCAGAAAAAATAATTGAAAGATTTGCTGTCAGAAATGTTGCCTGAGCATGATAAACATTTGTTGTTGTGAAAGGGAGGGCCCGCAGGCCGGAGGGTGAAGGCTCGGGTGATGTAAAGCTAATGAGATGTTAATAGAGAGGCTGCGGCCTAGTTTCAGTCCAGCCCGTTAAACTCTGATAACCAAGAGCATGGGAATAGGGGACAGAGGGAGAACAGGACTGCCCTCCATAGGGCAGCAGACTCCCTGGGCAGTTTATAATCTGATTTAAAAAAAAAAAAAAAATTCTTCTGTTTCTATCTTTACTTTCTCCTGATTACGGGTTGCGGTGTTTGAAGTGCTGTAATGAGCATGAAGATCTCGGCTCGCTCAATCATTAAAACAAACAAAAGAGCCTCCCCAAACTCCCTCTCTCTCTCTCATTCACACACACACACACACACACACACACACACACAGCACGTCCAGTGGACACTAATGAACATTTCTAAAATAAGCTTAAAGAAATGACACAAAAAATATCAACAAAGACGACTGCAACAGCGCAGAAGAAAACCTGGCTAATTAATTTTGTAACCCCCTCCTCTTTATCTGTCTGTACATCTCTGGTATTTTTCTGTCCTTCTCCCTCCGCCTCTTGTTCTCAATGCAACAGTCATTTAAATAATGTCTTAATTTTCAGCATCTGCCGCTTTAATAGCTCTTTTTGTGTTTAAAGCAGCATGTCTAAGTGGAGAGAAAGAGGAAAAAAAATTCAGGTGCAGAAAACGGAGAGACTGAATCTCTTGTGTTCCAGACTGGAGAGAGCAGAGGTGGACGGCAGATTGTGTGGGGGCATAATGAGTGATGGGGCTTTCCCATCAGCACTCTCACTACACATTTTACCCAGAGTCCTTTGTATTTGTCCATTAGTTGCCCTACGTACACCTTTTTTGTCCAGATATGTATGTGTCGATGGGTTTACAATATGTTTCAGGCCTAAAGGGATGGAAAATAAGCCCCCACAGCTCTCTTTTGAAGACATGGGACTACAATGATGTGTTAATGAGTTTGGGGACCGTGTTCTAACAAGACAAATATGCTCAACGTTTAGACAGTGTTTCAAAGATCCAAATTCTTGGCCTGGTAACACAATGTGTGTGATTTTGACTCACACACTCACACATTGTGTGCACCAGTGGGCACTTTAAAGAAAACCGGCAGATTAGAGCTCATTATAACATGTTAAATAGATGAGAAATTGAACAGAGCTTTTCACTGCTGGCAGCCTAATTTACAGGAACCGTGTGTGTGTGTGTGTACTTGTTTTCCTTGCATTGTGGGGACCAAATGTCCCCACAACGTAAGTAAAACCAGTAAATCTTGACATTGTGGGGACCTTTTGTTGGTCCCCACTAGGAAACAAGCTTATAAATCATACAGAATTATCTTTTTTGAAAATCTAAACTAGCAGAACATTTTCTGTGAGGGTTAAGTTTAGGGGTAGGGGGATAGAATGTACAGTTTGTACAGTATAAAAACCATTATACCTAAGGAAAGTCTCCATAAAACACATAAACACAACGTGAGTGACTAGCACCTCAAAGGGAATGAGTGTGTACATTTAGGTTTGTGTATTTAAAGGAATACTCTTCCCATCAATGAAATTTCTCTCATCTTTTACTCCCCTTTATGCCGTCCCATATGTATATGTCATTCTTTCTTTAGAAAAAAACTAAGATTTGTTGAAAAAGAATCAATCTGTGAGGATTCTGAAGTGAAATAATAGATGTAAAATTGTTTTTTTTTTTTTTTAAAAAAAACGTTAACCATCGCTTCCAGGCGATTGTTTTGGGACGCACGTTCACAAGAGTTTTCTCTTGACGTAATTGTGAAGTTTGACATAAACGTGAAGCTCATGCTAGAAATGACAGTACTCTGCACAAGATTCACATTGCGCTTGCGTCATGCTTCAAAATGTGCTTGCTTTTACAACAAGCCTAAACTGTACCCTCTGTCATCTTCCATTTGGCTGGGAGCGATGGTTTATGGTGTGAGGGTGACTAAATGATGAGCGAATTTTCATATTTGGCTGGATTATTCATTTAAATTCCAAGGGATGTCAACAATATTTGAATAATGTTGTCAGAACATGGAGTCTACACTCTACACGTTCTAGAGTTTGCCAAACCAAATTCCAATTTGCCAAACGCTTCTTGCCAAGATATGTTACTGACATGCAAATCAATTTGTTATTTTAGATCATATTAACATACAGTAATCATTATCATAACAATAATAATCTTAATGTGCTTAAACATGTCTATTGCGCAGCTATTAATATTACTAGATCCTCATAAATATCAGTTTCATAAAATGGCTACAACACATGCATGTGTCTATGATGTGCATAATCTGACATCCATCCATCTAATACTATTAATCATAGTTCTTCCACTTCATGGGATGGATCAATAAAAGTGTGTTTAGGTCAGCAGCAGTAGCTGCAGAGGACCTCAGAGAGCTCTGCTAGAGACAAAGAGGAGATTGCTGGCCCAAATGAAAGAACATTGTTATAATGTTAAGTTTAGAAATTGATTTCAGAAGCACTGCAGAGCAGCTCAACCTGGACCGCAGGATAAAAAGATTTGAAAATATAAAGAATTAAGCAGCAGTCTATAACACGTTAAGTTGTAGTCGTATTTCTTCTACAGACTTGTGCACTTGACATAGTTCACCGAAAACGTATTTCTTCATCACTTACTTGCGCTGTTTGGAATAATAAAACATTTTGGCACCGTAAACTAACGGAGTAAGCTCACACTGTATATTCCTCTGGTGTGGATTGTGAGGAACCAGGCTTTTGTTCTTTGCAGTCTTGAATGACATTTGTTTTTTAATGAAGAACCATTTTGGTTCGCAGCTCATAAAAAAGCTGTTACATGTCTTCAGAGCACTTGGGATATACTGCAAAAGTCCTATGAACTAATTTTATGGTACCATGTACCATGAAAAGAAAGGGAAATTTGGCAGGTTTGGCCAAATGTTTAGGGTGAACCATTCCTCAATATACCTGCAACAAATAAGTAATTAAGGTTAAAGTTAAGATATGCTTTATTGTTTGCTATATGTGCTTTGTTATTGTTAATTTCAACTTTTGCTAATACGGTATTAAAATCTTGTTAACATTAGTTAATGTACTGTGAACTAACATATACAATGAACAACTGTATTTTCATTAACAAACATTAATGAAGATTAATAAATAGAGTAGCAAATGTATTTCTCATGGTTAGTTCATGTTAGTTAATACATTACAATAAGGTTCATTATTTAAACGTTAGTTAAAGTTTTACCAAAATCTCATATGCCTCCTTTTGCATGGATTTTTCTTGAGTATTAATCAAAGACAACATGTGGAACAGGTTGCTTCTTTGAGAGCATTGAGAGGTTGTGCAGATTAATCACTCTCTGTGTGTGCGTGTACACGGGTCCGCGTCCGCGTCCGTGTGTGTGCACGTGTGTGTGTGTGTGTCTGCTTGCAGGCATGGCTGTAAAGCTGCACATCTGCATTTAAATGCCATCCAGGGGCTTTGTGCATGGAAAGTAATATTTTAGTGTGACTATTTAAAGCCTGTTGAGGCGATGCTACTTTGCGCTGAAATAGCATCATATACCATATGCATTATTTATGGACGCGATCTTCGTTATAGCGTTTCGCTCAGAGGGGAGGAGAAAGCGGCCTAATGGACCGCCACATTCTAGTGATGTAACACAGCTCAGGTGGGTGGAGCTCATTGTGTGTGTAGGGAACTTGCAACATGGAATGCAATAATGCTTTATAACAGTATTGAGAAAAATTTTGGAAATGTGTGTTTGCATAAACAGTACACGTGACTGTTTGTGTGCTTATGGGTCAGAGAGAGAATCCATCATCTCCATCACAGGGCTTTCACATCCATCTCTGTGAAAACGAGCACCTTATACTTGGATCCACATACTTGGATTTTTTTTTTCTTATAGTCCAATATACTTGATACATGAATCTGGTTCTGCTTTTGAAATCACATCAGTCTTCTCTTAGTGCCACTTTTCCTCCATTGCCTTCTCCAGTGTTATTCCGTTCGACTATGTCCTGCTCACTCTGATGTGGCCTGATATTATATATGTGTATTTATATAGGGGCCACTCATAATTAATAGTTCTTATGTGTAGAATGATGAATGGAAAGCTCAAAAGAACAGCATTTATTTTGATTAAGCCTTGCTGAATAAAAGTATCAATTTCTTTCAAAAATAAATCTAACTGAACCTTTGAATGGTAGTTTATATTATAGAAAGCTTTAGATTCTCTAAATAGGCTATTAGAAGGCCTATTTTTCCCATTGATGCTATGTGACAACAACTGAGGGGTTTAAAATTGTGTAAAGTTTTAAATGAGCTTTAAATGGTCTTTCAAATGTGACTCACCACCCAGGATCTGAAGAATATAAACCGCTAAATGATTTCCTTGGAGTGACCAGTATGTAGGTACCTGTTCTACTAAATCACCATTAGCAGTCAGAATTTTGTGCCAGAATTTTGATTTCCTGTCCGTTTCCAAGGCGATTTGTCATGGTGAAACCAACTGCATCCAAGCAGCAAGTTCCATCCAGTTAGACTGCTAATGTATGGATGGAGGGAAAGATCTCTCTCTCTCTCTCTTTCTCTTTCTCTTTCATATTCCTTTTAGCCCTTTCAATTAATCGCTCTGTTTTTCTCACGCACACACACTCGCGCTCCTTTTCTCAATTTCTCCCTCCTCTACCCCCATAATTAGATCTGGTTAATTTACACTGTGTGGCGCGCTGGGAAGAGGCAAGCTGTAATAATGTGTGTGTGTGGAGTGGGTTATTATGGAGAGGGGTATAAAACGCCTCTGCAGGGACTGCTGACTCCAAAGTGCTACTGCTACTCCCTCTTGGCTTGGGTGTGTCTGTGTGTACCGGGTTGAGTGCTGAGATTCGTTCTGTTGATATATTATATATACACACTCTTCACCTGTACATTCGCATGTGCTTTGCCGAGTAATTTGTCTTATGCTAAAATAAATTCAAGTCTGTTTAAATATGTGTGTTTTTGTGAATAAATATGTCTGTGTGTGGCAGGAGAGGTGGTCCTTTCCCAGTTCCAATTTTTATGTATGAGGGCAGAGGGCAGGGGCCCTTAAGGGGGTTCTCTGTGTGGGTGGGTGTGGTTTCTGCGAGCCCATTGATTGTGCTTGGCACTGACACTGGAATTTGTTGCTTTGCTGGAGTTCTGTTTTTTTTTTTTTTTTGTGTGTTTGTTGTTTATTAACACATTTTGGGTCTTATTTTGTGCATGTTATTCCAAAGAAAACATTTTGGTCATCATAATCAAAATAGAATAATTTCCTCCACGTCTGAAACCGTTTTAGTTCATCAATCCCTCTTATTGTTCATGCACTCCTCAACCACCTGTCCTACACCCCATCCATCTAGCTGTACTGCTCCATTCCAAGTAGGTGACATCATGAAAACACTAATAGCATAACATAGCACCACAAAAACATACAGTTCCAAACTAGTACCCCGAGCTGTGATGTCAAAAGCAGGTGATTGGGGGAATATATATTATATATATATATTATGTGTGTGTGGGCCAGCCAAAGTATGGTCCTTTTGTGTTAAGAGAACTCACTTTTCACATCCCGTGAATTTCAGATACATAAATTTTACAATTTTTCTCCAGTTCACGTAAAAATACAGTACTTATGGTGCCTTCACAGGTGCATGCAGTAATTTTCCCTATTTCCCTATACAGTAAACACGGAAATGTTTAAATAGCATGTCTGAGTGATGTTTAAACACTCAATGAGATCCAGTTAAATCAGTAGCCTAATGAAAAGTTTTAATGTTTTACATTATTGGTCAAATACACATTTTGATGTAATGGTCTTGTGTATATGTGAGCGTTAAAATTGCGAAGGTGGCATCTGAAAATATTTGGTCTTGAAAATGTATTCGGCCTTGATCACAGGGTGTTTGTATGTTTTCGCAAGGCTGTCTGCTGGTCTCAGTTTGACCGCTGAATGTTTGCTGGAGCCTGCCGGTCACCAGTGGTGATGGTTATTATGCTTATGGTCTCATGAGTATATAATTGTGGTAGTAACCTGCTCTGGACAGGGCTTTGTTGATTAGAAACCAAACCCTGGTGCTCAGAGTGGTTGTTTTAATGACAGACGCTCCATGGCTACAGCTGGACTCTCTGTGGAACTCCGCGCTCATCCTCAGTTGTAAAGGACAGAGCATTGGAGGGGGTCTAGCTAATGCCTCCTCATATATTGTAGTTTCTTTGTCAGATGTACCGTATACAGGCGTGTGACTGCCGTCTTTGGCTTCCAGTAAAAGTTGCCTTTATTGTTTTTGTTGCATCATTTAGACCGAAATATAAGAGAAGTCAGACATCAAAGAAAAAGAAATAACATATTTATGGAATAAATGTAAATTGGGGGGGGGGGGGGGGAAACAAGTGTGAAAAAAGGTGAGATTGTAATACTTTGCTTGCTTTGTTGTAGCACCAGAACGCCTCGATGGTTGAGGCTTTGAGGAATGTTTGTTTAAAATTTAATCGGCTTGCTGCTTGCTGTGCATCCGTGGAGAAGAGAGGTCAGAGCGTGTCAGGAAATGGCACATTTCTCATTAGGGCACAGCCCAGGAGCACTGATGCTGAAACACTACTGATACACAAAGAGATGTGAGAGAGAGAGAGAGACCGAGACCGGGAGAACAGAAGGACGGGAGGGAGGAGTTCACAGAGAGATACAATATGCTCCAGTACCCCCACTGGTTCAGCCGCTACACTCTCATCCATGACTGTTTGTGTTTACATGTGAAATTGAGTGATGTGCCAGAGCCAGAGTGAGGAAGGGTGCTGTGTCTAAAACAACACAGGGGTGCTTGCTAATGAGAAGCTAAAAGCACAAAGTAGACCTGATGAAACAGAACTGAGGAAACATACTGCACAAGATAAACAACCCACACTGATGCCCCAAATACCAACCCGAAATGAATACTCATAACTGACTTTAGGAATTTGTGCTTGTAACTGGGGGATTTGAGGTTAGCAGCAGTAAGATCTGTGGTTTGATTTCTAGGAGCAACACACTAATAATGCATACCCTGAGAAATCCAGCTAAATCCAACTTAAAGGTGCTTTATGCACGTCTATTGTAGTTGATTTTGACCTTTTATAATCATCTGCATTGAAGAATCTGGTAGTTTGAGTTGTACCAGTGTGATGTTGTACCATCAAAAAATAACTCGGCCGTGTAACTAAGTGGCATGTTTTGTCATATATTTTCTCTTTTTACAGAAATAATGTAAGCACACAAGGACAAATGATGCAGACCTGACATTTGCTACCAAATCCAACCTGACCACTTAAAATACAAGTAATTATTCTAGGCTAACAGTAATGAAACACTCAATTATTAATTTCTCTTCAAAAATCATTATGAAATCTTTAAAATTTTCAAAAAGATTTAATCTATTTTTAAACGCATGATAGTGATATTATTGTAAATTATACATCCATGTAGATTTAAATTTTAGACTTTCTTTTCGGACTTCATGATTTTCTATTTAAAATAGCATGATTAAATCCTCCATATTTCTCTCTGGTGACACATTCTGGGCTTCTGTAATCATTTAGTCTGTTTAAGCCCCATCGCTTTCTTATAAATCAACTACAAGCTTGCATTTAGATCTGCTTCCATCCAAATAACAACTGATGTATAGAACCAAGTCCCCACCCTTCACAATTTTCTCTTTTTTGACAATCTGTTTCAATCAGATGTGCGTCACAAAACAGAAGAGAGGATTGGTTTCTACTTCTGTTTTTTCACAATTTTATCCTGATTTAGTAGTTGCTTTTACATGGTTTAGGTTGTTTGAGTCGGTTTAGATGGTTGTACTACCAGCTGGCTAGGACTGAAGGAGGTAATACACAACCTTGGTGAAAGTTGTTAGGTTTGGTACACCCGCTCGGGCCAGCAATAAAATGCAAACATAAGTTTGACCCAAGAGGTATTGCACAATAATTAAATAGAAAATGTGTTTTTGTGAAGAACGCCATTTCCTCGCCAAAAAACATGGCGTTGGCCGAGGATGATGACGTTAAAAAAGAGATGTCATAGACGCACTAAATAATAAATGAAATCTTTTAGACCCGTTTGTGAGAAAGTTGATTGAAGTCACAGTGGAGAGATAAAGCAAGAAAGAGACAGATAGATAGAGATGTATTCGATTTATGCCTTACTTTCCATCTCTCACAGCTCCTGCAGAGGCAATCAATGAAATATGTGTGAAAGCCTTGAAAAGATGCCTTTCTGAGAGCCCTTTTTCCCCCTTCCTTCCCTGAGAATGCCCCCCCTCCCCCTCCCTTGCTTCTGCCTGCCTGCCTGCCTTTGACTCGCATGAAACAAAACAACCAGTTACAGAAGCACCACTGTGTGAGTTTAAGCCGCCAAACACCACCCGGAGATCCTTCTGAGCTCGATGATGCTAGATTAGCTGGAACAAGTATATCAGTAGGACACAAAAAGAACACAGAGGGGTGAGCGGGAGTGGACGCAGGAGGGGCCCGGCCCTCTTGTTATGCTAAGAGTGTTCCGAACGGTCCTGCTTGGTTCAAGTTAATTACGGCCAACATTTAAATAAGAGCACTTGTCCTGAGGACGGTGGTTGGCTGCGGGAGAGACAGACCTCGCGCTAATTGTGTTTGTGTTTCCAGCTCCTCCCCTCATCTCCAGCCCTCTCTCAGTATGAGCTCCTGCGGGACACGCTATGTGAGCTGCAGTCCAATGAGGGGCTTCGGATAATTGCCCCCTCACACGCATCTGTGAGTGTCTAAATCCTGGTCATCGTGCTGTAACTGGTTGCTTCTGTCTTTTCTTCTCCTGCAGATGGATGGGCTTTTATTGAGTGGTATCTGCTGAAATAACAATTCTCTTACACCTATAAGCTCTCTCTAACACACTCACACACTTTCTTTGGTACGCAGTGGCCATGAACAGATGATTTGGTGTCTTTGAGCAAAGTAAGGCCCCAAAGCGGTGTTTCATACTGAAGACATTACTGTATTGGTTTTGGAACTAGTAAATGGTGTTGAATTGTGTTCTGTATGTGAGTTTGTCAATGCTGTTGAATATCCATAGCACTTTATTTTTTGATGGTTGGTTGGTCTGTGTGAGCATTTTGTTTTTCTCTGATGGGTAATGTACTTTTCTGTTTTCTTGTGCATGGGACTGTTTTATATGACCTTAAAGTGGATGCCGGAATTGAGTGGTCAGGAGGGCTTTTCACATTTGAAATGGTTAGCCCTGGGTCATTCTAAATACCAGCTAAACGAAATTCTGGGTTGTTTGACACTGCTCATAATTTACCCCGGTTTAACAATTAATCCTGGGAATTTATAAGATGACATTTCACACTGAACAGTCCTAAACCCTGTGTTAATGTTCTTTTTTGCATATTTGTGGTGTCGGTGTCATTGATTGGATAAAAACCACATGCCCTTAATAACAAGTGTGAAACGTTCCTTTACCCGGAGTTAAAAGCGGTGATGATAACGATGATAACCCGGGATTAAGCGCAGTTTGAAAAGGCGTAGAGTGTGAAGGAGAATCTAAAGGGCTTTTCACACTGTGCATAAGCCCGAGTTATCGACGTTCCAAATTCCACTTTTAACCCCGGATAAAGGAACGTTTCATACATGTCATTTAGAAGCGGAGCTATGAAACCCTGCTCTGGAGCGGGGTTAGCACCTTCTTTGCAGTGTTAACCTCACATTCTGGTGCCAAACTTGTACAGTTTGAAATGATGCAGTGTTACAATGTTAAAGCTAGACGCTTAGTAAGAGGCAACCGGTCGTGTACTCATATTTGCCTGCTTTGGACAGTCACAGAAACGCTACGCATTGTATATAAACAGTAAATTCACCATTTGAGTGAAAAATATCAAATGCTGACATAAAACATGACAATTTGAGTGAAGAAGAGACCGTTTCATTACTACATTTTAATAGACCAAAATGTCCATTCGGTATAAACTCGATAATACGAGGATGCGCAATGCTAGAGCTATGTAAACGGGACACTGTGTTTATCCAATCAATGACACTGACCAATATGCAAATAAGAACTTTAACCCAGGTTTTAGGAATTTACAATGTAAAATGACCCGGGATTAATTGTTAACCCCGTCTAAATGAAAGTGAAGTGAAAGTCGTGACATGTTGTCAAGTATGGTGTCCCATACTCGAAATTGGTGCTCTGCATTTAACCCATCCCAAGTGCACACACACAGCAGTGAGTAGTGAACACACACATACACACACAGTGGGCAGCTATTGCGACAGCGCCCGGGGAGCAATTGGGGGTTAGGTGCCTTGCTCCTTGTTCCTGCCGGCGTGGGAATCGAACCCGCAACCTTCTGATTACAAGCCCAACTCCCTCACCATTAGGCCACGACTACCCACTCTAAATCATGAGTAGTGTGAAACATGAACCCAGGGTTATCTATATGTTAGTGTGAAAAGCCCTGAAGCGATTTTTAGTTGTTTTATTTTTAGACCTTTACATGCATAAATATACATTTCATATGTACTATATACACATACTGACATACTGTACATACAGGAAACACTGCTAAGCATTGGCAAGATTAAGGGGTTCAATCAAGACAGGAATTACATGGAATGTCAAGTACAGTATACACATCATTATTTAAGTTTTTGCAAGAAGTTTCTTATGCTCAGCATCGCTGCACATATCAGATGAAGAATACAGTAAAAATAATTATATAATTCGAAATTAAAATATTTTAATACATTTTTAACAGCCTTGCCGAAATAACTTGCTGAACTTCTGAACACAAGTGTAGTATAGTTCTATTGTATACTTATACATGCATTGAATGGGAATATGCTAAAAACTGCCAAAAGCATGTATTTCATGGTGTTGTCATCATAGTTCTGAATTTCTGACTGCAGATCACACTTCAGTTGTTGCCTGGCCCTGCATTTTGTGTATTCTGTCACTCTATTTTGGGAAGTTTAGGAAGAAAAACGATCCAGTATGATGTTTTGACAGGTTTACTTTATTCAATCTGTCACTTTGTTTTTGTCATACTTCATCACTGTGAATGCTCGCATATTGTTGAAAGGGTGGTATTTTGAATTGTGTTCATGTGAATGACCTTATTTGTGTACAAGGTTTAAAGAATTTTCTCTCTGTCTCTTTTGTCCTCAGCTATGGCAGATTTTCATGTGCAGCCACGTTCTGTGCGTGCAGAGTTGGGAGGTGTTGGACGGTTTCAGTGCCAAATCCACGGCCTGCCTGAGCCGGTCATCAGCTGGGAAAGAGACGGGCGGCCCGTGGATACCTCTGATGACAGGTAGCAGCGTAAATACACACTGTTGTAAATGCACACACATTTGAAGGGATGTGCCCAGTGTTGTTCCAACATAATGATGTGCGCGTCTCCCTCTCACTGTGGGCCTGTCTATGTCACTGTGCAGGTATACTCTGTTGCCCACGGGCGTCCTGCAGATAACTGGAGTACGCCCTGAGGATGGTGGGGTGTACTGCTGTGTTGCCCACAACAGTGCCGGAGTCAAACACAGTGCAGGAGCGCAGCTCACAGTCTCAGGTCTACACAAATTCTTTTCTGCTTATTTGAGTCCTTTCACGTTTTCTTTCTGTAACTTGCTTAACCTCTTTTTTTTTCCTGAAGGCTCCCAGTCATCTGTTTACAAAGAACCCATGATCCTAGTTGGCCCGGAAAACCTCACCCTCACAGTTCACCAGACCGCCATCTTGGAGTGTGTTGCCACGGGTTACCCTCGTCCAATCGTTTCGTGGAGTAGACTGGGTAAGAATCATTTAAGTTGCTCTCTAAATTGCCTTGAGTGGTTATCAGAGCAAAACCCACCTCCGCTCCAGCCAGAATGCTGCAAAGAGCTTTATTAATATGCTCGCCACTGCACACCCACTATAAAATACCCAATCAACTGAAAAAGAGAAAGGGAAAAATCTCCTCCACCAAGGTAATGTAACATGATGGAGGACAGAAATGAGAGAAATTGAGCCGATGGATCTATATCTGGAAAGACTTCTCTTAAAGAGTCTTATTTTTGTCCCTAAAGTTCACTTATGGCATTCGTCAAGGTGTCTTGCACCAAAAATGTCTTCATTTAGGTAGAATTAAAGGAGAAGTTCACTCAAAAATGAAAATTGTTGTCATTTATTCCCTCTCATGCCATTTCAAACCAGTATGACTTTTTCTTCCGATGATCTTTCAAAAACAGATTTTTTTTTCGTCCATTGATGTTGTTTTGGACCCCATAAACTTTTACTGTATAGTTGAAAAAAAATCTTCTGAATATCTTTATACAGATGTGGAGCAATATGAGGGGAAGTAAATGATGACAAAATTTTCATTTTTTAACTGTTAGCTTGAGCACAAAATCAGTATATTAGAACGGTTTCTGAAGGATCATGTGATGCTGAAGACTGGAGTAATGATGCTGAAAACTCAGGGCTACCATCACAGGACTAAATCACATTTTAAAACATCTTAAAATGGGAAACATATTTTAAAATGTAATAATATGTCACAATATTACTGTTTTCACTGTAGTATTTTTACTGAACAAATAAATTCAACTTCTTTCAAAAGTATAGCAAATATCATTCTGAATGGTACTGTACATCATTGACATAGTACATCAAATCCTTTTAGTTCAAAAGATCCAGAAAATTCAGTTTTTGATGACATGAGCCTATTGAAATAAGCTGGCCGTTGTATTCAAGTCATCTACTGGAGCCAAATGGTTTGGAATGGTGAAAAAAATACTCTCTCATCCTTTTCGCTAAGAGATGGATATTACAGATCGAACAGGCTGATACTGTACAGTGAGATTGGTTTCTGTGTGAAAAATAGCTCATTTATTGTTAAGCGCGCTCAGAGTTCTGAAGCCACACACTTGGAATGGTTTCAGACATTTTTTGACACATCTGTCTGTCTTATCTTATTTCGGATTAATGAAGAAATGTCTCATCTTTACTTCTGTTCTAGAATGATTAATGTCGTTTTTAAGTTGAAATGTGTCCCTATTTATGCGAGTGTGTGCATGTCCCTCTCGCATGCATGAGAATCTACAGCCTTGTGGATTTGTCTTCTGGATCATCTCATTTTGAGGCCTGTCCCATTTGCTCTTTGCATTTTAATAAGCATTTCGGACTGTATTTATATATTTTATCTCGACCCACACCAACTGCTCTCTCTCAAGCAAGATTTCACAGCGACTCCCACACTTGTATAATAATCCGTTTCTGAACTCTTTCTCGCTCTCCCAGCTATTATCTAATGTGATTTTCCCATCAAGAATGTAAATGATGGTGTCTTCCTATAACAGCTGCTAATCAGATTGTGGATATTACCTTCCACAGTGTTGCTGGAATTAACTGCTAACAATGGGATTTTGCTGGATTAGATTACAGCGAGAGCAAATCAAGGCTAAGCTCAGTAATGAATGTGATGCATCTCCTACAGTTAGTGATTAATGCCATTCTGCATTTATGTCATCTTATTTATGAGCCAGTGATTTTGCTGAGTTTAGTTCACTCTAATACACACAATCAAGCATGCATGCTGATTCACACCTACTGTACCCTAAAAGCGTCCACATTTGTTATGGGGCAAAAGGCCTGGCCACCAAAATGTAATACAAGAATGTTGTCCACAGGAAATAGTTAGAAGTTGGATGTAATGCTGTAATAATAGTAAAAATAATGGAACAGACAATGACATTCACACAAAGCAACAATGATACAATAGTGCGCACTGCTTGCAGATTTGCTGTTAAGTTCAATACAGTTGCTGCTGCCTCCTCTTTTCATAACCTAAAGCACAGAAATTCTATATAGGAATAAAATACAGAAGAGACTGATTTATATGCCTGCAAGAAGTTCCTTCTGACAAAATTTTTTCTCCACAGAACACAGTTATTTTTGTTGGGAGAAAAATGTATTATTATTCATTAAAATATAATTTAATATTTGTTAAATTGTGTAATTTTCACCCGTTAGTTCGGTCTAAATAAAGTGTTAATAGTGATATGGCCACATTTTTGCCCACAAGAGGGCAAAAATTTTACAGTACTAGTTTCTAGCTGGTGTAAGCTTGTTATTTAAGGCCATCCGGTTGTTGACTAGGTAGAGGACCTGATTTTTGCCTGTAGGACCGCTTTAGACCAAGAGCCCGCTACCATGATCCAAAATTCTACTTGGGCACCTTAAGCTTGTTTGACCTGTTTACTTTTCCAACAGAGATAAACCTGGGTAAGTCTGGGTAATTTCATATTGCATTTTATGTTGATGCAAATGAAGATGTAAGGGACAAAGTTTTTTACAAAGATTCTAAATCACATGCATTTTTCACAACTTTTCAGTTTTTGCCAACAGATCAGCGGAACAATTATCATGTTGTTACCTCATTTTCATTCCTGCCAAAAATAAAAGTTATAGTCCAGCGAAAACTAACAATTTTGTACAACTTTCTTTTGTGGAATGTTGGTTACGGTTCCCATTGACTTCCGTTTATGGATGAAAAATACAATGGAAGTCAATGGGAACCAAAATGTTGAGTTACCAACATTCTTCAAAATATTTTCTTTTCTGTTCTGCAGAAAAAAGAAGGGAACGACATTAGTATGTGTGAGTAAAGACAGAATTTTCATTTTAATATGGCAATATCCTGACTCTGGTCAGCTGCTATTTCCTTGCATATCTCTGTAATATTTCACTGAACATGCTAATTAACCCACAACGACTAAAAGCGAGTATCTATAAAGACAAATGAATGTTATCATTAACTGTGTGGAACCAGACTGGGAAGATTTCAACAGCTGCTGAATAATAAGTGAAAATGTTTGTGCACCTCACAACAGATGCCGGTCCGTTAAATCGGGTGTTATGATCTGCACCCTGCCGCAGTATCTAACACTTTGTCTAATGTCATTTTGACAGGCACATTAAGAAAACACAATAAAATGAATGGACGATGCATTTAGAGGGATTGTTAATTTTTATTAGTACTTTTCCTTACTGAGTGTCCAATTACAGCTGTAGTGATGGGCCAGACTGATACAATTTGCAGTAGCTCATGAGATTCATTGCTCCTACTGAAAGTATGTGAGTTCTACACATGTATAGGAGATGTCCATGGTAACATGGGATAACCTGCTTCACTGGCATTCGTGTGTCTAGAGCCCCCCTTCTTGGACCCTTGTTTTTTCCGTGTACACTTTATTTTTTTTCTCTCTCTCTCTCTGTCTCTCTGACTTTTCCTGTCTCTTAAGATATTCTTCACCCCAGGGCCGAACGAGGGAAAGTGCTTTGTACTCCATAATTAGTCACATTTAACCAGTGCTGTTAAATTCTGAGGCTCGTCACATGCTTTTGTTGTCCTGTTAAATTTATTTTTAGTTCCTATGGGGCAGGAAATGATTTTATGGCTGGATAATCATGTTATTCTATTTTGTCTCCAATGCCTCTTTTTATTCCCTCTACTGTTTATCTCTTTAATTCTCTTTGAACTGATTTTTATGACCTCTTTCTCTTGTCTTGTCAACACTATGCCTTTATCTCTTCATCTTTCAGATGGCCGCCCTATAGGAGTAGAGGGTATCCAAGTACTAGGAACAGGAAATCTGATGATCTCTGATGTCAGAGTTCAACATTCTGGCGTTTACGTCTGTGCGGCCAACAAACCAGGAACCCGTGTGCGCAGAACTGCTCAGGGACGCCTAGTTGTGCAAGGTGAGCCTTTTCTGAACACACTATCCCTATGTATTCTTTTCATTATTTACAAGTAGTTAAACCAGTCAATGTACACTTAGTTACACTACATCACTGAGTAATGAACATCCATCAGTCACTCTGTTCTCCAAACTGCTTGTCCTCTGTATGGTTGTGGGGATGCTGGAGCCTATCCCAGTGTCTCGGGCTACAGGCAGAGGAAACACCCTGGACAGATGGCCAGTCCATCACAGGACTGAGTGATGAACGACAGCATCTAAATGTTCTGAGGGAGCATCAAACTAATAATACATTTTATGAACACAAAGTCTTCACTAATGATTGAATTTACTAAAATCTGTGTATCATTCTTGCAAACCGGTTTCAACAAAATGAATCTCTACATTTATTTAGCTTTGAAAGAGTTCAAATTAATCAAATGAACATAATGATTCCATAAAGTCTGTGAATTATTCTCTTGAACCAGTTCAAACAAACTTGAATGAGATCAAACAAATGAATCAAGTTATCCGAACGATTCACAAATCTGTGAGTTATTTTTTTACTGATTCACTAAAATGAATCTTGTTTGCCAATACAAAAAGAGAGATTGCACAGTTTAGGAGTATTTGTTTGATAGTCTCGGCTTACAAAACGCAAATATACATTATCACACTTAGCGTTATGTGGCGAAAAAGTAGCGTGTTGCTAGAAAAGCTACACTACCCTAACAACTGAATTATTGAGTGTATTGTTTTGTCCAGTACGCTACTGAAAAGTAATTTAGTAGCATCACTACTTTTAGTTGATTAACTGCCTTAGAAGTTGGTGACTGAATCCCAGCAGGGATAAACCATGATAGCGGGGGCTGCGTTGTAGGTGTAGCTGTGAGAATTGATATAATCTTAGTGGCCAGATGGTGAAGCAGCTTTTGCTCACTGTAAGACACTTCATTTACATTAAAGCGAGAGAGGGAGAGCGGCGTATTAAAAAATGTAATGTAAAAATTGGTAGTGAGAGGGGAAAAATGAAATCCAAGAGAGAAATAAGGAGATAAGAAAGGAAGGAAGAGGTGTCTCAGATGATATATCACAGTGGTACATCAATACTCACTGCCTCAACCCATCCCCCATTCTCCATCTCTCTCTTGTGCACTCAGGGATAAGAGAAGAAAAAAGAGAGTGCTAATTTGCGGGGCTGTGAGATGCACTGGATGGACCTCTGAGAGCCTTTAGAACCTATCTTATCATTTATTTATTGAGAGAAGCTGGTAACACTGAAATACAGGAGAGAGAGACTGAGAGCAGGATCAACACTTGCCGATTAAAGGACTTTAATAATTAAAGTCATTGCGCCCTGAACGAAAATGAATGGTGTGATGGTAATTAAAATGGATACAAACGAGCAACCGGTTGCTAATCAGTCAGCAATTTCAAATTTTCCCAGATTAAATGTGCCCTAATTAAGCAGTAAAAGACTATTGGATTAGCTGCAGTCTGTGTCAGTTGGCAGTATTAACGTGTGGTGAGTGAGGAGGAGGAGGAGGAGGAGGAGGAGGAGGCTATCTGGTGAGGTTGGGGGCAGCAGAAGGCTCTGGGGGCTAAAAGAGGTGTGCGGTCCAAGTATCCCTTCCTAGCCCTCCCACATCTGTTCTGCAGCACTTAATCTGTTTTCATTTTCACAGTGTGTCATTTATGGATTGTCAGTTTCCTCCTCTGGCCCTGTGAAATCTGTTTTTGCCATACTGTAATCGAATTAATCTGATTCTTTCTCTAAGTTTATTCCTGTTACCACCCACTGCTGTCACAATATATTCATTATAAATATGATGAAACCAAAGCCATGTAGACACAGCATTGTGTGCACTGTGGTTTTCATCTAATATCAAATATTTCTATTTCTATTGCCATCGATGGCATACAAGTGGCATATGGAAATTGAACCAGGTGAAATTGGGAACATTAACGGAAAGGAGCAGCTGGGCTCATTTTTAAATCACCTAGTGAAATTACTGTGACATTTTCCCACAGAAACAGGTTTCAGAAATTCAAGGCTTTTTATTTAGTGATCTCATGATTTGTACTGGCAATAACTGACTTCTCATTATCTCTCGTTTATCTTCATCTCAATCTGTCTACAGCCCCAGCAGAGTTTGTGCAGCCCCCTCAGTCCATTGCTCGCTCAGTGGGCACCACTGCCATCTTCACTTGTCTGGCCCGAGGTGAGCCAGTCCCCCAGCTCACCTGGCTGAAAAATGGACAGATTTTAGAGCCCAATGGCCATGTCAAGCTCAGGAACAACAACAGGTGAGCTGAAAAAGACCATCTGGTTGCATCAGGAATATACAATAATAAAAGGACAAAAGCCAAAGATGTTCATCAGTGATTGTAAATCAAGAGCAGGGACATGTTTATGCGCATTTGTTTTGTGATTTCAACAGAACAAATAGTGAGCCTCCCTTAAAAAGTAGTAGTTTTGAAGCACTTGTCTGTGTGAAGACTGTTGCCTTCCTCCACTGATAACCGCAGCAACGAGCACTCAGCATGATTTAAAAACAACACATTCCGGCACCAGAACACCTCTTATTTAACACAAACAAACAAATTGCTAATCAGCTGGAGATGTTTCAAAAAGTGGTGGAGACATGTCCCAGCTGTTTATATACTAAAATGAAACATTCAATATAAATAAATAACATTAATGTTTTTAATTTTAAAGTAATTTTGTTTAGTGCTTTAGTCATCTTTTTTATTATTTTTTTTTTTTATTTAGCCTTATTTTTTTTTTTCACTTTTAGTTTTAGTAATTTTAGTACTTCAACTTAAACCTTGTCATTTATTACATTTGGAGTCAGGTTACAGTAGGCATTAGTGAAGGCTGCCACTATTTGCGTCATTGAAGGACATTCTTATGTTGCTGGTTGTGCTCTTCCAGCTACAGTGTTATGACAACCATGTTAGGACGGCACAAGTCGAGGTCATAGTAGGATGCATTCTTCTGATCTAGAACGGGCCGTGTCTCCTGTGCAAGACGCTCAGCTTTTTGTTTATCTGCTGTGGTATCCCCCCCCCCCGCCGTTTTCTTTATGATCATTTCTTTGAAAATGGAAATGAAACGTGATTCCTTGTCCATCGCTATAAATGTTTTATTGCCAGGGTCTTTTGTTGTGGTTAAAGAGCATGTTTATGGTGTGAGAGAAAATCAATTTCATTGAGGTTAAAATTTATAACCGCAAAGATGGTGAGACACTTTTCATTGCTAGAAGAAATAAATTGGGAAAGACAAGAAGGCTGGGTCAGGCATTATTCGACTGGAGTGCAAAGAAGCGGGTAGACGTGGAGAGAGAGCGCAGGAATGGATAAGTTGGAATCTCTGAGTCTGAACAGCACCATTAGCTAATTGACTCATAAAGTGGAGCAGTGGGCATAGAGTGAGACGTTCCACTTATTGATCACTTCTTATATACATTGCAGGGCCATGTGTGTCGACACGCTACGTCATCTTCTGTGTATTTTAAAAAGATTACACACTTAAGATTGATCTTAAAAACTAAAAAAGTTTTTGCATCTCTAAAATCACCAAACTAAATTACAAAATTTGTACATTTTCTAAATAATTAAGTAATAATTAGGGATGCACCGAATGTTCGGCAACCGAAATTATTCGGCCGAATAAGTAAAAAGGCCGAATAAATTTTGCCGAACAATGACGTTTTTAATGATGTTTTAACGTTCACATATCGCGTTCACATAACCGCGCGCAAAACGGAAGGGACGCGCATGCGGTGCGGCGCGCTTGTTTTTTTCCGGGCGCGCCTGTGCCGCGGCGAGATGAAAACATCTCAACTTTTCAGAATGCCGCAAGCGCACCGCAGGTCATGTGACAAGAACCAACCGATCATCTTCGACCTTTCCGTAACAAAACATGGAAATCTCAGCCAAACAGCTGATCATAGCTGTACAGGGGGTTGTTATATCTCATTTACATAAATATATCTAGTAGTAAAGCCAAAGCAAGGGCTAAAAATCAATTTATCCCTTGCTGAAACTTTCTCATCGTCAGAAACCACAGTTCATGGTTGCATAGCAACGACAGACGCCACAGAAGCGCGAGCTCCCGAACGCTTGCAAAAGAAGGAGGAAGCGACGCGGCCGCGCTTTACACGCTTTATTCGGCGCGATATGTGAAGTAGGCTTATGTCTAGGACAGTTATTTATTTGTTGTGGGTTCATCTACATTTTTTTTGCACTATTCAATGCACATTTGTTGTTGTAGACATACAGAGTTACATTCTTTCAGCAGTCAGTTATAGGCTATTCAAGAAGAACATAAGCTTCAAAGATGGCCAAATAATTTTTATTTTTTTTTATTTTACTAATTTATTCATTTTAAGTTACATTGTGCTTTGTTTGTATAATATCTGCTGGAATGTTAAAAAAATGTTCAGTGTTAAATATTTTGAAATTATATTTTTGTTATTTGATTTATTTCTCTGAAAAGCAACACAAAATAGTAAAAAGCACATTTTTACTATTTAATTATTGTAATGGTGAAAAAATTGGCAAAATAAATGGAAAAAATGCGAAACACCGCATTCGGTATTCGGCCAAGCATTTCATTATTATTCGGCTTCGGCCAAGAATTTCATTTCGGTGCATCCCTAGTAATAATCATACAAAACCTGGGTGTTGCTTGCTGCCATCATGTTAAACTGTTGCATTGCTATGGGGTTGCTTATGTTTTCTGAGTATTGCTTATTCAGTTGTTAGGGTGTTCTGTCGTTTCTAGAGTATAGTGGGTGATTATTAAATGTTTATTGGCCAAAAGTGTGTAGCTGCAGCTACTTTTTGTGTGCAATTCATTTATGCATTTGGTGGATGCTTTTATCCATAGTATCCATTGCATTCCTTGGGAATCAAAACCCAAGCACCTTTCTCTGCTGTTTGAGCTACAGGAACATGCCTATGGTTCCGGTTGCTCCTTCAATCAAACTCTATGGGATTCTATTAATCCTATTAGTCCTGGTTCGCTTAGTGTTCACACTGTCATTTTTAAGACAAAATAGGAACTTACGGAACATCCAAAACAATATGTTATGGGCTAATTGCTGTATGTGCGTATGTATGATGCTATTTTGACCAGCTAACAACTCTTGAAGAGCTTTTTAAATGTGTCGGAGTCAAACCAGCGGCAGGAATTCCTCAGTTACACACAAATGAAGATCTGCTGCAGGGAGACTGCATTTCTGACATACCAAACTGTAATGGGCAATGTAGCTCCTATGACGACCCAACCCCCCCCCCCCCCCCCCCCCCCCCCGAAAAACAGGTATGCTTGAGCATTCTAGGGTTGCATCTTATGACATCACATCCTGTTTTTGGTTCATTTAGATGTATTTGGTCCGTGTTGCATTCATATTCAGTTGAACTGCACCAGAGTATCGAACCAAGACCCACCTTTCTGCGGTCGGTTCCCTTGTTTGGTGTGCACCAGTGTTCGGATTGCAGCATTCACACTAAATCAGATGAAGTAGAGCAATTGTAACAGAGTTTGTTTTAATCAAACCAAACCTGCCAAGTGTGAACACACCCTTAGGAAAGTAATTACAAACCTCTCCTCAATAAATCCCTCCCTCAATTGCACCCATTTCAACAATCACAGGGCAAAAAAATGATTTGTATGAATGCTTAGAAAAATAATAGCATTAAATACAAAACAATAGCTTTGTCTCTGCCCATTAAACTGAGATGAGAGTAAAAACAATTGCTCTGTTCACTTTTATGGTGTTATATTGTCAACTATATTGTTTATCAGCACCAGTTATGCTATATGACATCTCTGTGATCCAATACTGGTGTAATACTTGGATAGCATGTAAAGCAACCTATATAATGGTATTTGTGTGTGTGTTTATGTGGGTTGGGGGATTCTCTGCCTGCCAACAGACAAACACACAAAGAGACAGGGAGATGCTGACCTTCAAGAGGTTCAGAAAGAGGATTGATTGTACATTTAACAAACATGTATGTGCACACATTAATCCAAAGCTCATAGGCAGCCTCCCCCCAAACGAATGTCATACGCTCACATGTAAACATGCACACTATACATGCGCAAACCCATTTAGCTTGTCCTTTTGCCCTCACCTGTCTTTCATACATGCTCACGCTCTCACATGTCTCCAATAACTGACTTTTACATAAATCTGGAACATCTATAGAAGCAAAAGATCACATTGTTTTAATATTTATATCATTGTTTTTTTATGTACTGTATGTGTATATTTATGCACGATTGAGATTAGTTTTTAGTGTTTTATTTTTTGTTTATTTGGACAAAGTTATAAAAACAATTTGAATATCAGCCATTTATCAGTTATCGGCTATAACAAGACAATAATTATGTTAGAATTTTAATTTTGTTGCATCCACAATTATATTTCCCATTATGTGTGTTTTTTGTTTATTTTATAATAATTATGAAGAATGTTAGAGAGCCACAATAAACAGTATAACATCTCCGTATTAGTCATCAGCCAATATGAGCAATTTCTTTTATTATTATTTACCAGTTGCATATAAGTATCCACTGATTTTTTTTCTTTTGACTGTTTTAAGATTTCGATTACTTTTTCCGTCATCTATAGCGCTAATTCAAAGGGCATTAACTTCGAGGCTTACACGAAGATTCAGATATTCAAATGATATTCTAAAAAGAAAAGAAAAACACGGGCATCTTTACATTGAAGACACGGGGGTTAAAGAAAATGACAATGAAAAAAAGAGCAATTAAATTTCAAATAGTGTCATTGTTATTGATTTTTGACAAGTGATTGATCATGCTATTGTTTAGTACTGTTACTTAAATCTGATCTTCTCGTTGTCAAACACCATGTGCATCTGCATGTGCTCTCTGACTGTATCCATGCAGGTTTGCAGACATGTGTTAGAGTGCTGCAGTCAGAGCGGAGGTCATGCGGTTCAGTAGCTGCAGGAGCAGAGGGTGGGGTCACTGCCTGCTCCATAAACATAAAACACTATTACAGCAGTAATCAAAATGCCACAGTGACCCACAGTCAAACCACACAGCACCGGCCTGCTCTTAGAAGGACTTTGAAGGTGGTTATATATTATGTCTGTATTTTACATCCTGCGCATGTGTGAATGTGCATTGTTGCTGAGTTAGATGATTTTTAATCTTGCAGTTATTGACAAAAATGCACATCCTCATAGACACAGGTTTGATTCAGGCCTATGCTCTGTATATCTACTTTCTTGTCCGATCTCTACTGTCTTCTAAGTTAAAAAATATTGAAACGAATGACCATGCGGAAACTTGTGGAGATTTTTTTCCATCTATATTTGAGAGAACCATGTGGACAATGTTCACCATGTTTTGCAGCGGAGCAGACAAAAACTGTAGTCTTTTCTTCCCTTTCTTTCCCTCTTTTTGTCCCTTTTTAAACTCCATTATGCGCTTCTTGGTCATTACCCTCCTCCAACCCATGCAAAACAGAGCGAGCTCTGGCCTTGACCTCTGACCTCTCCTGCAATCAGTCATTTCCACCAGGCTTTCACTGAGTGGAGAGACAGCTAAGCACCCCTGCCTAATATGTCCCTGCTCTACCTAACACTCCCCCTTTCCCACCCACTTCTCATCTTTCCCTGTCTCTCTCTCCTCTAGAGGACTGTGAATAAGGGTGACCACCCCATTCAAGAGGCACTGCTCTGTGACGACTGTGCAAACATGCTCTCAGTGTACTGAATAGCAGCCCTCCTGTCTCAGGATGCTCTCTGTCAATCCGAGGAGAGGCCAGAATGTATAGACAGATAGAGAGGGTGCAGATGGTCGCAGCACACTGTGTGCTTTTCCTCTTCAAACATCAGTATTCTGAACAGCAATAAAGCACTTTTGTTGGAAGCAAATAAGTTGCAAATAGGAATGTACAATATTTTTAGCAGCTATTTCTAATTTATTGGTATTGGGTTGGCCAGTATTGGATATTTTAATGGTCATTACCTATATTTTTGCATTTATATTATTATAATATACGTTGCTGTTGTTTAATGCTCACGTAAAGTAAATCTTTAAAAACACTAATCATTTCGTAACACTCCTAAATGGAATCTTTTGTAAATATGAAACTAGATGTACATATATAAAACTAAAAAAAATTGTTTTCAATGCTAAATGTCAATTTTTATATTTGCAATTTGTCCATAATTTTAATATTCAGTTTTAATATTGCTGCATCCCTTGTTATAAAATTTAAGTGTGGTTTTTTTGAAGAATTTCAGAAAATAATGGAGAGACAATTATTTTCTTCCAAAATTAAGTGTGCTCTGACACATTTCTGAAACCGTAAAATGTGGGCCTTAGGAAACTTCCAAGGAAACTCATAAAAAATTATACAAAACAATCCTTAAAGAGTTAGTTCACCCCAAAATGACATTTCTGTCAATACTCACTCTCATGTCGTTCCACACCCGCAAGGCCTTCGTTCATCTTCAGAACACTAAATAAATCCAAATTAAATAAAAACAAATTAGATATTATATCTGAGAGTTTTCTGATTCCCAACAGAATACAATGTAATTACCACATTCAAGGTCAAGAAAAGTAGTAAAGACATTGTTAAAATATTCCATGTGACTAAAGCGGTTCAACCTTAATGTTGTGAATCGACGAGAATACTTTTTGTGCACAAAAACAAAACAATAATTGTTGAAAAAAAAATGTGTTCAACAATTTCTTCTCTTCGTATGTCAGATTGGCGACTCATTATTGGCTGGCTCCAGTGTCAGCATCACACGCATTCATCGTGTTGTTTACGTGAACGGCATCAGGCTGAGTCGGCGTTCGGATGTAGAACCCGGAAGCTCTGCACTCTTTATAAACGTTCAACAGCAAAGGAGACTGACATTTTTTAACCTTAACTAAGCCAGTAAATAATGAACAACTGGAAAAGTCTTTGAAAATTGTTGTGGACAACAAGGGGTCTTGGAATCAAAAAGGTTGAGAACTGGTATAGATGGCATGTTTGAGCCTTAGTAGGCATAACTGACTCTGACTGTGCTGCTTGTAGGAAGACTAATGTTTGTCACACTGTTTCTCAGAGAGCAAGGATGACATTATGAATCATGGCTGATAGTTGGTCCATAGAGCTCAGGGTTGGGGGCATGTCATGCTGGTGTGAAAGTACAAAAACAGCTGGATTTTTATTGTCAGCTTAATTAGTGTGTGTTGGCTGTACAGAAAAAGTGGAAGGGATCTGAAGCTGCCAACCAGCTGCCCTCATTCGTCTCAACATTCCTCCATCAGAGATCTGTTAGCATGTTTTACAGGTGATTTAAACTCTCCATACATTCACACAGAATATGTCAAGCTGGTTCACGTACAGTAGAAGCAGTAAATTGGGTTTAGACATTCTGTTTGGCAGAAGAGAGTAAAATTTTTTAATTTTATTAATTTAGCAGACTCTTTTATCCAAAGCTACTTACAATGGAGAATAACAAGCAGAAAGGTTAATCCAAGGAGAAAGCAATATCCTAATAAGTAGCAATACAAAATAATATTTCCATAAGTACCAGAGCAGAAGTGTAAGTGCAGAAAGGTTCTTGACCTTTAACTCCAAAAGCCTGCTTGAAGATGTCTCTTCCGTCGTTTTCTAGAAGATTGCGATGGATTTTGCTGTTTAGGTGAAGGTTCATCTCATCAAACTGAGAGAAAGTGACCTTGTACCACATTTTGATGGCACCACTAGACATCGCCAATTCAGGCGATCGAATTGAGCACAGAATTTGATTCAGCCATGTCTCACAAAATCTGATGACAAAAGTGACTGCTTCTGTCCACGCCTTTGAACGGTAAATGTAGCAAGAGTTGAGTGATGTAGCGTCTACTATATGTGTGAAGGGATGTACATGTACTGTAAGAGAGAGAAAGATTGCTGGAGACTGTTAGTGAGACATGAAGAGTATAAAAGAAAGGACAATGATCTCTGGAACTGAGTAGCATGTAGACAAACCCTCGCTTGTGGGCTGCAGGCTTTTAAAATGAAGGAATGCATTCACGTACACCCATACACTGAACGCCTTCCCGTTTTCCCCATTCACTCTGATGCAGCAATATCATAACACCCCTGCCATTTGTCAGAGAACACAAACCGCATGCAAATAGATCACAAAAAGGAGTGGTTTAGCAAGAAGTCGCAGTAGGTTGAGAGCTCTCATTTCCATAGCCTGGCCCTTTAAGTGGTAAAAATTCATTTTTTTTTTTTTTCCCAAGGCCTCGGGATTAGGGGAGATAAAATTCTGATTATATATTCGGCACTAATAATGCTCCCCCCATCCACCATCACCGTATCCCCCAGCAATGAAGTGGAGCACAAAGGAGGAGGTGTTAAAAAACACTGCAAGCGAGAGAGAGCAGGAAAATAAGGACTAGTGAGAAAGAATAAAAAAGTGAAAAGGAGGATTCAGGAGGGAGGAGTTTGACAGATGGTTGGGTTTGCTTCATGTTAATGAGCACCCAGAGATGGTGTGTGCAAATGTTTTTTTTGTTTTTGTTTTTTTGCCTCTGCTTTACTCATACCAGTTACATCATTTACACTGGGTACAAGGTTAGACACATATGTCAGTGCGCTTGGTTGAGACCTTTTATGTAGGAAGTTCTGATCACAATATTATGGAGTACAATATTAAAGATGGATATTCATTTTGAGATTGCTGAAGATTAGATTGAACAGTGTCATTAAATTATCATCTATAACACTCATAAGATTAATCTTTAGAAACATTTTTAAAGATTAACTTTATATCATTGTTCAATGATTATCTAAATGTAAAAATTGGGAAAATAAGTAGGTGCAATTAAATATCCAATATTGGTTGATATATATTCAATACTGATTGATAATTTGTTGATTCATTTATATAAGCTGATTACCAGTCATCCCGAATCCCTGCTTTCTGACATTAGTGTTTCCTCCTCAGATTAAAAAAAAAAAAAAATTCTCTCTGTCTATCTTTCTCTTCTCTTCTCTTCTCTTCGCTTCTCTTCTGCTAGTACTCTAACCATCCATGGAGTAACCCAGGAGGATGAGGCCATATATCAGTGTATTGCAGAGAACAGTGCGGGCTCCACACAGGCCAGTGCTCGTCTGACCGTGCTGTGTCCTGACGAGTTGCCGGGTGTACCCACGGGTGTACGTGCAGACACCCTTTCTCCAACTTCCATTCAGGTGTCCTGGAAAGAGCCCACCCAAAACACTCAGGCCATAATTGGATATGTGCTCCATATCCGCAAGACTGCTGGTAGGAAAACTGCTTATGAGAGTACATACACACAGATACACACAAACGCACACCAGCGTGCAAAATCAAATCTAATCTACTCCGCTGTTCTTGAACGTTGAATGTAAAATGCTCCTCAGTAAAACAATACTTTATTTAAAGTGTAAATGTAGTTTTCCACAAACATTATGAAATACATATTTTATTCAATCTTCACTCTAGGCTCTCTCATTATGGAAATCAGTGACATTTACAGTCGATAGCAAATCGCTGCTTTTTTCCTGTTGCCATCAGCTATGGTAGCATGTGGTTGCAGCTTGACAGAAAGAGACACACTGAACGTTTTTGCATAGTTGAGTTAGAGTCTTCATCGATGTATCGATCTTCATCGCCACAAAGCGCAATCTAATATTCAAAGGATTAAAAGGTGCTTTCACACTAGCACTCATGGTACGTGCCCGGGTTCTCCCACGAACCGTACCGGAGTCTGCTTAAAAAGGGAGTTCTGGGGTATGGTTTATGTGAGCTCCTGTACGGTTCACTGCTGGTATGAGCTCAATCGCACTAAATCGCAGAAACGAACCACTATTAATGACGTATGATTTGATAAAAATGTACTGCAAGCAGAGAGCTGTATATCTCATTTCTGCTCGCCTCCAGCGTTCTTTAGAGCATTTGCAATACATTTGCGGCAGGTAGACACAAGTGTCGTTACATATCCTGCTGAAGCTTTGGAAGCAAAACCAATGGTTCAAAAACAAAAAATATAAAAGTGAGGTGAGCAATTACTTTTTTTGGTCTGACTGAAATCAAAATTCTATAACACACGTAAACGTACTTGGTGGTAAAGAATAAGAGAGTGTTTTTCTGAAAGCTCAGCATGATGTGTGTGTATTCAGATATCAATCCCTCTCCTGGGAAGCTTTACAGTTGCATGTTGATATTTATCTGGGCTGGAGCAAATAGAGCTTAACAGCTGATCTGAGACTCATGCTAAAGTGCTCTTAAATGTCTTCTGCTGAGCTCTCTCTTTGTGTCTCTCTCTCCTCACTGTGGTCTTAATGTGACTATTAGCCACAGCTGTAATTTAGATTTCAGATATGTCTATAGTATCTTTCATCTGCTTCAGCTTCATTGCTTTACAGCACTGTGGGATATGTTTTGGAGTCTGAGCCATTATCACTTAAAGCTATTTGGCATGAATAAATAATATGGAAATATAATATTTTACTGCAGCCATAAATGTGACTAAGAGAGCTGCCAACATTAAGAGGTGGGCAATTGTTGGGGTTAATCCTTACTCTCACACCAATCATTTCACTCTCTTGCTCCATCTTTCTCCATTTGCTTTTCTCTCTCATACCATTTTTCAGTGTCCAATAATTCTTTCCTTCGTTCAACCTTCACACTTTACTTTCAGACCCAGTGGAAATGGAGTACCAGGAGGCTGTGAGTAAAATGACCCTGCAGCAGGTAATCAGGGATCTGGAGCCGTCCACCAGCTACAGCTTCTATGTGAAGGCTTACACGTCCAGCGGAGCCAGTAATGCATCTGAGACTGCTGTGGAGAGCACTCTGGGAGAAGGTGTATATATAAGCTATATAATTCCCAGTTGTTTTGAGTTGTTAATTGTGCTGGCAGTAGTCAACTGAAGAAAAAAGAAAATTCTCTTGAAATTTCTTAACGATAAAGCATTTAACTGTTTTTTGCAATTAATTCAATGTCGTTGAGGGTAAAGTTTCCACCTGTTTCCCTTGATCCTCTGTGTTTGCAGTCCCTGGACCACCAGCCTTGTTCACGAGGGTGATTAATTCGAGTGTGGTTCAGGCCACGTGGGAGCCCTCCACGAAGATGGGCCAGCAGGAAGGATTCAATCTCTACTACCGTAATGTCCACGTCCCCCTGTTCACAGGACCCCTCACCTTTCCACGTAATGTGACTCAGTACAACATCACTCAACTGGGTGAGTCTGGCCGCAGTACGCTTTATTCATGAAATATGAGCAGAACAAATTTCTTTGTAATTAATGCATAAAACAAAACAGAAAAAAATTGTATGTTGTATTTTTGTTATATTAACAATTTTTTTTGTTTGTTTGTTTGTTTGTTTGTTATTTTTTCCAGTGGGTTATGATACATTGAAACACAATTAATACTTGTATTTATAAAAATATAACATGTCAGCAAAGCAAACTTAATGCATATATTTATTTTTTTTAAAAGTATACATTTTATTTTTCTTCTTCTTCTTCTTATTATTATTATTATTATTATTAAAAATTTAGCCTGTTTTTTTATTTACAACAATGCACAATTCATTTTGAATGTAAATCAAAAATCATAACATATCAGTTAATAGAAGTCATTTTGCCATTTGAGATTTGTTTAGTATTCCAAAACTTTTTTTTTTTTGTTCCCTCTCTCAACAGATCCCTCTTTTGTGTATGAAATTAAGATTCTTGCTTTTAACCAGCATGGAGAGGGCAATGCCACCCTGCGCTTTGTGTCGCTCAAGGAGGCTGTGGAGAAATCAGGTGCCTGATGCAACACACTTGTTCACTCCCACGCATGCAAGCATAATATCTCAGTCACATTGACTGTGTGTATGTGTGTTCTCTTCCTGCAGTGCTAAATACCCCTTGCGACTGTGTAAAAGACGAACAGAATAAAAGCTCCACCACAGGCATCATCATCGGCATCCACATCGGAGTCACATGCATCATTTTCTGTGTGCTTTTCCTCATGTTCAGCTACAGGGGCAGGTGAGGAAATCAATGCTGTCTATGTATGTATGCCAGTGGTATCGTTTTATAGTGAATGCAGTTGCGTCAGGTGCCAGAAAAGAGTTGTGTTTTAAATCAATTTTTTTTTTTCAAGAAAGCATACTACTTTGGATGCAGAGTTGAATCATTCTGTATTTGCAGGTTGAAGATGTGTAAAACCGTGCAGGCCACCCGACAGGCCGGCCGTTACCCGGTAGGAGTGCAAGAGTCCTCCTCACAGGGGGCTTTGGCCCTTAACGGCCCCCACAGGTTCAGCCCGGATGGGAATGGAGGAGCCCACACTGCAAAGAGTTGCTCCGACTCCAACGAGATGGAGAGACTCTTCTCAGGACCATCCCACTTCTCCCATCCACCTGACACCACCCACACAGTGAGCCTTTGGGATAATTCATACATTTAGACATGTGGATTCTCATAGAACAACTTTAAGAGTGCATAAAAAAGTGGGATGGAAAGAAATGCATTTTGAGATTCCTTGACCTCACAATAACTAAAAAAAAAGTACTATATTATTACCATGTTTGGCTATATTTACTTCATCCTCTTTGTATGTATTTATTTTCAGATTGAGAGCTCTTTGGTCTCATGTCCATTGAACGAAACTCAGATTTCCACGCTTCCCCTTGATAACTTTAGTCTGATGGAGGAGTGTGAGGCGCAGTTCCGGCAGCATCCAGCAGAGGGCCAACAGGATGAAGACTGATGAAGAAATGAAGGCCATGTATATCCTCTACTCAGACTCCTGTCCAACTCAGGTTAACTGAAGTATTCATCTTTTTTAGTTCTGTTTTTATCGTGTAAAGAATATATTATTCGTAAGTTAAGTTCCCTTTGTGGGAATCACTGGACTGTAATGCCGGGGGTCCCTCTGGCCTCATAGTGGATGAGGTTCTGTGATGGACAGCATTGGTAGGTGAACAAATACACTCTTTCAGTTACAACTGGCAGCATGCATTCTCCAGTCACTAGTATCTATAAGTGATTTTATTCGACTTCTTCTGCACAACAGAGAAGCATTTTTCCTACTACCACACATTAGTTCTGTGTTTCAAAGTGCTGCATCCTCTTAACCTACCAATGATTTTACAATCCCATCCAGCAGAGACCAATACCTTCTTCCAGGGATTTCAAACTATTCTCAGGATTTTTTTTTTTTTTTTTTTTTTCCACTGATATCAATGTTTTTTTAAGTTAGGTTTCAACCTTCATAAAGACTTTAGTCTCAGCTGTGTGAACCTTAGAATTTGCTACAAAAAAACCTACCTCAGCTGGAATGAATGTCTTGTAGAAAGTCTTTGAGATCTGCATCTTGCTGTCTGTTCAGTTTTTATACACATCATGCATTCGGTCAAAAGAGAAAAAGGTGCTTCTCTACCTCAGATTTCAAGGACTGCCGCTCTCCTGTTTGCAGAAGCAAAAAAAAAAGAAAAAAAAAAAAATACAACATATAGCACTTCCAAATGTTGAAGTCAATGTTCTACCTCAAAATAACAATGTTATTATTGTCGTTGTGGTTCTTTTCTCATATTGGAACACAGCCTCTGTTTGTTAGATACTGGCTTCGCTATGTTGATTAATTGCTGTGTTTTGATATGTCAGTACCTCATGCCAGTTGACAGATAACATTGTTCTATGAATTCTGCTTGTAAAGATGTTTTGATAGTGTCCTTGAATTCACGTAGAATTTTTTTTGTTCTACATGTATGTTTCCTGATCAGAGTATTTTTATTTTAATCACAGTCGACGCTGAAAATGGAAAGACTTTTTAAGATAAACTGCACTGTTACTAATTTCTTCAGGATAAAAATACAGCTCTCAGATGAACCGCTAGAAGAAGAGAGGCCACCGTACGCAAAGCTGAATATAAACATACAACGATGTTTGGGTAATCGAATAGTTTGACTTCATGCGTTTTGCATGTCATGTGACAATGGAAAGGGGGGACGGGGATGAACATGTAAAACGTTCTTTACAAAATTAAGCACATACAATGTTTCTATGGGTGCTGATAGAAGTAGATTAGATAGATTTATCACGTGTTGTGATATTTCGTGAATCATTGAAACTTTGCCTGGGTTGCAACTACAGGACTTGCGATCAATTACAAGCTCAACTCCCTTCAAGCACCCTTAGAGGCTGTTACTGTTGAGGTTACTCTGCTGCATGTTATGAAGTGAACGCCAAACTATGGAAGGACTGGGCATTCTAGAATCCTCCAGGAAGTGAACATTCCATTAGGAGCCAAAGCCACTGGAGATTCTCATGGCTTCTATGTGGAGTTTTATCATTTTTGTTTTATATGTCCCACGCCCCTCATTCATGTTTTTAGTGCCACATTGATCAGGGAGCACAAAGTGCATCAGATGTACGCACATAACTTGCACCCATAACATCTGTTGGCATTAGAATGCTGAATAGAGGATGCCTGAGCTACCACCGGTCATCTCTTCTTATGTCTGGCCAGCTATTGAATTGCTTTTCAATTGCTTTTCACTGTGTGCTCAGCCACCCAATCCAAGACCAGCTGTTTCTTTTAGCGGGGATGAAGAGTTGAAAGTACCAGCAAGATGTTCTTTCTCCTCTGGTATCCCATAGTGCATAGATATATATATATATATTTTTAGTAACCTACCTCGACACAGCAGTCATGCTCTCAGGTTGCTCCTATTCTGATAGGGAGATTGTATTTTTTGTATAGTACATTCACACATCAGAGGAGAACATCTCCTTTGGGCCCTTTAGCAGATCAGTGCGTTGCATTAACTTTTCATGCTCTTTGATTTTGTGAATGTAAAGTGATGTTTTTTCACATGTTATGGTTGTATCAAATAGTCATTTATTTTGGCTGATTCAGATGACTTGTCCATTGGTTTTGCCACTATCACTTTTGTTCTTAATTTAAAAAGTCGCCGTCGTCGTCATCATCATCAATGTGTGTAGATGAGTCAAATTTGCATATTTTCATAACGCCCACAAATTCTGTATTCAATCTTTTTAAAGAAATAAACAAAGTAAGCCTAGATAATCAAAAAATCCCATTCATTTAAGGTATATTCCCTCAAATACTGTTTCTGGAACAGTATTGCACAGTATATTACAGTTTAGAAAAGACTCAGACTATGTGCCGTATATTTATTGTACCGAATGCATTGTAATGTTGTCAGTGGAGACCGTAGATGCTTTTGTGTTGTCTAAATACAGAGAAGTGCTCCATTCATTGGCTGTGTTGAATAGAATTAATGGAAAAAAGTCTTAACACCGGTATTTGATACGCTGTGCTGTAGAACTTTGTCCCTAATAATTAAAGTCTCTATGAAATATCATTTTGTACAGTTTTGGTGCTCTTGACATTCCTGTAATAAGACTAAACGGATTCATCTGTTGTGTAATGCAATACAAGCAATTCTCAATACCGTTACATTTCCAAAAGCCATCCTCAGTTAGGTGCACTTTTGCTACTTGTGATGTTTGCAAACTTATTGTGTGCAGATCAGTACAACTGAGTAGTTTTAAAACAGTAATGAGCATCATCAGGCTTCATGTTATAATATGTATAAGATGCTAGTATGACCTCTAGTGTGGGAGTCTTGTTTTTTAGAAAGCGGGGCTTGATTTGGTTGAATCAGGGAGGATGTTGGACCACAAACGGACAGGTGCTGTTTTCAGTTTATCAGATCATGTCATGTTTATCTGTGCTACCTCAGACCAATGACATGAAATCCACCTCCAACTTCTCCTCCTCTCAGCCTTTTAGAGAGGTATTTAGTCCATATCAGCATTTTAAATAAAGGGGTAATCTGAGCTGTTTCACATGCATGGAACCTGTGATGATAATCATCATGCTGAAAAGTCTGCTACTGTGATAAATCATTTGAGCCACAGACTTTCTGCTCTGCTCATAGTGCTTGATCTCGCTTAGTTTCCATTCAATATTTAGTATTGTTTCTGGCTCAAATCCATGAAAGAACTAAGGACGCGTTACCAAATTGGCCCCTCGCCTCTAGAACCCACCTCATATGCTATATACGCACGCACGCACACACACACACGCGGTCACATGCATGTAAAGAAAGACATGTTTGTGTCAGCATTAGTGCCGTGTCCCAGATTTCCCCAGGGAGACTCACGGATGAGGCATTAACATGTAGCAGCTTCAGCTCCCGCTAGCTCTATGGCAACACCGACCTATTCACAGCAGCAGAAAGACGTTCAAACTTTGAGTCTGTAAAACAAACAGCGTTTTGTACGGGATAATATGTACCAGTTTCAGTTTGTTAAGCCCCTTTCAGAACCAGGATTACATAGGAGTGCGCTTTTTGCTTTTGGTGAGCGGACCCATAGCAGCCCTACTGAGAGGAATTTATATGCTCACTTTAACCGTTGTACTCACACAGAGGCTTTAAACTTGTATTTATGTACCTTGATCACAAAGGTCTGAATGAAATCATTTCACTTATTGACGCATGAGGTCTCTAGCAGCAACTGGGGATTTCTGATGCCACCATGTGAACATCTGGTGATATGATGATGTTTATTACTGTTAGTAAAATCTTGTAGTATTGTACTGTTCATAAAAATGAATGGGAAATGTGTTTACTGTGATACTCTTACAATGGAAGCAGAAAAGTGGCTTGTGGGAGTTAAAATTAGAATGTTTTTTTTTTTTTAAAGCATGAATTATTTATTAAAGGATTAGTTCACTTTGAAATGAAAATTACCCCAAGAAATCCTAGGTGTATATGACTTTCTTCTTTCTGGTGAACGCAGAGTTATATTAATAAATATCCTGACACGTCCAAGCTTTATAATGGCAGTGAACGGCATCAACGAGTATGAAGCATTCATCGACCATAAACGTACTCCACACTGCTCCGGAGGGTAAATGAAGTCCTTCTGAAGCTTAGGAAGAAAGTGTAAAGCCTCCTGTAGTTTATGATGGATGGATGCACTTTCCTGAGCTTCATACTCGTTGCTCCCGGTCACTGCCATTATAAAGCTTGGACGTGTCAGGAAATTTAATATAACTCTGATTGTGTTCATCAGAAAGAAGGAAGTCAAAGATGGCTTGAGGGTGAGTGAATCTTCATTTCAAAGTGAACTAATCTTTTAAATACTGTTTGTTAACTGAGGTTTTTTTTTTTTTTTTTTTACTTTTCTTGTACCACCGACGTTATTCCTTTAGGTGGCAGTTGAAGGACTCCACATGCTTTGCAATTACTTGCAACTTTGAAAATTTCAATAATGGGTTACACTTTATTTTAAGGTGTCAGTATTACAGTGTAATTATACCTTTAAGTACGGAGTAGTAATAATAATTAACTACATGCACTAAATGCAACCCTACATTTTAGGGTTCGGGTTAGGATGTAATTGTAATTATGCATAATTTATAGCTATTACTGCAGTAACTACGTGTAACATGTGTAACAAGGACACTGCAAAATTAAGTGTTACCCAACAATCTCATGCTAATACAAGTTAAGGTTCTTGACTTCTTGGCTTCCATAGTAAGTTTATTACTGTAATGGTGTCTAATCAACTGCATGACACACATGAAATCCATTGAAATGAACCTGTAATATTCATATTTGTTATTGTAAAGTACTAAAGTGTAAATCCTGTGCTGTTACCAGAGAATTGTTTGTACTGTTGTAAAATCCATATTGATAAAATCTAACATTTTACTGAATAGATTAAGGCTAGTTAGCAAGCACAATAGGTTAAAGAGCGTTAAATGGATGGCACTAACAGTTCTTTCATTTCTTGTGTTAAAATGACAACAGACAAATCAAATTTGACTCTCTTTTAGGTTCCTAATTAATCTCAGCTAATTTACAGCTGTTACAGAGGCTGTACATTCAGTTTTGGTAATAATGTTGAATGTAAAGATGACTGTCACTTCTGTAAAACTGTGTTCATGACTGAAGCACTGAAAATCTCCTAACTATGGTGCTATTTCTGTCACTGCTGCAAATCATTGGATGCTCTTGTAATTTTATAGCATTTTCATGTTTAACTTGTTCTTTCGTTGGGATATTGCTGTGGATATTTACTGTGATATTCCACAAAACAGTAAATATCACCTCGCGGTATTTGAATCTGCATTATGAAGGTCAATGTAAAAGACCAGTGTAACACTTTGCCAGGACTAGAGTGACAGATTCACTCTCAAAATGTGTTTTGTTCATTGAGGGATGTTGTGCATTGATGTCTCCGCGCAAACTGTATTTGTGTATAGCTATTTAACCCCCCTCAGAGCTGCATATGATTATGGAAATGTACCGCACTTGCAAGGTTAGCACAGTTCAAATGTGTATCTCTGTAATCCACCTTACAAACTTTAATTCTGGAGCTCAGCGGGAAAACAGACAACGCAACAATGCCTGGGGACAAACTCCAGTAAGCACTGGCTTTTATGCTGCGTATGACTCTTCTGCTAACTGTTTTGCCACTCAGCCATTTCTCTTCACAGAAAAGGTGTCATTGTAGAGGAAGTGAAAAGAGCACAAGAGATCATGTTCAGAGATGTTCAGTTTTTCATGTATGTTACTCTCTGTAATTCAGGTCCAGGTAAAATGACTGCATTTGGAAACACTGTTTCTATCACTTTGTCATCTCCAAAGTTGATGTCTGTAACCCCCACTGACCACAGACGGTCAGGGTTGTGTATGTACATATGCATATATTTGTATGTGTATATGTATATTTATATAAAGAAAGAATACTAGACCGTTTTTAGTGGTTTGTATTGGTTTAGAGTTCATTGCGAAACACTGTTTAAAGTCAATAACAATGATGACAATAAACTAGTTCTAGTTTTAAAAAATGATTTCTTTGTCAATGAATTTAATTTTCCTGCATTTGTTCACAACTCACCTTTGTGTTTCAGCGAATCTGTGCCTGTGTACATTACTGTTCATAAGTTTGTTTTTTGAAAAACATTTCACCAAGGCTTCAGTTATATAAACAAAAATACAGTAAAACTGTGGAATATCACAACATAAACTATGTCATTTATTTGGTGCCGAGGTAACATTTCTTATCATTCTGCTGCACTTTGAAAAGAATTGTTGGCTTAACTTGAAGTATGTTACTTGCTTGCCTTAAAATTGAGTTAATTTAAATAAAAAAAAATGTAATTAATACAATGAAGACGATTTGGTTTAATCGATAGAAACTCTAAATAGCTTGTACCACATGAATTAAATAAGTTGATTTGACAAAAGTATGGTGATAACAAATGACGAAAATATATTTTACAGCGTGCCTAATATTTTTGTGGAAACTGTGATAGATTTCTTTAAGATACTTTTCACAATTTAATTATTCCTTGCTAAATAATTTCTTTCAATAAAAAACAAAGTTGTGTTTAAATAGTGTGTGTTTGAATACAGTATGTTTGCAAACGTTTCTTTCTTTGGTGAGGATCTGAATTTCCCTCGTCCCAGCTCTCAGCAATCTCTGCTAATTGACTAACTGCAGAGTACAGTGTATTGCTTATGAATTGATTCCACTGCATGTGGACATGCATGAATTATTTACGCAGACGCACAGGCAGAAACATTTATCAAACTATTATTTCCCAGCGTTCTCATGCAGTGTCTCTGATCTAAAACATCCAGGCACTTAAAATTAAGCAAGGTGTCTCATGCTTATTTTTTTTTTTACTGTTTGGAAGTTAATGTGTGATTCTTTAGTGGTTTGTTCAAACTCTCTGTGCATATAGTAGGCCTACATGAGGGTTTCTGGTGTGCCAGACTGCCGGAGTTTTATTTCCAAATTCAACTCGCACAGAAGGCTGATCGTTTCAATTAGGATCAAACCGGTGCAGACGATGATTTATTTGAGCTCTAATTCATCAATACCCGATTCAATAATATTGTGCTCTACTTCCTTACCTAAAAAAAAAAAAAAATCAAATGATCTTAATGCAGGGCCCTGTTAAATTGTACATTTAACTTACACATAACTCTGTGCCCACTTACCAATCTTCCATTCTGTGAACTGAACACAGAAGTCACTTCAGTTACTAATTCACACTGAATACCATTTAAAGTATAGCATGAATAATGCTTCATGTCCTCAATAAATATTTAACAGTTCTCTGATCTCTTTCATCTCTATTCCCCTCTGTTTTTTTGTTTTTTTTTTTGTGAAAGAAAGGTGAAGTGTGTGGTCGTTGTTGTGTTGATCTCTTCAGGTGTCTATAATGTCTGTTTCTAAAACGGCCAGACTGCCCATATAAACCAGTGAAACCCAACACTGGCTGGCCCTCCCCTGGGCCCCTCTGACTCGGGGCTGAGCTGCTTCCTTAAGCCGGGAACACACCAAGTCGACGCCGACGAACTAGTGGCGACGAAAGCAGACTGGGTTGGCTCACGTCGGCAGCTTCTGGGTCCAAAGTTGCCCTGACACACCAAACAGATGCCCGACACCCGCGTACAAAGGAGATAATTGTCTTTTTAAGCAGATATATTTGTCAATATTCGTCATTCAAAAAGAGAAAGCAAAACTAGGACCACAGACCTGTGTACAGGTGTGTTCCCGACTTTATACATCCAAGAGAACAGGACACAGATGAGCAGGTCAGGGCGTTATCTTTCTATCTTTTTTTTCCTTCCTTCCAGATTTCTCAGCCATAACATGGCTCCCAGGTGACTGCTAGTGAGAGGGAGGAAAACTATTCTCCTAACATGTTGCAAATCAGAATCAGCCAGGCAGTTCCTACTGCTTTGCTCTGATAGAGAGTGTGTCTGTATGTGTGAGGGCATCTGTGTGTTTGTTTGTATTTGAAAGCATGAGGATGTCCATCTGGGGGGCACTATATGCACAAAATCACTTGCCAAGAAAATGTCATGTGGTGTGTGTCCCCAAACCCTGCCCTCTGTGCTCAAGAGAGAGACATCTGAGCTTACATTTGTTTTGGGGTATGTGGTTTGTGTGTTTTCTCTATATTAAAATATTGCATTGCATTAGATTTCTACAGTAGGATGTGATGCAACAGAAGGAACATTAAGACAAGAATATAAAGGAAGTGAGGAATGAGCCCAGGGAGTTGCTTTGAGCCACTCCAGAAATACTATTATATATATTTGCCAGAAATAAATCCACTGACCTTTATTGCGGCTGAAAGAGTGTCTTACATGAGCGGAGATATAGAGTGCCGATCCACGTGTCCACACACGCTCGTCCACACAATTCTACAGTGAGTCTGATCATATCCCAATACACAAACACGCCATAAACCTGTGCACTCCCTCAGGAGAGGACATGGAGCAGAGAGGTGGGGGAGGAAAGAGTCTCCACACCTCCTGACAGCAGCGTGTGAAACAGGACAAAGAAAGAGAGGGAAATCATAAAGCCAAATTCAGTCATCCATATCCAGCATCTACACATGCAAACATCCAAAGAAAAGAGGGCAATCTGCAGCAGAACAGATAAAACGGAGTCGAAAGGAGTGTGTGTCTGTGTGATTTGTAGCCAAAGGTCCAGTTTAAGACCCAGTAGTAAAACGTCGCCCTCACGCAGTAATACAACAACAGTTATTTTGCTTTTTTAGTGGAACGTCAGTAATACTTTTCCAATTCATTCCTGCAGAGCTCATCATACTCCTTTGTGTGCAAGTCAAATTGCTTTTCCTTGCGTCTGTTCCTGCTATACAGAGAGAATGGAGGTTTTGCTGCAGTGTGAAGCGCATCAATGGAGAGTTATAATAAAAACACTGCAGGGATGTAGGAAGAGGAAAGAAAAAAAATGCAGATGGCGTGAGAAAGATGGAAAAAGCAGCGGATACATTTCATCTGTATAAACCTTTATCAATACGGATGCACAAAATGTTGAATAAACTGCCCAGCTCCTCTCCCTTTCTGCCACACTCTCACTCTGTCACTATCTCTAGAGAGAACTGCAGAATAACGTTCTTCACCTGGACGAACCCACAGAACCCCCTGAGCTTCCGTGACTGCCACATACTGTCCGAGGAGTTATTGCCGATGTCAGTGAGGGTGGGTCGATGTTGCCAGCAATGCTTCAATAAACATCACATATATATAATATATTTGTATTTTTACTACATAATGTTGATCCTCCAGCTTAACCGCAAAGTGATATTGGTTTTAGAGGGTCTTTTCGGCTGGTATACTGCTATACATCAACAACTGTATATCGTTTGTGTCTATTTTTATTTCTCCTGAGGAATCAAAAGAGGATCATCTGAAGAAAGTTGATACTTAAATGCCACAAGACTGAGAATCACCATTAAGTCCCTTGGGTTTTAAAAACAGCAGCCCTCCCTTTAGGTAGTTCGCATGAGTGCCACTTAGGTTGTTCATAAAATATGCTTTCTGAATGTACAATATAATGTGTCTATGACCGTTCTAAGACGTAGGGATCTATTTTGAAACAAGGGCTTTGCAAATGTTAAGTGAAGCTGATGCTAATGTTCAGGGTAAACAGTGGTGACCTAGATAGGGTTAAAATAGGTTAGAGAGATTCATGTCCCCTGTCTGTCGGTCTACATGATGGGTACAAAGAAGCACATGTGCCCCATGTCAAACATCAATTTCTGCCTGTAAATTAAATTCAAAAACATTGCAGGCAGGTTTGAGGAAGATATAAATAGATGTTTATGTGTCTACCCATTCAAAGAGCTCATGTGTTTTTAGACAGAAATATTTTGAAAAGGAAGCACAGGTAATAATAATAATAGTGCTTGCATAAGCTAGTCGAGAGATCGACTACTTCAACCACTAGTTGACGCTGTCGGAAACAATCAACATATTGCTTTAACTTTTTTACTAATGTTTTAATTCGTTTTATAAATACAGCATGCATGCACAGAGTTTCGAAATGTGACGTGAATTTTTGGATGTAGCCGTAACTTTCTGACTTTCTCTGTTACACGTAAAACCGTTAAAACAGTATATTTCATTTAATCGTTTTATATTTACCAAGCTTTCAACAGTAATAACAAGAATGAATAGAATCTTGCAACCGGCTTGAAAGTTTATAGAGGGGCCATTCACATATCACATCTAAAAGCACGGCCGCACTGCTCTCTCCTCCTTTCCAAAGGGCTTGCGCACCCTTGAATTACTGAATTAAGAAACTCAATGAAGTAATAAACATTTATTGATAAGAACTATTTCATGTCTTTTCATTTACAGTAGCATGAACCACGAGTAGGCGTGTGACTCGAGTATTGTTTCGATGTTTCTGTATATTGTCTTTATTTTTGTGGCCCTTGTTTCCTCCATTGGGATGTAAAGATACACAAATACACTACATAAGAGTCACCTGAAGAGAGTGTCTGTTTCCTGAAAAACAAGCTTGACTGTGAAGAGAATGGGGCTTCCCAGGAGAGCATGATGGTGGAATGTGTCTTCAAACTCCTCAGACACCACTTAGACAGAGAGAGCTACGGGACGCAGAAAGAACACTCTGATCTTCACATTAATTTCACTGAATCTTCATTTTCACCCTTACTTCATCGCTTTAATGGGATCTCTTACCTATTGCCGGCCTCAGACTAGGACACACAGACGGTCCAGTGGGTGTTTTACAAAACAAGATGCTGTTCTCAAACTGGCAAGCAGATATAATACCTCAGTCAGGAAACAGATGTTTTACAAGTTCCCAGGCTGTTACAATGACCAGTTTATAAGAATATCTATTCGCTATATTTAAGACTCATGCTATGCAGTCTTTAAAAGGTATTCAAGGATTTTTTATTTAGTAGGCACATCAGTTTTATGTGAGACACTCTACTCACTCTACTTAGTAAATAAAATTACTCTATTTTTTACTTGGTTTAATCTTTTAAAAATAATATTTTAAAGCAACAATATGTAGATTTTAAACATACGTATATACTAAACATATGTCTTTGGTGTTTCCACGGTTTCTACAAAATAAAACCGCAAACTGAGGTTAACGCGGACATGATGCCATTGACAGGCGACGCCCAGACGCGTCCGGTATCCTTGGTTAAAATCTTGATTTTCTCACGACTTGCAAATAGTTGGAAACATTTAGGAAATTGCAAGTACTCAACTGAACAAAATTTATAACACTGGCCTAGTGGTTTTTGAATATTTTACTGCAAAAATCTTACATATTGTACCTTTTAAGCAGAATCTCACTAGCCGACTTGAAAAACTTACCTGCTTTTTTTGATGAAATCTAGCCCTTTTCTGTCACAGGTCCATCACACACCGATTAAGAACGGAAGATGTGTGTTCGCCCTTCTGCATTCAGCCTCAGTGGTCATCTCAACTTCCTGTGCAGTGCAAAATATAGAACTTGCATGTAATATTTTTTAGAAAAATAAGCACAAAATTCAATCTTGAGGAAGCAACAAGCTGGAAATTCTACAGCTACAATGTAATGGAAAACCATCTGGATCAGAAGTTTTGTCGATATACTCAAAGATACATCAGATTCATGACTCACTGTCCATTATCTGTAGATTGACCCCATCTCATACATAAGCAGACTGAGAGCTAATATTGGGTGGGCATCACTCTAAGGGGCCCCTGTCACTGAGAGCTGTGGCCTGGCTAGAGACTCCAGAGATCATGGTGAAGAAGAGAAGGTTATGATTGTTTGCCCAGCTGTCTGCTGGAGTTGAGAAAGACAGGTGATGGGCGGTGGATTTGGTGGGAGTAGCTATGACCTTCTACATAAAGATAAAAGAAGACCGAACAAAGGATCCCTCTCACATTATACATTAAAGGGGATTTGTGTGTGAGACAAAAAGATAGGGGGACACTGTCAGCCTCCTTCATATAGGAACCGAGACAGAACGATGGTGTGGTGGTTTGTTTTCACAAGCAGCAGATCTCCATCTCTCCTCTCGTCCTCTCTACTTGTTTGTGTCCTCAGTTCAGTGTCTTCTCTCTTCGTCCTCATCCTGAGACAAACTAATCCTCCCAAAGTCTTGCCTTCCCACAAGAACACCATTCCATCCTGCAAATCCCTTGTCTTTTTTATTTGCATTTTCACC